>JARHVA010003566.1:167500-597500 GCA_037957365.1 Torreya grandis
TAAGGTTAAAACATTTGGTGAACCTAACTTACTTTGAACATTATTTAAACCCTAACCCTATATACTTTTAGGTTTCGTATCCTTTTTATTTCTATGCTCATATATTATTTTTAAAATCTAAGATTTGTTTCAATATTTTATTAGTTCAATCTTTCATAGATTAAATTTGTTTAAAGGTTTAAAATATATAATAATTTGTTTTCCCACTCCCCAAACTGTAATGGCAAAATTTAACAACCAATTTGATGAAACCAATAAGAGATAATTACAAGATTTTATTTCCAAAAATTCAGATATGAAAGATGACCTTATCAATGTTATTCATGAATAACTTCAAAAATCAAACAATGGCCAATCTTATACTCCCCCAGATAATAAAATTGTTGCACCAACATTGGGGCCAACTTAGCTAGCATAACAATCAAATATAACTCAATAAACTTCAATGATAGCTACACCTCTTATGGATATTTCCTCTACCCTAAATTTATAATCCCTTATTCACAAGGTTAATAAACTATAAGATAAGGTGTTACATATTGAGCATGGATCCATTAAGCTAACACATGCCTTCAATTCTCATTTTATTTTATAAACACCTTTAACACATCACATAATAGTAACTCCTTTTCCATGTGGATTCATGGAACCTAATATTACATTATATGATGGTAAGGGTGACCCAAAGTATCATTTACAAGCTTTTCATTCTATATGTTTTGACTAAGTGTCCAATGATTGGCTCCTCACTAAATTGTTTCCACATAGTTTAAATGACTATACCTTATAGTGGTTTTATGATCTTATGAATCAGTGTATCACTACATTTAATCCCTTGGTAGATATGTTTTTAGAGAACTTATCCATAAACATCAGTGATAAGATCTCATATTCTCAAGTTACATAATTAAAACAAAAATCAAATGAGCCTATTACATAATATATCTTAAGATATAAGACTATATTGAAAAAGTTGACTAGCCCCATGGTAGATAAAGATATTTAGGACATCTTAAAATAAAGTATTTTATCTTCATCACATGAAGCTATCTTGTTTAAATAAGTTTCCAACCATAAAAAATTTATGCCACATAATAAAAGAAAGAGATTTAAGCTTCTCTTTATGGGAAAATTAAAATATACCAGTGGATCAAAATAAACTACTAAGAGTTCTAATAATTCTCCATATAAGTTAAGGGCTAATAAAAACAAGAGTGATACAAAGGCCATAGTTAACATGGCTTCAGATCCATCTCCTCACTTGGTTTTATTTGCTCCTCCACATAGAGTTTTCACCAACCTTTTACAATCACCATCACATGTTTTACATCATATCTTATAATGCAATGTCATATCTCTCCCTCTTATCAAAGAGGTTCATATGACACGGACTCATCCAAATAAATATGATTCCAATGTATTATGTGAATATCATAGGATTCCAATCCATACAACAAACAAATGTATTGGCTTGAAACATAATATACAAGATTTGATTGAGGCTAACATTATTGATGTGGGTATACCCATAGAGGCACCCAAAGTACAACAAATTGAAGCTAACTTATTTAAAATATTATCATATATATTTCCAAATCATACATCAATGGAGGAAAGGGAAATTTATGTTTTCACTACATGTATCAGGCACATCCACCACCAGCATCATATCACACTACTTCAGAGGAGGTAAACCTACTACACAATATCATTGGTGTGTACCATACCATAGTTCTATATAAACCACACATCACCTTATTATATATGGATATTATTGATGATGATTTAGATTTATATGCACTTTTTGTATGAGCCTACATAGATCATCATCTTATCCAGAGTATTATGGTTGATAATGGGCCAAGAATTAGTATGTGCACTATCACACTTATATAATATTTAGGGTATTTAGAGTAGGATATATCTCCTACAGACATAGTTATCAATGGTTTTAGTGGTCATGTTTATATCTCCAATGGGGATATTTTAATTTCACTACAGGTTAGACTCGTACATGTAGCCACTAGATTCTTAGTAGTACCTAGTAAAGACATATTTGACATGTTACTAGGTAGGACATGGATACAATAGCTATGGGACATCCCATCCATAATACACAAATGTCTAAAATATATTCATGAAAATTAGGTGGTCATAATTAAGGGTATTCCATGTGAGTATGCTATACCTATCCCACAAACAATTATAACATAGTTACCAATTATAGAATAGTCATTAGTTACAACATAGTTACAAGTTAAAGCTCTAAATACATTTCCTATTAGTACACCATAGAGTCTATTGGATCCACTAATATAGGTGAGGTCTAATTCTATAGTATTTACACAAACAAATACTCTCCCATAGATACCATTATTAGATAGACCCCTATATCAATGATATGTTGCATATTCTATTAGGCTTCCCTCTACTCACTTTCTTTTGAGATTAGTATTATTAAGTTGTTTAGATTATCATCATAGGGAATCTATGCCACCTATTTAATCTTCTACCAATGTGTCCCTAAGACCCCTATAGTTCACATGACACCACAGTTAGTGAAACAGATCCCTAGCACTCTTCTACATGCAAGGCCAAATATAAATAACTCAGTACATCATATTTTAGGACCATAAACTCCCTTTCATATAACATGCATGATCATAGTTGCTTTGTTTAACACATGCCACATTGATAGTGAGTCTCCCACAAGACTCATCAATTAGTATTGTTACTCAATTCTTGTACATATTTTTCTTATCTCTTGCTCCTTGTACATATTTCAATTTCATGTTGCTTGTACATATATTATATCCAAAAAATACAAAAATAATACAATATTTCAAAAAACACAAAAAATTTCAAATATTTACTTAGAAAATTTAAAAAATTACATATCATATGCATTGCTATGTTTACACTTCTTATATTTTCCAAACACTACATATGATATCTTAGTATACATAGTTTATCATACATACATGCTTCATTTATTCTTATTGAGTGCTTGCAGATTATTATAGGACTCAATTCCACTACACTGATCTAGATTTACTATTATCTACCCACTGGTGGCATATACACCGATACATGGGTTTTTCATTTGACATTTTTTTCCACTTGGGAGCACCCTATACACAATTTTGATTACCATCTTATATCTTTCTAGCCTCTACATCATAGTTTTAACATTGTTATATCTTGATATTGATCATGCTATACTTACTAATATTTTTTGCTAGCTATTACTACTTTAAACTCATCATATGTACATCATATTTGTTACAAATATTTTTATTGCATATTCATACATAATTTCATTTATATCTTTCCTAGTTTATATTTTATTGTATCTCTATGCTTCTTCTTTTTGATGGATTTTGAATATGTCATTACTCTTTGGATTTATGTCACTTCTATTTCATAGTATGTGCACTTTGGACATGTGCCCATGTCCTTATGTATGCCTTATTTATTTTCTATATAGACATTTGAACATATACTTCTATGCGGATCTAATCCAACTTTCTTATTGCTTGTGTATGTGGACATTTGAACATGCCCTTGTATGTCTTGTTTTCTTAGATTTAGTGATATGTGTACATGTCCCTTATATTGTGGCCCCTTGGCCTACTTTTTGTGCCTCATGTGTGTTGTATGTATGATTTTTTATATGTAGCATGGCCATGACACTTGTCTCTTACTTATTACACACTATATTTTTAGATTCCATGATGGACCTCATGCATCTCCCCTTCCTACTTGGGTGCCATGATGGACATCATACCCCATCCCCTTAGGTGTCTACTCAATTATTACTAAGATTTTTTATTATATAAATTATTATATTTATTTAAGAACCCTTGTGAATGTTATACATGACATACATTGCATATTATAAACTTATGATATGATTGTCTTAAATTATGATGTTACGTATGCACATTACATTGGATTATTACATAGATATCATATATGCTCTAGCTAACACACATCTTGTAGATATTTTTATTGTGTTGATAGTTCTTACATAAGTTTAACAACTCCCCTCAAAATAGGGGTCATTCATAGGGGTTTGTCATATAGATCAAACTTCTATGATGCACTCATAATACATTTTTAGCATGCAGGCTCAAATTATAGATTTCAAACTCAAGTAAACATAATGGGAAAATAATGACATAAAGATCAATATAGTTTCATAGAAATCAGAGTAGAAGGACACTAGTACCCAAATTGGGATACTAACACCACATATCCAAAATTCCACTACTATCCAAGATATGGTACTACTATTTAGTAGCCTTAGTTTCATAAAAAACTAAATTGGATAAAAAAGTAGAGCAGGTACAATATAGGTTTGTACAGGTTTAGTTACAAATTTATTATTTTTTCTCATATTTATCAATTTTAACTCAAATTTATACCATTTTACTCATAATGGTGTAATTATGTGCATCATGACCATTCCCATATTCAATTCACATACCCAAATACATATTATTATAACTTAGTCTAGAATCCATATGCTCAAATATTAAATTTGGGGGCATGTGCATGGCACATTATTTCTATATGCTCACTTGCACACTAGTTGATTAGATAGAATGAAAAATTCCATGTCATTATCTATGTTGTATACATATAACATCATATTCTAGGTTACACACTAGTTTCATACCTTATTCTATCTATAGTGGTTAGCATTCTTGAGTGGCTCAAAATAGCCTAATAAACCCAAGTGGAAGCAAAGCTGACAAACAATTAGATATTTCCAATTACATCATGTAGTTTCAATTTTAGATGTGTCTACTACACATGAGTGGGAAATAATAGATTTAGATCTTACTTGAGTTATTGAGCCATCTACATGAGAGGGTTGAATACACCATCAGTCCAATCCAAGCTATTCATAGGGTATGATCCACCAAGTAGGAGTGGGAAATGATGGAGTCAAAACTAGATTGAGTTATTGAGCCACCCACACATAAGGATTGATAAATGCATCATCTCAATCCAAAATATTTACTAATTGATCATTATATACACATAGGTTGTCACCAGGTTTATACATTGATTTGGATACACAATGAGGTGTAATCTTTCCTTTCCTCTCTCTTATCTCTTTACTCAATTTTATTCATCTTTTCTTCTTTACTTAGTTTAGTCTTTTGATTTTGATATTTCTTAATTAAGGACTGATTTATGCATGTTTCACATATTCAAACCCATTTTCATGGGATCACCTCATAGGTAAGTCAAGGTATGCTTCTTTTTCCTTTATCTTAATAATTTTGCTTTATTTCATTTCTAGAATAAAGGGGGTGAAAATGTAATCACCTAAAAGTTATATTTGAGTTTTAAGAGTGATAATTGAGACTACATATTCCTATCTTAAATCTATACCTATCCTAGAGCCTATTTTCACACATATCCATATTTGTGTGGCCATAAGCATCCCTAGTCAACCCTAAAGTAGCCTTAAACACTCATTCTTACATCATATCCCTTCATGCCTAGTGCTCTGCCATTTGGACTCTAACACCATAATAAGGAAACTAGATCCACATGGTGCTAATGTCCTTTCCTTCTCTTTTTTTATAAATAGATATCTTTTCAAATCTAAAACCTCCTAGGGTCAGCTTAGAGCTCTTTTATCACCCACACAAGCATTAGAACAATATATATACATGAGTTTTAACCCTCTAACCACTAGATGGAAATCAAATGAAAAATACATATTCAAACTCAGAATAAATTGTGCACAATTAACGTTATCAATCTCTATTCTACCCTACTTCTATATACTAGCATCTATAACAGTCCTAAGCTTGGATCATCCATATTTTCAATCTCAAGCACATTCAAAGCACTAAAGTACACTATCATAATAGCTTCACTTGTAATTTCACTAGCACTTAGGTGATGAAAATTACATCATGCTTTATCCCTCCTTAGAGTATTGTTATGTAGGCAACTCTCATCATAGTGGGGTGTTTAGGATGTCCAGCCTACCCCACTAACAAACACACTTTTCATCTTGTTTCAACTTGATTCCTTAACAACATGGAAGATTATGGTTTTCCCACAAATTATACCAAAATAATAAATATAAAGGGTTTCATAGCTCATGCACATAGGAACAAACCTTAGAGATCTAGACACAGGTGCACCCACAAAATCAAGATAGTCCTACATAGAGGACACTACTTCTAATATATAGACAATACCACCACGTTTCTAATAATGTTTATATTTTCCAATTAGGGTGATACTATCTAGGAGGGTTTTTGACATTGTGATCCTATAGGTGATACTTAAACTAGCTTTTACCTTAGTTTTAAGCCTTCAAATCACTTGTCTCAATTTTTTCTAGCTAAGTTATTACTTACACTATTTATTACTATTTTTATAAAGGTCAAATTTAGTCAATTCGATAATAAATAAATGGTTTTATTTATTACATATTATTACCCTAATTTATCTTAATCAGATCTTTAAAAAACATAGGATTTATATTCACTAAGTCTTAAAAAGTTAAAATAACATACCATAAATTATATTTTTCCTTAGCATTTCAATTTCAATATTTTTTAATGATTCAAATTATTTCAATTTATTATTGTGAGAAGACATTTATCTTTATATGTTTCTTGTAAATTTTAAATAGACAAAATGATTATGGGTGTACCTCTCAACACCAAGTGTGGTTATTGTAGGTATCAAATTCATTTAATACATATTTTTAATTTATAATTTTTATTACTAGATTAAAATGGGTAATCTATAGATATCTAAATTTTTTCATTAGTAATTTGACAAGATCAATTTTGACATAATTTGACACACTTGGATAATGTGCATATACTTGAATTTTGAGTATGATTTCCATAAATTTATCTACCCATATAATATCTTAGCCATATCCATTCCTCAAATATATTTATTCCATATTAGCTTAAAAAAACACTTTTATAATCCTAAACAAACATTTTTTGTACTTCATATTTTCATTTTTTACTTCCAATTTACTATTGGTAATATTAGATAATGTTACTTAACACATGTGTCTTACTCTATAAATAGTCTCTAAGATTCCCCAATGAATAATTTTTAAATTTTTAAGTCTTCATTAGGTTGACATAGACACATTTTATGGTCTGATCATAGTGGGAAATTAATGAATAATTATCTACAAATATAAATCACTCCTAATTTTGTTATTCAATTAGAAAATCTTAATACCATTGAGGAATCACATATCACTTGGAAAATTAAAAAAAGGCATATATACATATCAAATATTCAAGGAGTATCCTTATTAAATTCCATACAGATAAATTTGAATATAAAAATTCAAAGTTTCATGGTTCCAAGTATCAAATATCAAAATATAGAATTACATAATATATTTTTTATAATGTTGCACACACAAACATAAGTGGGAAAAATATTTGTAGCTTCAACCCTCTTTGGAGTATTTAAATGTAAGAAATACTCATTCATTCAATGGGGATTGGTTGGGTATTTATAAAATAAAATATTCACCCCATTTTAAGGTCATCTTGTGGTCAATCAAGCACAATTATGGTTTAGAGAAAAGAGACATAAAACTCTAATTTATGTGAAAGATCAAAAAAGTGTGCACACATAGAATCAAATTGTATGGGTAGGCATAGGATTCAAAAAAATCAAAACCCCACTATGAGTAGGGATAATATCTATAAACCCTAAAAATGTCAAATTCCATAATCATCTAACTTTTTAAGTAGCATTTAGGTAGGTTTTTAGCTGATGTTTATGATTTGAGTAGTTGGTGAAGCACATACAAAGAATTTATATATTATATGACATCTTAAATGAGAAAAAACATGGACACTAAATTTATAAATCAAATAATTTCAATATCATTCTGCTCCTTTCAATTCAAATATTGTGTTTATTACCATATTTATATAATTTTAAATAGTGCATAGTTTCATTAATTTATTTCTTGTAGATGTAAAATAATTAAAATGTATACTAAATGGTGATTATAGTTATGACATAAGATTAAATATCTCATCAATAATATTACCATTTGAATTTAATGCCATAAATATACATTGAATGAAACTTTAAAAATGCTTAATCTATCCTTACAAATCTTAAATAAACCATTTCAAAATAATGATACTAATAAGTAAAATATCATTCATATGAATTATATATGTATATTCATCATTTGACTATTCAATATGAGAATGAAATTTAAAACATTATTGGAATGTTTTAATCTCTCAATGGAAAATTGTTTCTATTATATTCTATGATCAAAAGATACCAAACATTGGTCTCCCTCACTTACATGGTTTTTTATTACAATCCTCTGATTACACATGGCATCGTGACTGATAATAGTAATATTGAAATAATAATAAAATTTTCATTAATAGATAGTTTAGGATATGAAAATAAAATTTTATTTTGTATGAATATGATACTTAATAATTATGATGGAATTACACATATAATCCTTAGTGGCATTACCTTACCATTTGTAGTCAATCTTGGACCTTGTTATTATTTTATATGTTGTTTTAGATATTGGCGTATAAAATATATTGCTTAGACATCCATGGATTAATAAGATAATATTAATACCTTCCAAAATATATCAGTGTCTCAAGTTTTTGTATGATAATTAAATACATACCATTTTCAATACAACTTGTGAGTTACCTATCTGACCTCAAGGACCACATGTGAAATCATCTAGAAAACCTCATATAGATAAAAGTTTACAACCCCATGTGGTACTTGATAAAAAAAATTATACCAAATTTTATGGTTTCTATATATTTATGCCTATACAATCACCTACTAGAGAGGATAATCCCACTGATGGTGTTTCAAAACATATAATACCTATCACCCATGTCCCAAGAATGATTTATATTCTCTCATAGTGAATCATATCCAATAAAATGAGCTAACTATAGATTCACCATGACATTTTATTATCATTAATTTTAAATAGGTTGAATCAAATCCTTGATATGACCATAATCATATTTCTATTGTAGATGATGATTTCAATTATTACACATCTCATGACTATTTTTTTATACTTATAAAAACACATCTAACTCCCATAGTCTAGGATTTTAGTTAATATATTAGATTATATGTTGATTCTATCATATTTAATTCACTTCATTGATACATCATTATTTTATTATATGTTTCATAATGTATACTATGCCTTTTATGTTCCTTCATCCCTTGAGTTGATTTCATTTTTTTATTTCTTATAAACTTGGCACCTCATCACTTTTATTCTATTTTTTATTTTGTTTGACATTTCCCTAGCCCTTGTTTTTTTATTTCTATGTTTCACTAGTTACTTCCACTTCATTTTTTATCCTATTTAAAACACTTGAATAATTATTTAATTGATGACAACACACACACACACACACACACACACACACACACACACACACACACACACACACACACACACACACACACACACACACACACACACACACACACACACACACACACACACACACACACACACACACACACACACACACACACACACACACACACACACACACACACACACACACACACACACACACACACACACACACACACACTCTCACACACACACACACACACACACACACGCACGCACGCATTGAGACCTGGCATCCAATTTTCCATTGAGTTATTAGGGAAGTTGGATTTTTGGAATATTCTTCATTTTTCCATTATTTTTTCACCCCTTGGATTAATATTTTTTAAAGATTATTTTCATATAAAATAATAAAATTAAAAATTATTATAAAACAAACAAATGACAAATATATTTTCATTTATCATTATCTATTTATACATATCATCCTTATTTACATGTACTCTAAGTTTTTCATAAACATGTTTCCACATGTAATTTTTATTATATTATTTGAGTGGGTGAGATATAGGATATATATGTTATATATTATCATGGATTATTAGATGTCACATATCTAATTTCATGCTTATTCCTCAGGGGGAATTATGACATTTATGGTATGCCTTATATTGATGGCATATCTATATTGTATAATTTATGGAGATATGTTTCTTGATTTCCATTTATTATATCACATCATTTACATCGATTATTTCATATATATCTAGTACCTACATTTTGTACTTTTCATAGATATCTACATTATCTAGTTATAATACATTTATTATATTTTTATGTTGTTTAATTGATTATGATTTTTTGATTACTTAAATATGTATGCATGTGCTTATTTGAGAATGTTTTTTGTATATTTTTTGTGTATTCCTTATCCATATATGATCCTCAATTTGTTATGTCATGTCATGTCATGTCATGTCATGTTGTGTCATCATTTGTTGTAGTCCCATTTCCTTACATGATTATTTATTATATATGGTTAATACTTGTGTTATTGTTATGATATAATATGTTTTTTTCCATGCTCTTTATCATGTACATTATTATTTAAATTATTAATATGTTTTGTGCCTAGAATTCCATGGTATTTCCTATGCATATATTGGGGCACACTACATGTGTGTCATTTATATCTTTATTGAGCCTAATAAGTGGCATATGTTTGACATTGGGGGAATGTTATTTGTCCTTATATTTTTGTTCCATTTGGGGGAATTAAACCCATACTTATATATGTTATCTTGTTACTATATTGGTTTCCCCGTCTCTCTCATCCTCACATTAGGATTCACATCTTAATATTGAGAGATACATGACACTATTTTTGATATGCTTATACATGTGCTTATATAATTTCCCAAAATATTTTACAAAGCTTTGGTTGTATATTATGTAATGATACATGATACTTTTAACTTTTTATTTTTATATGAGTGGTTGTATGAACAAGTTTTACAATCTTTCACCTTTAAATGGGGAACATATTCCAATATTTTATAGATTTTTCAATATTGAGAAAAATTAAAGATTACTAATGTTTTTGAATGAATTGAGTTAAATTTGGAGAATTTGATTGAATAAAAGGATTTAAAATGGATATATGGAATGTATCTATTTATTTTATCAATAAATGGAAAAGAGTTATTATAACTTAATCTAAAAGTTCTTATGGAAATGAACATTAGAAGATGTTTGTATTTTATGAAAACATGATTTTCATAAAAATAGCAATATCCATTCCTATGATTTTGGTTTTATTTCTATTTTATATTGTTTATAACATGATATCACATTTAATAATTGTTTATAATTGGAAATTACTTTTAGATATTCTATATTTTCCAATAAATGGCATCGAATGTGGGTGGAGTCCTTTTTAAGATTTACTCAATTTATCCACCCTTTCCTATGTAATTCAAGATATGTTATTCAATTTATTATTATTTTAATTTGATGCATGCATGGATTCACATAATATATGTGCATAAAATGGGTGAATTTATGTTAGATATTTCATTTATCAAGTATTGAGAAAATTGTGAAACCTTCTCCACTATTCAAGTTAGATCTTTAATTTATCATATATATTGAGACACTAGTGATAGAGGTAGTAACTTGATACTTCAATCTTATCTAAGACATTTTTATAACTTTCAAATGTAGCAAAAGAAGTTTTAGGTGAATGTTCATGTAGTTTTCATTATACTTAATTATGGATATGAAATAAGGATCCCACTTGAAATTCCACTCATAAACATGAGATAACTATATATAATTTTAATCCAAAAAGAAGGGGCATGCAGTTGTAACTCCTTGAGGGATATCCCAAGTTAAACAACTTTTCACACATTTATCTTGTTACAATTTTCAATGGTTAGGTCAAGAATAACAAATATATAATACCCATCTAATATGAATTTCTATCACATAACATTCTAAAACACCTAAAAATAAATATATAGAACCTAAAAAGTATTAGAACATAGATTCAACATCTCATAATATATTTAGGGGTTACATATATGTTCTACCTATTATTCCCAAGGAATATTTAATAATTCCTATTGAAATGTCAATTTCATCATTTAAAAGTTAGAGATATAGATTTGACACAAAATTGTATCATCACTTCCAAATAATTGTTTTAGCTTTAGAATCCCAAGATTATACCCAAGTGTGTTATATTAATATCTCCTTTGTCATTTAATTGCTTTTGTTTTATTGTAACTATTTTTAACTATGGTAAAAATAGGTTTTTAACAAGGACCCTCCCTGATACAAAGCAAAAAATGGCTTGGACTAAAGTCTAGATTTAACATTATAAAAGGAAAATCAATAGCAAAATAACAACCAAAACACAACAATAAAGTATGCAAAAAAAGGTTAACTACTAAGGTTTTTCCAAACTTTCATCATAGATGCCCAATTATTCTTCATATTATTAAGCATATCATCCATCATCTAAAGGGTTTGAGGATCTGAATTATCCTTAGTGATTCATTTTTTATTTTTATCCACTTTGCCCTATGAAATTAGTTTAATCTTCCTTTTTGACACCATCTAAATCCCCTCCATATTCTGTAGATAATTTTGCATTGAAGTAATGTTGAACTCAATGATCATCCTAATACTTTCCTTAACCTTCTCATTCTATCACTCCATTCTATTCATTTTTCAAAAAATTCCCCCATTTGCTCCAAAAACTCATTTCTAGTACAATAAATACCATCACTTTTATTCAAAAAAATTATGGATTCTTTGAGTCAAATGTGCTCCCTCATAAACTAGCACAGGAAATCCTTATGTAATCTTATCTCATCTTCCATTTATAAAAATGTATTCTTTTTTTTAAATGATTCCATAAGATCCTCAAAATCCTTATTCTTATCCTGACTACCTGAGGCATCATTCCTACCTATTTCAAAAAAATTCATCACGCCACTCTCCATAAGCTTATACAGTCCTTCCACCACACCATGAAGTTTTTCATCACCCAGAGAATTTAAATTCACCTCTATGTCACCTCTCTGAGAATTTATAAAATTTAACTCCATCACTCCCATTTTATCCTATCCTTCACAATCATTAACATTAAACCATACCTCTATTTTATCTATGTCCAAATTAATTAGATCATTACACAGACCTTCTATTTGAGCCTTCTTAGGTTTTTTCATGGTGGAGCTTCATAGTACCTTTTTTTGAGTTAAAACCCCTTTACCCAAATTTTTCTTAGAATGAGGAACAATAGAGATAGGGTATATACCTTTGAAGTAATTAAAGATAAGGAGAATTATCTCCTAGTGCAGTGGATAGGGATTTTTACCGTTCTTAACATCAATCATAGAATTCTCCAAAGAGTGTAAAACATAAAATGGTAAGCTTATGGAAATCCATCTCCTAAAATAATTTTAAATGGGAAAATGATAATAGTGCACCACCATGTAACAACCTTCCAAAGTAACATGCATGATAATTTTCTCTATAGCTTCATCATATGACACTAGGAAATGCTCTCAAAGATAACTTACTTAATACTTAGTGAGTTCTTCAACCTCACCTAAAAATTTAGCTTTCTCTTCCAAATAATTTGTGTTGCATTTCATGTATTTTGTGTCTTCAATTTTTAATCCTATAACCTAGTCAAAAAACACCTCATAAATTTCCACTGTATTATTATTTATTTCCACCTTACATTCATTCTATCTCTCCACAAACTATTTAGACAAATACTATTCATACCCATCTATGTTTTCCATAAACTTAGCTATCCCAACAGTCTATAGAATACCACAAACTTTAGAATTGTCTTTTACTTTCTTAGTAGATAATGGCTCAAACTTATGAATATTAACATCCATCATGAAATAAAAATTAAATAAGCAATGGCAACTGAGACACCATAGAGAAAAAAAAGATGGAAAATGGCATACATAGCAAATGAATTAATCCACAAGATAATAGCCTCAAGTTCACCAGCTAAGTGTCATCATTTTTATACATTAGATTACAAAGCTTACCAAAATAATGATTCAAATTAATAATTTCCTCAAGTACCACCAAAAAAATCATACAATTTTAAAAAATTACCCCAAACTCATACAAATCCAACACCATAACATCATTAGTTTTAAATTGCATTCTAGCACACAAAATCATCTTTATACCATCATTTGTATAAATCATTATAAAGTATCACTTAATAACATTTATCTATCCATAATAATTTTATCTTCAAAGGTTAAATAGCCATATTTAAACCAAAATTTTAAATAAGTATCACCTACCCCCTATTATCCATACAATCTACCAAACCATTACCCTCTCTATAGATATACTAAGAAGAAATAGCCTTCAAAGAACAACCCAACATCAAAATTTATTCAATGATACACCTAAATATATGATTAGGATTATTATTTACATTGAGAAAATTGATCACATTTAAATAGTCTCCTTAAGTAATTAAAATAGCATAGCCCAACTCTTTTTCCAAATGAATACCCCATAAAGCTACTATAGACTATGCCATATGAATAGTTTGAAAACCCAAACTACCTTCATACATAGATATGACAAGACTGAATTCATCTCTAAGAGATCATCCTCCACCCAACATCTTAGGATTCCCTTTTGAGGATCCATAAAAAATTAATTTTATCCATCCATTAAATGGTTTCCTCCAAATAACATCTCTCCTACCATCTACATAAATATGACCAGAAGAAATTTTCTCCAAAAAATTATAGCTCTTAGCAATCACTTTATCTTGATCATTAAAAGATTGATTCTGACTCCAATTAATCACCTTCCAGTTATATTCCAAAATATTAACTATCTTATAATAAACCACTTGAATAGAACCTTTAATATCCCTAAAATTATATTATTTCACTCCTTATAAATACCCCATAGTATATGAGGAAAAACTAATCTCCATAATTTTTTCAAGGCTTGATTCAAAAAAGGAGAAACCTAATCCATCCAATTATCTTTAAAAGGAACATATGAACCTAATTAATGTTAAAATTACTAATAAAAACTCCATAGACACTAAAAAAAATAAAAATCCATCATAAGATGATGAATTGATTCACTTTCCATCTCACAAAGAAAATAATGATTAACTAAAGTCAACCCTCTTTTAGTTAAATTGTTTAAGGTGAGAATCTTATTCTACAGACATATCCATAATAAAATTTTAATCTTAGGAATAATATCCTTATCCCATACCTTCAACCATAGAAAATATTCCTCATTTTGAGGCAACAAAGTTTAATAACTAGACCTAACATTGTAACTGCCATAATCAAAATTAGCCCATAAAAAATCATCTTCCTTTTGTATATTAGGAATGTGAATACCCCTTAACAAAAAATTTATATAAAATAGTATATTACTTACTTCCTCATTATCATTCTCAATATAAAGATGTTTCTAATGCTTTATGACATTTTTAACATGAATATAGTCTGCCACTCTTAACTCCAACCAGATTTTTCATTTAATCACTACTACCTTGCCAAGGTCCAGAAACCATAAGTGGATTTTATAATATCGAAGATTATTCCCAAAAAAATTTAATGAGCCCATTTAAAACCTTCCATTTTTAACCATTTCCAATAATAACCCTAGTTTTGATATATTAAAAAAAAGTTCCATATACAAGAACCTTTACTAAAATCATCCTCAACAAGGACAATATTGGTGCTTCTATTATTCATATCTTTTTCCTTAAAAATATTAATATATAGACCTTCATCCTTAATATCTCCAAACCATCTTAGCAATAAATGCCTTATTTGTTTATTTTATACTCTTTAAACCAATACCATCATATCATTTAGGTAAACATACCTTTTCCCAAGCCACTAAATGTAATATTTTCTTTTCTTCAGTCCCAAACCATATAAATATCTTTTAAATTCTGTCAATATTATTAAGGATAATTTTAGGCATATTAAAAAGAGACATAAGAAAGATTGGAAGACTTTGTAGAACACTTTTAATTAGAATAACTTTACCAACTTGAGAAATAAGTCCTCCCTTCCAGCCATCAAGTTTGAAATATTTAAATCAAAAAATTAAATTGTTGAATTGGTAACTTATAAACAAATAATGGCATTCCCAAATACTTAGCAGGAAGATATACAATTTGATAACCCAAGATACGTGAAAAATTTTGTTGTCTCAAAAGTAGAGTATTAAGAAATAAAAGGAAGCTCTTATCAAAATTAATCACTTATTTAGAAACCACCTCATATGTCTTTAAAATTTTATTCAAATCCTTTAATTATTTTATAGAGGAAATATCAAGGATAATAGTATCATCAAAAAATTATTGATTAATAGTAGCATCAACTTCCTTATCAGCCTCGAACCCTTTAAGATTACTATTGCTAGTAGCTATCAAAAAATTTATACTTAAATAATTAGCCATAATAATGAACAAAAATGGAGATAATGGATCTCACTGCCTGATTCCTCTTTTACTACCAAATAAACCCATAGGTGCACCATTTTTGAGAATAGAGAACATAGAGTTTGAGACACAAGTTTGAATCAAGCTATGAATATGAGAATGAAAACAAAATTTATGAAGCACTTTATCCAAAAACTACCAATCCACCTCTCATAAGCCTTACTTATGTCCAATTTACACACCATACTAAAGTTTGCTTATTGTAAGTATTGCTTAAAACCATTTGTTACATTTTTTTAACACACTTAGGGTTTTAAGTTATTGTTTTGATTATATATTCATTAAAACCCTTTTTGAAATGAATTTAACTAAGTGTACATTAGTTTATTTTCCATTTTTTCATTTTTTTAAATTAATCCCATATTAATTATATGAATATTCCTACACCTATGTGCCTTTTGATTCTCTACTTTTTTTCACCAAGATGGGCTCTCTTACACTATTTTCTTCATAAATTTTGACACATTATGGTTATCATATATGATACATATATATTCATATATTATCCATATTATGGCATATCATTTGACCCTATCATTACCAAGACCATGACCTATACACTACCATTAGGGGTATCATACCCACACCTATATTATGAGATTCAATTATTATATCTATATATTTCCATTGGGGAATCATACCCATCAATTTTCCCAAGTCTTATCACTTATAAATTTCCCTAGAGGGCATGATACACCCATGTGTCTATTGATCCTATATTATTTTTATCATTACATCATATTTTCCTCCTTAAATATATGAACATTAGGTTTACTATTTACATATATGGGGTAACACACACACACACACACACACACACACACACACACACACACACAGAGGGTACTCTTATTTCCATTTATTTTCCATATTGGGTCATCCTCCTATATTAGGGACATATCTTTATCGATATGCATCAAAAATTGTCTATAAATATATGTTCCCCTACCTTATAGTTCCCTTGATTATATTGTATTATTCTTTAAGTATTAAGGGTGTTTATGAGATTTAAATATGACTTAAATCATATATGATTACATATATAAATTTTACTTTTCTCTCGTACTAATTATAGTGGGTGCACATTATCTTCTAGATTACCTCATTCTTAGATGAGTCATATATTGATATTAAGATTTACATGATGATATATTTTATAGCTACATACGAGTGTTTACAAAATAGTTTTCGATATTTTGATAGTTTTGTCTATTTAATATGGTAAAACTTGTCACCAATATACCAAAGCTCATAAAGATAATTTTAGACCATGTATTTTGAACCCTAAAATGAAAAGGAAATTTGAAACAACCCATTTTTTATTAAAACCAAAAATAAATCTACATTAAAGGCACCTTTTTTGACTTGATTGCATGAGTTAGAATCATATTTTAATTTATAATAGCATGGTTCTATAAATAAACCATATTATGTAAAAAATTTATACTTATCTAAGGTTAAATTAAACCTAAAGGATACTATAAATAAGAGTGTTATCTTTTATATTTATACATATTGAGGTGTATCAATGTGCATATACCCACTCATAAACTCTGAACTGATACACAACATGTTTCTTCCTAATATGACCATTTGAAGGCCCTTAACCTTACTTAAGTATCTTATTCTTCTAATATATTTTGGGTTAAAGGTTTAGGTGGTTAATAGTTTATCCTTAATGTAATTATAATACTAAACCTTACAAGGAATTCAAGACTACTAGGGTAGTCAAATCTATGAACTGAATTCAATGTTAAAAATTAACAAGCTATTAAGATGAGAATGAGAATTGATCAACCACATGAGAAACACTTACACACTCAATATAAAAACATCAAACATCATGTTTAATTTAGTAAAAGATAAGATAATCTCATCTTAATAATTATAATTAACATCCATATCAACCTATATTGTATGGGATAAATAATAATTATATCGATATACCATTTCCAATTAAATATCTATACTAGATATAGTGTAGGAAAATAAAATAATGTTACTTATCGAGATTATATAAATATAATCTTAGGTTTTTGGTTCATGACACCATAAAAACTTACTAAATTTAGTTTAATAATAATAACATGCATGTATTTAAAGTATAAAGTGAACATCTTGTACTATATCCAATATTAATAATATTTCATATGACTCGACATGCCACAAGTAATATAACTACAATTTATATGATTTGTAATTCCACTTAAGTGAATACCTCACCATAAAGCCTAATTTATAATAATATCTAACTATAATTTAATCCATTAATACATATATTAATAATCATATATCAAATTTATGTAGATATAAGATAAATCCTTTTTTGTTATCCTTTATCTACCTATCACCAAGTTTACATTAGTATATGATCATATAATTAAAAAAAATTTATCATGTAGCTTGATTCATAATACACACACACACACACACACACACACACACACACACACACACACACACACACACACACTTAATTGTAATAAATTTCATTCCAAAGTGAATTCAATTGAAAATTAGAAGACTTGATTTCAAAACAATAACCATGTTTATTAGTCTTTTGAATTTTAACAAACTAATAAATTTTCAAGTAACTGAGTTGATACATGTTCATTCTTAACTAGTTCTCCAAAACTAATCTATTATAATGCAAATAACTATCATGCATGATTTCATGACTTCATATGAGGATTTATTTAATATAAAACTAATATTAAAAATCTTATAGAGACTCTTTATAAATTATGTTTCTCCTCAGTATTGTACACTTGGCAAATACAAAACCATATAATACATCTCCAAAACAAACCTCTCCATTCTCAATGGGGAGCACAAAATCCTAATGTCCCACCCCACCTTAAGGATTCACAAGGTAAACTCATACCAAAACCCCCATGTATCATTAAACTATCAAACATTTACAAAATAAACCTCTAGTACCTCAAATTTTTCAACATTGACATAGGAGGTATCACACCCACCATCACTTACAATAGATCTACAAATCCTACCGTGCATCTAAAAATGTTTGGAAACCTTTACAAAGATTGGGTTAAGCTTAATACTTTCTCTACCTCTAAATTCTTAGCTAGAATGCTTTAAGGAGATGTTTTATATTGGTACAATCAATTGAAAACCCATTATATTACTATCCTAGAAGACTTGATCAATTCACTAGTCCAAGAGTTCCAAATTAGTGATCTTCTCAAAAATAGCTTAGCTCATTTTATAAATTTTAAATAACTTAAAACCAAAATAACACAAGTCTTCATCAAATGATGGAAAATTTTGTTTAACAAATCTAAGCATAATATGGTGGATGTTAATCTCTTCCACCTATTTACTAATGATCTCCACCCTAAATTACAATATCACATTTGGACCATTTCTCCAAAACCTTTGGAAGAAGATCTTGACCAAGCCAAACTACAAGATTTCCTCATGTGTCGATTTTAATCTCCTCAACCTACAATAGGAACTCACATGCTTATCAAAAACAAAAACTATCATGCAACAAATGATGGTGTTACCAATACTTATGACACCATAAAAAACATCCAAACTATTTCTCCAAATAATACAATGGATCATGTTCCTCCCCCTAACAATAATTCTAATCATAATCACACATTTTCCCAAAATAATCATACTAGTGTACACAAACCATTATCACTAGTATAAATTTTAAAATGTCTCCAATACCTCTACCATGAGATATTGACCCCACTCATCCTATGAAATAATGGTATGATCTAAATAAATTTTGTTGGTTTCATGAAATTTGGGTCCATTCTCATGATACTTATATATAATTATGAAATTTTGCTATGGATTTTCTCCTTCATCCTAAATTTGACCATGAATCCCTTATATAAAAATGTTAACAAGATTATGACATAACACTTAAATCTCATGAGACTTAAACTAAAAATCAAGATCTAAACCAAGTTAATGTTCATTTAGTTATCTACAAGGATCCCCTTCTTAACCACCAAGATAACATTGAACAACCTACCCCTACTACTAAAAACATTGAAAGTCTTATAGACCTTAATACCAATGATGAATATGTGGTTAATATGACTAATATGAGAAGATTAATTTCTTATATTGATTCAAACCCAACACCTATAGATCACACATCTTCAACATTTCACATTATTAAAGATAATTCCCCATTCCATCTTATAGAATTAGGGCATAAGGAACCAATGCACATATAAGAACCACCTCCAATAACATAAATTTACCACACCTCTCATACCATTTATATAACTTCTACTCCATCCCCAATTTTCATACCTCAAAAAAACATACCTCAAACTTCCAATAGTATTTATTCTATTCAACCACAATAAATAACTCAACAAATAATCACATCACCTAAAGTCACTCAACCCACTTGAAACCAACCTAAACCAACCATACCTTATCAGCATAAGTTTCATTTCACATCTAACCACCTTTCCTAAGAGTTATTGTAACAATATGCACCTCTATTTAACAATCCTCTCATGGCTTATTATGAATGGGATCCTATTGTGAAACTTTACCATATCCCATCTCAAATCCCCTTCTTAGAGATAATGATAAATTATCCCTAACATCATAATCACCAAATACAACTATTATTTGAAATGAACATCCCTCATCTTCCACATGTATGGAAAGAGACTACCTTATCTGGATCTGAAGATAGCATACTTCAATAGTGTGAAGAGATTTCATCCATGTTGACAAAATAGTGGACAATTCCCTCTCACTTAAGTTTCTTATCGCTTCTATGATTTATGAAAAAATATTTCTTCATGTGGATGACCCTAATTTATTCATTATCATTCAAATAAGTAATATCTAAGTTATGTATTTTTTGATTGATAAAGGTTTAGAAACTAGTGTTACCTCCCTTGACTTTATTAAAACACTTGGATACTCTGAATCCACACACAGTACATTCCAAGGATATGATAGAAGATAAATGTATCCTATAGGTTTTATTTGAATTCCTATTACCATTCCTATTATTACCATCTATTTGAAAGTCATGATATTTAACTTTCCACTTTCTTATAATATCCTACTCGATCGACCTTGGGCTCATCATATGAGATCAATTGCTTCATCTACATGCTAATGTGTCAAATTTCATAATAATAGTGATATATAAAAGATTCAAGGGGACATTAATCCTTTTAATTTTTAACAATTATAAAAGCATGGTGTTTATAGAATACCCACCCTTGAAACCTTACCTAGTGTTCCATTTCAAGAATCCCAACACTTCAATTATCATGTTAACTCCACTAAAAGTTATAATGGTCATCCATAATTAATTGGAAATATTCCACCTCACCTCTTAGACTTTGATGATGATGAACCAAATGAGAAGCCTAAATATAAAAAATTAGGATCTCTCCCCTCACATCATTACTCAACTTCCTCCTCTTCAACCTGAATCTTGTCAGTAACTTCCTATTGACATACAAGATACTTTAACTAAAACTATACATTTCATTCACCATGCTTCCTTGATTGTTAAAATAGTTCACACATGTACTATAAACTTACATACACTTGATTATGATGATAGTTATATGTTAAATTAATGATTTTTAGTTGGATTCATCCAAGCTAAAAAAGGTGAATTTCTTTGATATTGCTCTTCTTTATTTCAATCTTTTCATTCTTCTTCTATCATTCCTTCTCTTATAGTAACTAATATTAGTTTTCATACTATTATTCATAGGTTATATATGGATCACTTGTGTATTATTCCTCTAGTCATAAAAGAGCCTCTCAGAGTATGTTCATGGATCATAACATGATGGGAGCCTATAATTTTTCTAGATATCATGACCCTTCTAGTATGCTTCTTCCATAGATATTAAATACTTTTCTTAGATCTGTTGCACATCTATATTTACCTATAGATGAGCCTAATATATTTTTCAATCTATTTCCTCCATTATTAAGTGATGGTTTTTTATCATTAACTCAACTTGATCCCTTACCTACACAATGGGAAGATGATCCTTATTGTGACATTCAAAATATTTTTGGTCATTAAACTAAGGATTATCATCTATATCAGTAGTCATAGGTTTCTTATTCTACCCATTCAAATCATAGACATACAAAAGATAATAATAAAATTATTCGTTGCTTCCATGAAACAAATAACCATTCTTTTACCCACTGTTGAAAACTTAGGCAATACATCAACACTTTATGACTAGTCATTACCCATCTCGAATAAATGACTATCCCACATCTCAAGCTACTTCCAGAGTACATCCATAGAAATGGGGAAGTTTATTATCTTTTACATCAATTTTTTACCCATCATAATGATTGATGCCACATGTTTAGGTTGCATCTTTGATATTTCCCATAGTCTACACTAGAACCAGTTATTCCTCCTCCTACATATCACCCATGTATGAAGGATCCTCCTTCATCAGTTACACCTCCTATTAGATCCATAGATTCCATTAATATCAAGGTACACATTCCCCACATTGATTATCCCACATAGGATATACCACATGAACATTCTTATTCTACACCTACATTTTTGTTTGAGATAATACATGAGGAAATCTTTTCACAACTTTCTACGAAGATTGATGAGAATATGACTAATGTCAAAATTTATCTATATAGGGATGTGTCAGATGTTATGGATAAAATTTATGGTTAAATCTATCAGTATTTGTGAACACAAAATGGTTTTATCTCACATTATTTATTATTCTATTATATTATTTGGATTAGATTTATGATTAATTTTTATATCTTATATCTCTGACTATTTTTCAAACATGATTTCACTTATCTCTTTTTCATGAACCATTATATTATGCTCTATGTGATTTAAATGATTTCATTCTCTTTTGATTTATCTTATGGCTTATTCTCACTTTTTTCATGAATGTAAATTTATGCTTATGTTTTCACTTCTTTCACATTGATTACTTTATTTTCTTTGTAAAGATTATTTGATATTTCAAATTCAAATAAAGATAATTATTACTATGAATTGGTTATACAATCCTTTTTCCTTTAGTATTTTATCTTTACCATATGATCAATTATAAAATAATAATTCTCATTTTAATACTTATATACACCAATCTATTTGATCTCCCTTTTTCCCTTATTTCCATTTCACATACTAAGCATCCATACGATTGAAACTTGATAGTACATACTAGTTCATGGGTAAGCCTAAGTTATTTAGTCTATCATATCTCTAGCTACTTAGTCTCCTTTAACCAAAGTCTAAAACTCATTCATGTGTATCACTTTTATCACTCATTTTAGTTATTTTAAGTTCATACGAAGGAGGAATTGAAAAATCCATAAAAAGGTTAAAATATAAATCATTTAAACAAAAGATAATGATTTAAAGGGTAACATACAATTCAAAAGTCTAATCACACCAAAAGACATGATTTAATATCTTTAACACATCTCCTATCCTTAATTGAAACTCAAAATCCATATTTGACCTCATGATAGAGATGAGGTCCATTGGGGTGCAGTAGGTTAGTAGATTGGGATAATAGAACTAGAAAAAATATATAGTGATACCTACTTTCTCACACAAATACCTAATCTTCAAAGTAGATTGACTACTTTGTAAGAGGTCTCGAGGAACAAGGAGCATGTTGTGGGAAGGTAGGTCCATTTAAATTTCTTTGTTTATATGACCTTCAAGAGTTGATCTTAGTTTTCCACCTATTTGCCTATACAGATTTGTGTTTATTATAAAAAGGTATCTTGTATATTTTGATGGTAACTAGCCTCTCAGTGTCTTTCCTTCTTACCTAGTATGCCTCATGTTTACTAAAGTTTTCTTATAAATGACTATATCATGATTTTTGCACTATTTATTTCATTAAAACAATCCTAATATTTCCCCTTGATGAATATTGTTTTGTTAATTGATCATACCCCTAGGCTTTCCATTTGTGAGTTGCATTGTAATACCTTAGAGAGGAATAAGCATTCCTCACAAAACATTTTATTTTCTTTCCTATTATTACCATTCATGTTATTGGTGTTCACCTTGTGAGTTCTAGTATAAGACCTTAGATAGGACTAGGAATTCCTCACAAATTACCACATTAAATATCTTTAAATTGTTTAAACATTTATATCCACCTTATTGGTTTTCCCTTTGTGAGTTGTAGTTTAAGACTTTGGATAGGACTAGGCTCTCCACACAAAATATTCCAATAAAAATTTTATACTATAGCCAAGTTATAATAAAATTACATGTTTCAAATTTTAGATAATTTGTGTTACATTATGATTAACACATCATTTGCATACTTCCCATCTTGATTTAGTATGTTTTATGCTTACTTAATAAAAACTTCACTTTTATTTCTTATTTTTTTGATCATGTGTATGTTTACAACACTTTTATTATATTTCTCATACTTCCCATATTTATCTAGTATGATTAATTTGATTTATACTTAAATTTTGTTTTTCTTTTCATACTTTCCATCTTGATTTAACATGATTGATTAAATTTATTGTTATTTTGTCTTATTACCATTTTTTATAACTCATTTACCACTTTATTACAATTTTTCATACTTCCCAACTTGATATATTATTACTTATATTTATTTTAATTTGATGCAATCTTTAATTTTACATGGTTTGAAAACATATTTTTACCTATTACTTTATAATTTTTTATTTTAATATATTTATTCACATTTTTTTCTACACATTTCCCATCTTGATGTAGTGTATACTACATTTTATGATTATTTATACTTTTACAAATCATTTGCTTTTCTTTTTAACCATGCATGTGTATCACATAATGATATAAAAGAAAACATACATCACATATTTCCCATAGCATATACAACAGAAGTAAAATACATGTGATATAAAAGAAATACATCCGTACATCCATCAATAACATCAGTGCAACTCATAGATCAAGAAATGTCCATATCAATATATATATAACATGAGTTTGACACAATATAAAATAAATACAAAATATAATAGCTAAAACTATATAGTTGTGTTCCATCATGTATATCTTGTATCCAAGCCACGCTACCCATAGATGCTTATGATTGACCCCTCTAAATGTTACTCTATAATGAGGTAGTCTAGGATATAAAGTTATTAACATGTCCCTATAGATTGGCTACCTGAGCCTGCACACATCCAAAATATACAATAATCACTATATGGATGGCTTGCTCTTATACCAATGACTTTCAGGATAGGGCCTCTTCCTCTCCTACTCTTATAGGTAGTTTTAAGTCATCTCCTCATGCCTAAAACTAAAAAAAATCTTCTTAAACCAATCTAAACCAACTAGCATAAGATGGGATATATGTTACCATAGGATATCCCACCGCAGATGGCTCATGATACAATAACACCCCATCTAAAATATCATGGTGTGTAGTCATAATCATGGATCCCCATATGATCTCCTCTATAGTAACCCCTATAAAACAAAAACCAAATATACATCAAAGATCGTGTGTGTGTGTGTGTGTGTGTGTGTGTTTATATTTCAAACCATCTATCTACACCAAATACATAAATAATAATACTAGTGATCTATGTCAAAAAATTAATAAATTAAAGCATTTCTTACTAGTGTTGGTGTCACCAACCAAAGTCTCCTTATTAGTTAAACCACCAAGCACCTCCTAATATAAACTACCTCCATGCAAGTGAAAAAATTAGAATCACCACATGTTTCCATTATAGTCCCCTCCTCAATTACCTCTTTATTGACTAGTTGTGTCCATCAACCACCTTGGGATCTCCAGGGGTTACTACTAATGCCCATGTCCCCTCCCTCCCATGGTGCCTCCATCTCTTATGATATTTTTACAACCATGGTCATCCCTAATATGTATCCAAATTTTCCTTAGCTAAACCATCACCCTCAACATCCAAAATTATAACATCCTCTACATTGGGCCTCATTGCCTCTTTATGATGTGCCTAACCTGCCTATGGTCTCAATCATCAAGGCCTAATAATCGATATCTTTGTAGGCACCCCTATACCTCCTCTACATATTGGATCTCTAACATGTCATGCCCAATATTAAATCACTACTAAGGGAGCTACCATATATGGTAGGACTAGTTATCTAAGTACATAAACTACTAGATTTGGCTCCACCCATGAATTATAATGACCCATGATGTAAATGTGCGTCAATCCTATAGAAATAGTATACCAATTTTGCCAACTATCCATAATATTATTATATGGATACCACACTATCTACCCTTGTATCATAGTCTATAAATATGGGGCATGGGGTATGACATGTACTACATGATCCTCTTAAGGTAACCTATCATTAACTGCATGGGGTAACCCAACTAGAAGATACATATGGAACCTCTCATAAATCCAAGCACTTAATAAAATTATGTGGGCCATATTATTATACCCCTAGGTCAGCTTACCATAAATATAATGTATGAGCTTTACCCAAATGATAGAGCCTAAATCATGCATAACACCTTACTCTAAGATGGACTAGCATAAGGCTACATATACAACAATTCCTTCCCGTCTGAATTGTGACATAGCACATGTTTTTTCACATGTCTTATAACAACCTTCTAGATATCCATAATGGTTGAGATATACACATCGAATAAGATAACTTTCAACCTAAGGTAAATCCTCTCTAAGCCTGTAGCCCAAAGGCTAGGGCTTGCCTCTCATCCTCCACCTCTAGTTCACTACATATGACAAGATCCCTAATAATGGGAATTCCAAGAAAGGTATGGACATCCTCCAAGGTGATGCCCACCTCTATGGTATCTCCCTTCACCTCCCATAAAAAAGTGTTGGTTAGTCACTCCCATGATCCTAAGAACATGATGACTAGATCAACATTAAGTGGGATCTTCCTCATCTCCATGATGTATCAAAATCCTAAGGAAACCTACCAAGATTGATCCATGTCTAATAGTCTCTATAGAAAATATTGTATCCATGATGCATCAACCAGGCATCAAAATATTCATCTTTGTAAAACATCAAATAATAAATAATGCATTAGATATCACTATAAAAATGACAAAATACATTCTTAAAATTCTTAAAATACTAAAAATTAACTACTTCACCAACCTATTTTTCCTAATTTCTTATCTTTCATCTTTTTCCTATATATTCAGCCCTTTTGATACTAAATCAACCTTGTCACCTCTTCACCATACTAAGTCAGCCCTATACTACACATTTGGCCCATTTTTGTAGACATAATCTACCTTTTTTATACTAAATGATCCATTTCCCATCCTTTACATACTATATTATCCATCTTCCACACATTTGGCCTCATTTAATAGACTATATCGACCACCTACTACATATTGCATCATCTATAATACACTAAGTCAACCATGTCTTTATTTCTAACCAAGTCATCCCTCTATTATGTAGTTGGCCACCCTGAACAATACTAAATTGGCCCTCTTATATTCATTCAGCATCCTTTACTCCTCTGACCTTTTCTAATTGAGTTGATAGGGATAACTATATTTTAAAGTTGCTACAACTTTTCAACCATTTACCATAAATGCCTTAGGCATTTATTGGTTTGACGCTTTCCTACCCAATATCCCATTTTACCCTTACTTTACCTAAAAAATTATTAGGGTCATTTTTGGTATCTATATTCCCTATAATACCTCTTTTTATATAGCTATCTTAATTTTAGTTAAAATTACTAAAAAAAATTAAACTAATGCACCACTTACTTGAGTTGCACTAGTTGTGACTGCTAGGCATCCTCCACATTAAAGCTATCACCTCCTAACCATGGTTTCTCTCAAGGCTCAACTAGGTCTCTCAAAGTAATATTTTCTTAGAATATAAAAAATAACAAATGAATTAATTTTCACTCTATTTATATTTACTATTCAAAATTATTTACCTATCGATTATTTACCAATAGATTCCATTTTTCACCCATAAATTTGTTTTTAATATCTCTTTTTCCAAACCAAAATGTGTTCTAAAATCTTGACTCTGTAGAGAATTTTTACACATATTACAGGTGTATTTTACAAAAAATGTTGAATTTTCACTTAGTTTACAAGTTTGCCTAATGTTCCCTACATTGGACACCTTCACATTTCTATTACTTCATTCTTACTCTATAGTACTAAGGTAAGTAAAGCTATGTATTTTTCAATTATATCCTTTCATTTATCTTATTCACATCTTATTGTAATTAATTTATCTTAGCATTGTGTGTTACTATGTTTTTGCCAAAATCACCATCCCATGTTGTAATTACATGACATGTGATGAGCTTACAGTGGGGAATATGTATACACATAATATTTTTAAAATTTGTCAATTATTGATGCTTTTTCACTTGAAGTAACCCATCGAGACTCAATATTTCTAAGTGCATGCCTTAAAGGGTGCATCAATAAAGAGGTGGATATATCATTGATGCTTCACAAGATTGTTGATCCTTATACCACCACTTAGCACCCACAAAAACCTCTCTTATACATTTCCCTAAGATTGGACACCTGCCTTACACACTCCTCCAAGTAGTTCACCACCTCAAATAGCCCCTACCTAACCCAAAACATCTTTTTTATCACCCAATAAATATAGTCAAATGGGTTAACTATATTCTTAGAAATGAGTACATTATGGGACTAATTAGACCCAGTTGACTTAGTCTAGGACCTAACTACTTTATTTTTTAAGGAACTAGGTCAACTAAGATGATTGTGTCAATTAAAAATTAGAAGGGTTTAGGGTTAGATATAGCTATATAAATAGATCCTTTTCACCATTTTCATTATAGAGAGATAGAGATAATCATTTATTTATGCATCTGCTTATCTACCATTCTACTTGAAGATCCATTTCTTAGGGTTTCATACTTACTTTAGAGAGAAGAATCTTATCTTATGAGAAAAGTCTTTTTGATGCATAGGAGAAGTTGTGTATCCTAGATCTAGACTATCTTTGTTATCCTTATGAGCCAAAATAACCTTTTTAAAAGCACCATTAGTCAAGGGAGAGATTGAGGCTTGATGGGTTTATCTTCAAGGTAAGTATTCTTAATTCTTGATCCTATTTTAATATGAGATAAATTTTCATGTGCTGTCTTATTAATATATTTATCTCTCCATACATTAGGATTAATTCTACATTGAATTGAGTAGAGTTCATATCTTTATGTTTATTATCCCATATTTGTGCCACAAGCTTTGGTGAGCACTAGATTAGATTTATTTTACTTTGTTACTACTTTGTTAAAAACCATAATACCTAGCTAGGGATATTATGTGGTATTTCTCAACTATAGGATTTGGAACCCTCTCTAGTCATATTGTGTGGTAAGAGACCCCTTAGTTAGGTCTAGTGGATACATATTTGTCATGACCCCAATTGTCTAAATATAACAAGTGGAAGGGATAGTGTAATTTATCTTTTTTGATCTAGGATTGATTTATAGATTATCTTCACTTTCCCTTGCCATAAATACTCTATATACTTGCTTATTAGTACCAAGTTTTGAACTTAGATATTTTATTGAATTCATACTTATTAGTACCATAATGTTTACAATGAACTTCTACATATTACTGCAAAGTGCCAAAGAGAATTCATGAAACTATCTTGCTCTTCCCACCATACTACAACCTATTCTAGTGATATTATTGTTGAAAGTTCACTCTTGTAATTATTTCATCATTTTTCACATTAAAAGGATGTCATTTTGTATGTATTATGGATGACCTTTTTACCAAGTAATGTGGAACCTCTATATGTGGCTTCCATTTTAAATTTATCAAATGGACTAAACAAATTATCTATTCTGAAAAATAGGATTTACCACCTTTAGACCTTATAAATTCATGTTTACCACTATACATTCAGGTATGTGTGTGTAATAAAATGGTTACAAGAGTTCTCATGGATAATGGTTTGAGACTCAACATTCACAACATATATTTTATTTATTTACTTCACATTGGATCTTTTGATTTAGAACCCTTCAACATGAGCATCAAAATATTTGATAACATTTCATGATGAGTATTGGGGTAAATATCCTTGAACATCACTATAGGACATGATTTTAATTATAACAAAGTTTTTGGATGTCCTTGGATATATAATATATATGTGGTTCTCTCTAATTTCTATTCATGCTTAAAATTTAGCCATTAGGGGTTTATTTACACATGTCTAATAGATACTAGTAACTTTAAACATTATGTAATGGTACAACAAATGGATAGTCCTACACTAAAATCATATAATCTTGACTTTGGTTCTTGATATTTTCTCAAATATGGATACAAAAGACAAGGGTTGGGAAAACATGATCAAGGTATAGCTCAACCTATCTCTCTTGAAAATAACATAAACCAACATGACTTGGGTTTATTAGGACAATTTATAAGTCATAAAACATCTACTCAAATTGATTTTTCTTTCCAAAAGTCCAAATTAGAATGTATGTATACCTACACAATGAGTATATTATTGGTTAAATATCATCTAATAGATGAGAGCACTTCACCAAAAATATTAAGTTCTCAAATGATGAGTCTTTAGTTGATTACTTAGGGGTACATGAGGATCTCCCTTCCTTATATCATAAGAATAGTTTTATTCAAGCCACCTTTTCTCATTTTTATATTGGTGAGAATGGTGATACTACTATCCAACATGATCCACATAATACTATTCCTACTACACCATTTATTAGTGAATGATCCACCTTTTTTTATTTGATAGGGTGAAATTCAGGTTTTAAAAGGACATAAAACCACAAGTTTAACCAAAAAGTATAGACAAATAAAAAGGAGGTAAACAAAACCAAGCCACACTAGTCAACCTACCACCAAACTTTAGAAAACTTTTAACAAAAAATAAAACCTAAGAACAACAAGATTAAAAAATTAGGACACATACTAAGTGTCTTTAGAGGGTAAGTTAGATCCATATTTTTTCCTATCATGCACTACATCTTTCTTGTTTCCTCCAAATTTATACTTTATACCACTATACTTACCTCTAGTTCAGATGCTAGCGCCTTCCATCATATTTCTTTTCTAATCCATATTTCTCATGTCCTTCTCAATTCTTGCTTTCTATTTCTTATTAACACTAGTAGGGGAACTTCTTGGGGTGATAGTAATGATTTCCTTTCCTCTTTTTTGGGGGGTTTCCTTCAACCTATTCCTACTTCCTTCTACCATCTTTATATTTCCTAAAAACTCCCTCAGCCTATCTACCTCTAACTTCAGGGTATTCCACTATTTCATAAATGAGACCAATTACCTTCCCATACTCTATATATTTTCATGTAATTCCAAAAATTTATTCCTAATACCTTCAATTAATTCTACCATTTCTCTATCTTCATCTCTCCTCTAAACTTCCATCACTTTCATCTCATAAATTTATAAATTAGGGATTTTATGCCCTGGGGGATTTCTATGATTCTACTAACCTTCTTCTACACTTTCTTCTCTTGGGAGAGATAGTTGTGGGACTTTATTTTTCCTTTATTAATGGTTTATTGGGGGAGAGGATGGGATACTAAGTGGGGTTAAGGATATGGTTGAATGATCCACCTTACTGAATGAAGAAACAATAGAATATAATTATGGAAAAGATAAAGATCATTGATTGGTGTTACTCATCGTAATGATATAGAATGATGAAGGAAATGCCTATCAACATGTCCTACATGATTACCTAGAGATATTTAATTTGGCTTACTCGGATATTTTTGGAATTGACCCATAAATGGTAATGCACAAGATATTACTATATCTAGATATATAACTTATTAAATAAAAGACTCATAAAAAACATCCCAAAGTGGCATTGCTAGTAAAAGATGAGATTCAAAATTTCTTTGATGCAAGATTTATAATATCCATTACACATCATGGTTGGGTGTCTAATATTGTTCCTATTACTAATCCTAATAGTGACATTCAATATTTCATTTATTACTATGATTTAATCAAGATGTTTACAAAATAATATTTTCCATTACCTAACATTGACATGATTATCAATTATATAATTAGAGATGAGACATTTTAATTTATGGATGGTTTTATAGGATATGGCCTAATTGAAATTAACCTAACAGATCAAGAAAATACAACATTTACTACTCCATTAGGCACATTTTGTTATATGGTCATGATTTTCAAAGTAAAAAATGTGGGAACAATATATCAAAGGGCCATGACTCATATATTTCATGATTTTATTCACAAAATCATTTAGTATTATGTCGACGATTTACTCTAAAATTTCAAATGTCACCAATACCATGCTAATGATTTACAAAAAATATTTGAATGTTTGTGAAATTTTAATGTACAATTAAATCCCAAAAATGTGTTTCAAAGTGTCTTCTAAAAATCTTCTAGGATACATTATTTCTCATCAAAGCATCGAGATTGATCCAAAAAATGTAAAATCTATTTTTGATATCCCACCACCAACTAATATAAAATAATTGTGATATTTACAAGTCAAAATTCAAGTTATTTGACACTGCATTGCTCATTTGGATAATAAAACAATTCATTTCACATGTTTGATAAAAAAAGACAAAATTTATATGGAATAACATTTTTCAACAAAGTTTAGATAAAATCAAAGAATATTTAGCAAACCCATTAGTGCTCATTAATCCTATTATGGATAGACCAATTCTTATCTATATCTCAGCCACTCATGAGGCCCTTGGATCCCTATTAACACAATATGATGATGATAATAAGGAATGATAAATCTATTACATCGGTCTCCAATCGGTTGATTATGAATGTAAATATAAAATAATGGAAAAAATTGTTTAGCTTTAGTTTTTGCTAAATAAAAAATATGACACTATTTTTTCAACAATTAGGTTCATGTTATAATTAAATAAGATCCATTAAATTTATTTATGAACAAAACATACCTTATTGTCCATATTAAAAAATGGGTGTTGTAACTTAAAATTTTTGATCTCAAGTTTATATCCCAAAAATAAAAAAAGGATAGGTTGTAGCTAATTAATTAGTTATAGCTCCATTACCTGATCCATTTCCAATTATCAAAACTTTTCATGATGAATTTCAGATGTATAATATATCTTCAAATCCATAGTCAATGTATTTCAATGGATCTAGATGTAGAACTAGATTAGGGGCAAGTATTATATTTTTCACCCCCAAGGGTGAGTAAATGCCATTCTCTTACAAGTTAGCCTTTTCTTACACAAATAATATAACATAATATGAGTCCTTTATAATTGGGTTAAAAATAACACAAAAGATTCATATCAAATACATTCAAATTTTTGGTGACTCTGAATTGGTTATTAAATTTAGATTACCAAGCATTACCAAATTGAAGAAGAACATTTACAACCATATAAATAAATGGTGGATAAACTTAAGGAGACGTTTGATAGTTTACCATTGATAACATTCCATATAAAGATAATGTCTATGTAGATGTAATGTATAGTGCAACATCCATGATGCCTTTTGATATTAGTTATGATCATATAAACTTTACCATACACTAGCTATGTGATCCTTCCATTTCTTATTATAGAATGGATGTGTTATCCATTCTTGTTATTGCTCATAGTCATACAAATGTAGAATAGTACAATGATATTTATAATTTCCTCTATCAAGATTAAATACTAGACTATTTTATGTGGAAAGATAAATGCAAATTAAAATGAGAATCAGTTCATTATGTTATCATTAGAAATAATTTGTTAAAATGAGGTTTTGAAGAACAATTACTTTGATGTTTAAAAACAAATGAGCACACAATGCACTATTCTAAATTCATGATAGTGAGAGTAATGGGCATTTTAGTGGCAAGGATATGTCCCAAAAATTGTTATGCCAAGGTTATTATTATCCTACCATGGAATAAAAATGCATTGAACATGACAAATTATGTTTACAAGCTATAAATATAATAATTTGAACCATGAACCATCTCATGAGTTATAGATGATTATATCATCATGTACTTTCTCCTTATGGGTATTTGATTTGATTGGATAGATAAATCTCATGTCTACCAGTGGACACAAATTCATAATCACAACTACATAATATTTTTAAAAATGGGTGGAGGCAATTCCACTTGAGTTTACTATAGGGGATGACATATATAGTTTTTCTATGACGAATATTATTTCCCATTTTGGCATACCTTAAATTATTGTTACTTATAATGGATCATATTTAAAAAATATAGTGAAGATATTTTGAAATAAATATCAAATAAAAATAATTTTTTTACACTTTACTACCCATAGGTTAATGGACAAGTAGAGGGAAAAAATAAAACTATTGTCAAAATACTTGGCAAAATAGCTAAATGATATAGTACAAATTGGCACCAATAGATTGTGTACACTTTATGGGAATACCATACTTGTATATTATGTGTTAGAAGAGTTTAAAAAAACATATATTAGTCCCTTGTTATTTCAAATGAAAATAAATAAAACTAAACACTATTGTCAGAGAACTCAGGAGAATATAACATAGTAAAGAAGATCACAAAATAGAAATAAAAATAACCTAAGTAATTTATCTCCTTTGTCAAATTTTATGCTTAATTATTGGCATTAGGATGTTTTTTCTTAGTTTATGATGATTAGAGTATTATATAAAATCTTCTCCATGGTGGTAGAATCTCTCCAATGATCAATTGTGGCTTGGTGTAAACCTTGGTATAAAATGGGCATTATAACACTACTCTTCAATGGCTTCTTGAAGTTATTCCAGTAGAATAACCTTACACACAAAATCTTGTTGGCATATGGTGTGGGTAATTATACTTATATCTCTAAGAACTAACTCTAACCCTAAGGAGGTTAGGTTAAATTCAAACTTTGGTTGAGTCTAAAATTACATAAGTTGAGTTAGGCTAACCCTGGGTTGGGTCAAAGAACTCATGAAATCTTGACACCTCAATTTTAGATATTTATGAGGCATGACAACTCACTTTAGATATTTTTGATGTTATGACTCATATTTTTGGAATATTTAAGAAATAATAAATCACTTTATCATCTCCTTTGGCTTCACATTTGACTAAAAAATCTTTTCTTTTATAAATGAAATTCACTAATTTGATTTGGAATTTTTATTTAGGAAAATTAATTAAGATTTTCAATGTAATTAATCTTTTTTAGTACTTTTTTGACTTTTGTAATTTTTTTTAATGTTTTTAATTAATATCTCAATAGGCCAAAAGTGTCAAATTACTAGGTTGTACTTTCACTAGGGTTAAAATTGAACTAGGTTATTGGTGTATATATGGCAATACACCAAATAAACTAGTCTCATCAAATTTTTAATTGATTAAATCCTTTACAAAAATGAATTTTGTAAATTCCAGTGATTTATAGGATTAAATTATGTCATTTTATAGAAATTGAATTGAATCCCATTTTAGGCATGAAAGTGACCAAAACTAAGTGTCTATAGTTTAGCCTTGTTTGAGAAGGTGTTGTAAGACACAAGTATAGTAACATATTTTCAAAGAATGTAAAATTAATTAAGTTAAATGGTTTATTCCCTAAAGGGTGATTGATAACCCTTGATGCCCCCTCAAAGGAATGGGTATAAAAATAGAGTTTTCAAACATTCCCTTGAAGTAAAGAGAATGACATGATCTAGTGGTAATAGGGGTGGGATTACTAAATTGCCTAGAGGTAGTTATAAATAATAATGGTTTTAGATTTACTTATTTTCCCAAATGTGGTTATAATAAAAAATAAAGGGTGTGACACTAATTTACTCAAAGACAATTATAAGTAATGGCATGGATAGTTGCCCTTGTTTCTCTTAATTTTTGTTTATTCTCTAGTTAAAAAAGAATTAAGAAACTAAATGTGGGTATGGTAGAAGAAACTAGTTATTTGTTTGCACATGATCTAGATGATAGTGAAGATCTCCTCTTTGTCTTGGGAAGAATGACCCATAAATAAGAAATCACTAATACAAAAGGGGTTGTTAGATGCATAACAAGGTGGATTGCCTAGCATGAGCTAGATCCAAGAAGCGTGAGCTTGCTATGAGGATATCAATCCACACTCTTACAATAGTTAAGTTGAAAGAAATAAAGATGAAATAATTAAATCAAATGATAGAAAAGATTGAAAGATAATACAAGAAGAAATAAATGCTTGATAAATGAAATTGACTAAATAAGCAAATAATGGGTCAATATTAATGCTAAATAGGTCAAGTTAGGTCCAAAAAATAGGCGGGGAATTTATGTGTAGGCAAGGACATAGAAAGTTTATTTTGGTGGAGGGTAAGTAGGTGTAAATAACTTGTTATTATTCCTTACCATAGTGACTATCAGTAGTTGGGATGACCATCAGTGGTTAAGGTGACCATTGGTAGTTGGGTGATCATTGGTGGTTGAGGTAACCATCAGTAATTGAGGTTACCATCAATGGTTAGGGTGACCATTAATGATTGATGTGGGTATTGAGTATGTTTAGAAAAGATTCTAGTTCAAGTTATAGAAGGGGTCAATAAGTGGCTAGAAATCTAGTTAGGTATGAGAGGTTAGAAGATATGATGATAGAGGGTCTGAGTCAGAAACCAAATAATTAGAACTTGAAAACAAAAAAATATACTTAGCTAGTTGTTTGATAGTTGGTAGCTGATCTAGAGTGATTTTGGTAGAGTAACAATACTTTGCCTACAGAATAATTTTGATAAAGGTTTAGGTCTCTATCGTAGCTACTGACTTACTAAAGGGAAGAATTATAAAAAAATTCTTGATGTTGGTTTATTGTTTGATTGGTAAATGGATAATCAATCCTTTTTTTCACCTCCTACTCCTCTCTTTTATAGGCAAAGAGATGGAGGTGTAAACTCTAGAAGGGGTGAAACTCATTACACAAATTTAATTATTGATTCATTAGCTCATTGCATGAATTAAATTATGATGTGTTTGGGTACAAAAAAACTAAGTTTGAGTAGTTAGGTGGTGGGGACCTGACCATCAATGATCAGGGTGACTGTCAATAGTCAAGTGTTAAAGGTCAAGTTGGGTAAAATAGGGTAGGTTAGTTATTTGGTTTAGCTAGTTAGCTAAACTAACTTAGGGTCATGGTTAGAGGTTAGGTAATGGTTTGATCTAGGGGTGTTTCAACATCTAGAACCATTGTGTGTAATTTTTTAGTGTCTATATTTAGCCACTTTTAATATGCAATTTGTGTTAACAAGTTGTAAAATAAAATAAATATTGTGGGTCGAATGTTTTGGTTTCCCAAAGCATGGGAGGAGGTGTTACCCCCAAACCACGAGTTGATGAGGTGAGACCAAATCAAGTGCAGGTTTGATGAGCAATTGATGGTGAGTCACAAGGTTGGTGATAAAAAGGGTTGGGTCTTTTAAGTGTAAACATGCACACAAAATGTGACTAAGTATGATAGTCAAGAATTATGCATAGACTAAGTTTCCATAGTTGGTAAAAATAAGGTTAGTTCTAGAAGGACTGGTGATGGGGTAATTAGGCCATAGTGTTAGGCATAGCTAATCAGGTTATTCCTATCAAGTCTCTTAGAGATAATATGTTTTATAGGTATTTGAGGTAGGAAGTGCTCATAATAAAAACACAAATGGTCTGGTGTGTACTAGGTGGTGAAAATTTAAATGTTCAACATGTTAAGGTTGGTTGATGTGGTTAAAAGGACCAAGGTAGGTCATCACAAAATATGTGATAGTTTGAGCTAAAATGGTCAATGTCAAGGTGGACATGGTTGGTATGGTAAGTAGATAAGGTAATCTCCAAAAGTGGTCACAAAGGTGATTAGGTACTAAAAGTGTGAAAATTGGACATCCTGATCATCGATGGTCAGGGGTCCCAAAATTGATCATTGACAATCAGGGGAAAACCCTAAAAGCATGGAAGATAAAAATTGAGAAAGGCAAGTCATTTTCAATTTTGACTTATGTAACTTCTTGACTCCTATGTGTACTAGCATCCTTTATATATTTTGAGATAATGTTAATGAGGTAGTTGTTGAGTGGTTGGTGGTGAGATTTGTGTTGAGTGGTTGATTACTAAGGTGGATTGAGTATGTAGGGATGATAGGGGCATGATTAGGTAGTGGGACCTAGGATCCCTCCTTGATGATAGTCGAGTAATGAGTTAGGGGATGAATTAAATTGATAAATTAGTTTGAGTTTGGTCACTTTGGTTGAATTTTATTAAATTTTTGGTTGGTTTGGAGAGGGTTGGGGGCTTTGACCTAGTTATAGGTTGTTATTGTGAAAATTTTGTAGGTGAAAATTGAAATTGGAAGGGTAGGTAGGATGGAGGTAGGGTAGAGGAAAGAATTAGGGTAATTGGGTGTGGAAAAGGAGTGGTTTGGGTAGGTTTTGTTGAGGTAGGTTTAGGGGTTTTATTTTCAGTGGTCACACACATTAACCATTAGTGGTCATACCCAACCATCAATGGTTATATCTAACTATCGATGGTTGAAGGCCATAAGCCAAATAACTAGCTAACCATTGGCACTCATAGTGATTATCAATAGTTGACTAAATGGTCATAGTTTTATGATAAAATATCAAGTTTATAGTTGAGTTAAAATGACATATGGGAATGTTAAGGGTAGCATTTGAAAACTATGTTGATATAGTTTAGATTGGGTGTAAGGTAGGTTTGAAATATGTTGATATAGTGTAGATATGAAAAGAAAGTGTTATTAGGTAGGAAGGATGAGGTAAAAAGGGGAAAATATATAGGCAAAGTAGTTAAATAAAAAACTAAGTGTGTTTACTATATTAAAATTTGAAATTATGGGACTAGATCTAGATGTGGGATCGAGTTTTGAAGATATTTGCATAGATCCATCAAAAGATGATAGATAATGACTGGGCACACATAGAGGATATTGTCCTCAACATGATGATACATTTTCATCATGTGCCATGTGATACATCAATGATCATGGCCCTCATCAAGAGATGGGATCCAACCATAAACACCTTTATCTTATTAATTGGAAAGATGATAATCTTTCCAAAGGATATGCATAAGATCACATAGCTACCCATTCAAGGGGTTCTGATATATGATATTGAGAGAGAGGAGAGGGATGAGCTGATGGAGCAATTATATGGTGATGATCATATGTTCACAAGATGGCATGCTGGAGGATTTAGCTATAAGCCATTGTATCAAAGGAATAGAAATGATTGGAGGTTGATGATGATGATGATGATGATGGTAGTTTCATTTTTTTTAATTGATAGATTCAAGTAGTGGGAGGTTTTTGTATCTACTATTGGGAGTGTTGGCAGAGATGTTACTAGGTCAGATAGTTTTTGGGTGGGTGCCTATTTTGGTGCTTTAGATATATAGGGAGTTGTGGGGGTTTAGAGATCATAGTAAGTATGGCATTAGTGTGGGGCTCATGCCTAGGTTCTAAGACTAATGGGTCTATCATGGGAGGGATATGTCTAGATGGACTTTAGGGTAGGCTTTATGTAGTGGAGGAGTGATTATGCACCCATAGGACTTGGAGAAGGTGTGTAATAATTTAATTAGTTATGAGGGGTATTAAAGGCCTTGGTGGTTGGAGATGTGGTTTGGAGTCCATGCGTCAGCTTTTCGAGGTGGGCCCACTATACTTGGCATATTTTGTTGATGTAGAGCTATAAGTGGATTTTTGGGAAGAGAGAGTGTGAGACTAAGCTCATCCCTTTTGATAGGGTTAATAATTATTTTAGTATAGTATAGGGGATTTTGACACCATTCCTAAGGTGTAGGTAAGAGCATTCTAAGTATTTGTTTCTAGAGCCACAACTACTAGAGATGGTTCTTAATCAGGAGGAGTTGCCCATCAAAGCAAAAATTGATGATGCAAGTTTTGTTGATGGGTACACAACATGGTATTAGAACCTCTATGTAGTGGTAGATTTTGGATGGGATTATAGGGGTAAGTAACCCATGGATGTGGATCCAGTTGGACATGTCCACAAGTATAGGTACAAGGAAGTGGCCCTGATGGATAGGCAAGAATGACACTAGTCACTACATAGGCATATATCATAGCTTTAGAGGGGTAGGTGTCCATATTATAGGGCTAGGTTATAACATAATAGGGTTAGGTGATGACTGTGATAGGTGAGAGGGACCAAGCTAGGACTAAACTAGCCTTGGTGACCTAGGAGAGGGAATCCCTAGGACAAGGAGGAGGAGGATCTGTAGCACCAGTAATACCACTAGGTAGCATCTCTATGACATGTTACTTGACCACAATTGAGGAGTTGTATTATTATGAGGCTATAGTATTGACACATTGTCCACAAGAGCCTTGATGGGGTGAGTATAGAGCCATCTTGGAAGGTGGTGTAGGTGTAATGACTCCATGTTATTGGGCCACTTTGGTGGGTACATAGGTAGACACCTCAAGTGGGTAGGCACCAAATGGTGGTGGTGCCCCAGGGGCATAAGATATAATATGATATGAATATATGTATATGATTTTGATATTAGCCTACAAGCTGATGTAGTGAGATGTATATTTTTTGAGAGGGAAATGTACATTATTTATATGTAACATTTAATTTTGAGACATGGTTTGATATGATGATGACATATAGATGTGATTTTATGGTTCATGGTTCATGGTTCTAATGTCCATGTGTTTATTATGATTTATGCTTATGAGATATAGACTCACTAGCTTAGGCATGTGGAGATTATGGATGATGTTTATGATGAGTTATTATACATGATTATGATTATGTGATTCTTTGTTTTATAAATGGTTATAATGTTTTGATTATGATTAGGGATATGTGATGTGGTTTACGATTATGATCATAGTTTTATATATGGGTATGATGTTTTGATTTATGGATGTGATAATGATGTGATGTTATGATGATGTGGTTTATGATCATGGATATGTGATACTTATGATGATTTTTTGATTATATATATGATTATGGTTATGTGATGTGGTATATGGTTATGGATATGATGTTTATGATGATTTTTTTATTATGGATATGATTATGGTTATGTGATGTGGTATATGGTTATGTATGTGATGTTTATGATGTTGTTTTATAATTTATATTTATTTTGTTTATGATATCAAATAAAGAAAGGTAGATAACAAAACTAGATGTGGGAAAAGAGAGAAAATACATGAGACCTAGGTCTAAGTGAATACATGAACCAATTATCAGAGGATAAGGAAAGGGGTATGATGCTTCTTCATTGGCACAAGACTAAACAAAACCCAAAGTTAGATTATCTTAAGGAACATAAACCTTTTGAATTATTTGCATTAGCATACACTGGTTGATAAGGAGGTGTCTTGATCACATCATATCAAATAAGATTTGAATCCCTTGATTTGTAGATGGTACAAAGGAAAGATGGGTGATAGGTGATAGGTGGTTTGAAGGGTAGTGTAACCTCTTTAGGGTTGGTTTGCCCTTTCTATAGGTTACCTAAAAAAATTAATAGATATTCCATGTCTTAATGCAAGGTGTAGACTAATCGATGTAGGAAGTCTACTAATGTTATACATAGAAAGGCTTATTGTAACTTTCTTGGATAGTTTGTTCTTTATTTTGATATAGGGTCCTTTTATTGCTCTATTTTGATAGGTTTGTGAATTTGATCGATGTGAGAAGCTTCAAATGATTACTTTTGACAAAATTAACTTATCCATCATTTCAAGGAGTGGTATAAGTTTAAGTTTCTTCATTTTGGTAGCTGTCTTTCAAGGGGGTAGTCTATATTTTTAGGTAATTTAGATTTAGGGTAGTTATCCTTCAAGGGAGTAGTCTTCATGATAGAGATATTTGACCCAAGTGATATTTTGATATCCCAAATTATTTTGATGTTATTTTAAACATGGATAAGTCTATATAGGCTTGAAGGTTTACCTTTATGAGGTCAAAAACCTAGAGCGCAAGAAGGTTAATGATAGGTGAAAGGAGTGGTTTTGATAAATAATGACCATGGGATTCCATCTCTTTAGGGACAAAAAATATCCATGAGAACCACACCATGGGTAGAGCTATGGTACCCATATTTAGGATTAGGTTATGACAATGATGATTAATCACATGGTTTTATGTTGTAATCATTTGTATTCAAAGGGATGGGATGAATGTGTGAGGAAGGTGGAAATCTCATAAATCAAGGGATAAGCTTAAGTTAGACAAAAGGAGATTTTGATCCTTATTTTAAAAAATAAAGGATGTATATGTGAAGCATTGATAAGCTCTAGTTTTGGTTTGCCTTCAAGAGAAGACAAATGATAATCTCCTAATCCATACTTGTGGTTATGAAGTAGGGTCCAAACTAATTGAAATCAAACTTGCCTTGCTTACTTTTCTCCATATTGGTCACATGTTGATTTTCCTTCAAGATGAGGTCTCTAATGTTGAATTCTCATTCTTTCAAGTGATTTTTATATGTGCACTTGACTCGCTCTTGATAGACATAAAGAAGATTAATATTTGATAGGTGGTGCTTGTCAAGTAGTTTAAGTCATGCTATATTATCTTGATGATAGTCATTCTAAAAAATGATGTCTTACAAGGATATGCAAAGAGAGGGAATCTATACTTTGAAAGGAAATATTGCCTCTACTTTGAACACTAGAGAAAAAGGGTTAGCACCCATAGAGGTTTTAATGCTAGTGCAATAGGCCTATAAAGTGAAAAGGATGTGTAAATGCTAATCTTGACTAAAAGCACTGACCGCTTTGGTTAACATCTTGTTGAGGATTTTGTTAGAGGCTTCTACTTGTCTAATTACTTGTGGATGATATGGTGAGGAAAATCTTAACTTGATGCCAAATTCATCACAATGACCTTGGACTTTTTTATTTTTGAAATATTTTCCATTATCAATGATGTTATTATGGGGAACATCAAAACAATATATGATATTATTATTGATGAAGTCGATAATATTTTTAGCTTTGGTTGAGATGAAATGAATAACCTCCACCCACTTGGTAAAATATTACGTAGTGGTGATGATGGAGTGGTACCATTGTGAAGAATGAGTATTGATTTCCATGATGAGATATAATCCCCATTGTGAGAAGTGCCAAAAGTCCTTGGATAATTAGAGGCCATAGGCCAACACATGATGTAAATTGGCATGTTGTTGAAATTTTAACACACATCTTTACATAATTGTAATAGTCTTGGTTGAGGGTGAGCCAATAGTATCCAAAGAGAAAGTATGTTTAGCCATAACTAGACCACTAAATTTTCCCCCACAAATCCCATCATGCATTTCCTTGATAGCATGGGAAGCTTCATGGCTACGTAGGCAATGAAAAAGGAGGCTGTCAAAACCACATTTGTAAAGGATTCCCCCTAGTATGGTATAATGAGAGGTACTCTGAATAAAGGTTCTTTAGGTATTCTTAGAGAGGTTGGGAGGAATGATGCCAAGGTTCAGATAGTCAAAGGTTTGCTCATACCAAATGTTTGATGGGGACTCCTCCACACTACAAATGGTAGAGAGGTCAAATTGGATATAAGAGGCTGTGATAAAATGATGAATGGTGATAAAGAGATTATAAATGGATGTCTAAGATGGGATTTAGGAAGCAAGGAAAGACATTGTATCTATGAACTTGTTAGTAGATTGTGAAATAGATTAGATGAAGAAATGATCAAATGATGCTAAAATTACATATACTAGTTACTTGTATTTTTGCAAGAAATCATTCTTACATTGGTAGGATCCATTGACCTTGTAACCATAAGTTGGGAATCACTAAAGATATTTATACTATTAAATCCTAAGGATAGATCCATTTAGAGACCTATTACTAGGGATTCATACTCAGCCATATTATTGGTACAATCAAAATTAAGATTGAAAAAAAGATGAAGAGGTTCACCATCAAGGGGAATGAGAATACCTCCATCACCCCCACTATGCTAGAACTTTGAGACATCAAAAAACATGGTCATTTGGTAGGTGATGTCCTCTTGAGAAAGAGTCATGATGGACTGATGTATAAATGAAAGAGGAAGTGGTTGGTCATCTAGTAAAGGAGATTCGACTAATTGATTGGTAATAAATTTTCCTTTAATCAACTTATTTTGGAAGAACTCAAGGTCAAACTTAACTAAAAGAATGAGCCACTTAGCCATATTTTGGTTTTGGTATGGTTTGGAGTGCATGTACTTGAGTGGATCAGTGTGGGTGATGACATAAGTTTTGTGATTAATGAGGTAATGATGGAGTTTGGAAGCCACAAATACTAAGGCAAGGTAAAGCTTCTTGGTGTGTGTGTACTGAGTCTCATATTCTATAAGTGTTCAACTTATATAGTAGACATCTTTCTCTTTGTTTTTTTCATCATGGTGAGCAAGCATTGCCCCTAAGGAATGGTCAGTGGTAGAGATATAAAGTTATAAGGTTTAGTCCTCTTTAGGAGGGATAAGAATAAAGTGGAGAAAGAAGGTACTCTTTGAGAGAATCAAAGGCTTGTTGACATTCCTCAGTCCATGTAAAAGATATATCTTTCTTGAGAATATGATTAAAGGGTTGACATCAATCTGATAATTGAGAGATGAAGTGATGGATGGATTGGATCTTTCCTAGTAGGCTATGGATTTGCTTAAGGAGGGTTGGAGGTGGCATGTCAAGGATTTATTTGACCTTGGTAGGGTCTAATTCAATTCCTCAAAGAGAGATGATAAATACAAGAATATTTTTGGATAAGACCCCAAAAACACATTTCTTGGGATTGAGTTAGACATGGAAATGGATTAGGTGCACAAAGATAATTTTGAGAACTCCTAGATGATCCTTACAATATTTGGATTTCCCAAAGAGATTATCTACATAGTCTTTTATGATTTTGTGTATAAGATCATGGAAGATGTAGGTCATCTCACGCTAGTAGGTTACTTTAATGTTATTTAGACCAAATGGTATGACCCTATAGAAGAAGGTTCTTCATGGGCTGATGAAGGAATTATTATACTGATCTTTCGGGACAATCAAGATCTGATGATATCCAAAGAAACCATCCATGAGAGATAACATCTCATGGACATCTATAAGATAAACAAGTTGGTTAATTCCAGGTAAAAGAAAGTCATCCTTTAGAAAAGCAAGATTGAGGTCATAAAAGTCAACATAAAGGTAAAGTCCCTCTATATGTTTGGTGACAGAGATGAGATTGAAAACCCATTTGGGATAGTTAATAGGTTGGATGAAGTTGAAAGATAAGAGTCATTAAAGCTCTTCTTTGACTAGAAGGGAGATATGAGGGTGTTTCTTGTAAAGATTTTTCCTAATAGGCTTAGCATCAGGATGGATGATGATGTTATGGAGAGCTATGAAAAGATCAATTATGGGTATATCTTTATAGTACCAAGAAAATGCTATGGTTTGGTCATGAAGGAAAGAAGGGTAATCATGTTGTTCTAAGAAATCTAAGGATTTAGCAATCTTCATAATGTGAGGGCTATCCTAAGTACCCAAGTTGACATTGATAGTGGATTAATTCAACATGATTTGGTTTTCAAGAGGAAGGAACTTATGGATAAAATAATCACCAACACCAAAATAGGTGAGACTAGAATCATCATCTTGATGTTTGATGGTGTGGATGGTAGGAGAATCATTTTCTACCATTTCAAGATGAATCAGAGGAAAGGTTTTAGTTTGGCCATCATTTTAATAGATTAAGGGGCCTAAACTAATGATATTAACTAAAAAAAAGCTAAAAGGGATGGTTTCTAAATCCTCAAACTTTAAAAGAGATGGGGTTGGTGAGGATGGAATGTCTTCCTCATTTGTGGCAATCAATTTGGGTGAGTCAGTGGGTTCTTTTGGTGGGATGAATCCAAGGCCAAATAGCTCATGGGGTTTCTAAGTTTTGATGAAAATTAACTAATGAAGTCCATGTTTATAATGGAAAATTCCAAATACCTTTTAGGCACACCTATGTAGGTACAATTTGGTGACTTCTAGTTTTTCTAAATAGGAAAAATTATAGGTAAATGGTCAGGTAGAAGGGGTGGTGGAGGAAGCAAGAAGCAGGTGATTACGTCCCCCATAGATGAAGTTGGTTTGGTGGTTGGGAAGCTTGCAAGGAATGATGGTCTTGATATTAGGATCATAACTAAGATCATGGTCAAGGTTTACATACTCTTGGGGAGTAGGGAAGGCATCTAAGGCTAAAAGACAATACTCTCCCACTGAGAAACATTGAAACATAGGTTCTAAGGTATCATCTATGGGTTTCTAAGAAGGGATATATGAGGTGGTTAAAGCTTCATAAATGGTAGGGGTGGAGTTATTGTTGGTTGGTGGTGAGGAGGATGAGAGAGTAAGAATAATGTCTTTGGGTTGATATGTCACATTTTAAGATGAAAAAGGATTTGGGTTAGCTTGTATGGTAATGACCTAAACCTTGTGTTCAAATTTGCCAAATCGATTCAAGGTGGATGGGACACAGCTCATGGCATGGATCTAAAGGCATTCAAGTAAGACATTGTATTAGAACCTACTTTCTATGATGTATAAGAGCTCTATAAGTGTACAAGGTCCTAAGCAGATGTGAAGGCTAACAATTCCTAAGTTTGTAGCCATAGTATCATAAAAGGAATGGAGGACTACTACAGTTTTTGACATAATATTCTTTGGTAGTTGTTGGTAATAAGCATGAGATGTGATAATGCTAATGTTGGATCCCCCATCAATCATCACCCTTTTGATGTGGGTTTGATTGATGTATGCAATGATTAATATGGGTGGATCTAGATCCTTAGGATGGATAGAAGGTATTTTTAAATCCTTGAATGTGATAAGGGTAGAAATTCAAAGAGTTTTGATAAATAATACAAGAGGTTGAGGGCATTTGAGTTGGACCTCTATATATTACAAGGCCTATATTAGTGTTTGGCAATGATGGGGTGAGGTATTGATTAGTTCATATAGGCTCATCTTCATTGGTGTCTAGTAAATCTATTTTAAAACTACTCACTAGATAGATTTTAAAGGATTGGAGGGAGAGGCATCTAAGATAAGTATTTTGGGCTTTGGTGAAGGTGAAGGTGTTTAATTTCAATTGAAAGGTTAAGGGGTGGAAGGATATATCCATGGAATGGACACTTTTGCCTTACCCTTATCATTTTGTTTGGCCTAAGATCGGGTAACCATATGGCTAGTGTGGAGAAGGGGAAGTGTTGGGCTATAAAGTTGCTTTAATTATTCCTCACTCTAAGGTGAGAGTGTAGGAGTGGGTAAGTGTTGGGTAGGTTCATTTTGTGGTTGGGTTGATAATGGGATAAAGAGAAGTTCATCTGATAATAGATCATCCTCATCCCATATGTTATGAATGAGTGCTTAGAGAGCTTTGTAGTTTTCTATGTCATGTTTAGGTGTCCTATGGTATGAATAGATTAAACTATCATTGAACCAAGATAATTAAGGACTTGAAGGGTCCAAAGGTTTTATAGATGGTAGGTTTAAGGAAGAGGTTTATAAAAACCTTTGTAGAATGGTCAAATAAGATTTGAGTAAAGGTATTAAGGATGATGGGATTTTAGTTTTTAGGGTGGGAGCCTTCTTAAAAGTAGGCTTCACCATGGGAGTTATGGGTGGTAGAATAGTTTTGGTAGGTAAGTTTGATCAGGATTACTTTGTGTTGGTTATTTTTAAGGTAGAATTTTTAAAGGTGAAAGATTTGGAGGTAGATAATTAGGATGATGAAGGTTTGGAGATAGGTGGGTAGGTAGAGGTAGATAGTTTGTCTAAAAATGATGGGGAGTTTGATGTTTTGGAAGGGTTAGGTAAAGGTAGGATAAAAGGAGGAGGTTTGGTTTGGGTGGCTTTAGAAGGTTGGCCTTCTTGATAGAAGGATGAGCTCCTAGGATGGAATAAGGATGGGCTCCCAAAATAGAAGGTAGAAGGAAAGGGGTGGTGTGGTTATGGTTTTAGGTGGGAGTTTTAGTGGCTCCACCTTCTTGGTTAGTTTGGTTAAGGTTTTATTTGGTGGACTAAATGGGGTTAAGTCCAGCTTCAAAGATGGATGGATAAGGGTAGGAGTGGGAATTACCCCTAGGTTCTTGATAGGTTTGATTAAAGAGGTATAAGGTGACTTGATGATTTTTTATGGAGATGGTTTTGATGGTTCTACCATAGTTTTGGAGGGAAAAGTGTTTGATGAAGGGATTGAGGTAATTATAGGTTTAATGGTGGATGAAATTGAGGTTGAAGGTTCATGCTTGTTTTGATAGGGGAGCCCAAGATGGTGAAAAAATGTAGTTCAATCCAAATCAAGTTGAGAAGAGAACCCTAGGCTTTGGACCACTCTAGAGAAGGGTTTGTAAATTGGTTGGGTCCTTGGGCATCAGATTCAAAGATTAGGCCCATAGGCTAGGGCAAGGGAATGGTTTCTTTGCCCTTATTCTTTATGAGAGTTCCCAAGATTTGGGAGGATGTTTTCTACATGGAAGGAGTAGATAAGGTGATCTCTCTTTGTGGAATGGTTTCCAAAGAGAGAGTGGGTGATTCCATTATGATGGAGGAAGGTGTGATGGAAATGGTTACCTCCTTTGGTATTTCTATCAAAGGAGAGGTGGGTGAGTTTGTTACCTCATCAAGTGAAGGAGAGGGGATGGTTTCTTACTTTGTTTAGGTATCTAAAGGAATGGGGGGTGATTCTACCACTTCAATAAGTGAAGTGGAGAAAGAGGTAGTTGAGGTGGTGGTTTCCTCAAGGAATTACATTAACCGTATGAACCTCATGAGAATGAGATGATTCTAGTTTTTTATCATCATGGTTGGTATATGGGGAATGATTTGTAAAATTTTATTGAAAGATGTTGAGTGACTAATGCGGGGGTGAATTGAGATTATCTAATGTAAATTCTCCCTTATCGATCAAGTTTTAAGCAATAGTTTTTAAGGTGTTACACCTACCAATGTCAAGTCCAATGACATGGTGAAAAGCACATAGATCATTCTTGGTGTACCAAATAAGCACAAGGAAAGAAGCATTGAATTATTGAGGATGTTTGATGGGGGGAAGTTGTATGATGTTATCTTTGAGAAATTTTTCTAAAATTGAAGCATATGGCTCCCTAAGTAGAGTGTATTATTTTAGGGTAGCCTAGTTTTGATTTTGGGTTTGTTGATTATAGGAGTTAGATGAGTTGGTTTTGTTGGGTAGTGGAGTGATTTTAAGGACAATTATGTTTGTGGATACCTTTGGTTTGGTGTTAAGTTAGTTAGATTGGTTCATGGTTTTGGATGGGAAAGGGTCATTATGTTTGAAATCATAGGCTACCTTTTATCTCACTTTTGGCTTATGCCTTAGTTGGAAAGTGTGACAAAAAACTTGGTTTATAAAATAGGTACTAAAAGAAAAGTCTATGGTTAGTTTTAGGTGTTTAGGGTTCTCAAAAGGATTTGTGTTGGAAATCAAAATCAATATGTAGACTGGCATTGGGGCCTACCCCCTCACTTCACACACTATAGCAATAAGGGTGTTAGGTTCTTAGCTAGTATATAACAATTTCCAGAGTTTAGACTCAACTAGAGAGATGATTTTTGGTTTCTCTTCTTGGTAATGACCTCCAAGTAAGATAGCTAAAGGGTGAGGGTGATCCACTAGGAGATGAAACCCTAGTTAGGCTTTATGTTAATTGTTTTGATGTTTAATTAATTTAAGTGGTTTGGTATGGTGTGTGATAAATAAGTGAAGCTATGATTGATTAATTTTCCTTTAATTTACCTAAAGGAGCTAAACATGCAAGAAATCAATATATGCAAGGTTTATTTTATATCTAAAATAAATTTTGATATCTTTATATGAGCTTAGAATAAGGAAGAGAAGGGCACCTAGATGCTACTAGGTCCCACTAGGCATGCCAAAATGTTTCTCTTAATTTCTATTTATTCTCTAGTTAAAGAAGTAAGAAACTAAATATGGGTATTGTAGAAGAACTTGGTTGTTTGTGTACATGTGATCTAGATGATCATGAAGAGTTTCTCTTTGTCTTGGGAAGAATGACATGTAGATAATAAATCACTAATGTAAAAGGGGTTTTTAGATGGGTAGAAATGTGGATTTACTAACATGAGCTAGATCTAAGAAGTGTGAGCTTACTAGGAGGTTGTTAATTCACACTCTTAAAATAGTTAAGTTAAAATAAATAAAGATGAAATACTTGCATTATATGGTAGAAAATATTGAAAGATAATACAAGAAAAAATAAATGCTTGATAAAGGAAATTGACTAATTAAGTAAATAATTGATCAATACTAGTGCTAAATAGGTCAGGTTGGGTCTAAAAAATAGGAGGAGACTCTATGTATAGGTAGGGACACAAAAATTGGAATTTGGTTGAGGATAAGTAGGTGTAAATAACTTTTTATTCCTTACCATAGTGACCATTGGTGGTTGGGATGATCATTGGTGGTTGGGTAATCATCATTAGTTGAGGTGACCATCAATGGTTGAGGTGACCATTAACAATCAGGCTGACCATCAATGGTTACTATGGTTATTGAGGATGTTTAGAAAAGATTTTAGTTTAGGTTGCAAAAGGGGTCAATAAGTGGCTATAAGTCTAGTTAGGGATGAGAGGTCAAAAGATATGATGCTAGAGGGTCTAAGTTAGAAACCAAATAATCAAAACTTGAAAACCAAAAATATACTTAGTTGGTTGTTTGATAGTTGGTAGCTGATCTAGAGTGATTTTGAAAGAGTACCAATATTTTCTTGAAGAATAAATTTGGTAGAGGTTAAATTATTTGTCATAGCTACTACCTTACTAAAGGGAAGACCTATAAAGAAGTTCTTGATGCTGGTTGATATCTTGATTTCTTGATTACTAAATGGATGATCAATCCCTTTTTTCACCTCATGTTCCTCTCTTTTATAGGCAAAGAGATGGTGTAAGTTCTAAAAGGGGTGAAACTTGTTAAAAAAATTTAATTCTTGATGTGTTAGCTCATTTTATGAATTAGATTAAGATGTTTTTAGGTGCACACAAATTGAGTTTGAGTAGTTAGGTGGTGAGGACCTAATCATCAGTGGTCAGGGTGACCATTGGTGATCACTATGACCATCGATGGTCGAGTGTTGAAGGTATAATTAGGTAAAAAGAGGTAGTTTAGTGATTTATTTTATATAGTTAGTTAAATTGACTCAAGGTCATGGTTAGAAGTTGGGTAATGGTTTGAATTAGGGATTTTTTCACATTTAAATAGTCATGCATGGTTTTTTCATGTCTACATTTTTACCCTTTTTGTTATGTAGTTTATGTCAACAAGCTTTAAAATAAAAAATGGATTACAGGTCAAAGGTTTTGGTTTCCCTGAGTATGGGAGGAGGTGTTCCCCCACAAATTAGGATTTGATGAGGTGAGACTAAGTCAAGTGTAGTTTTGATGAGTAGTTAATGGTGAGTCACATGGTTTGTGGAAAAAATGGTTTGGTATTTGAAGCACAAACATGCATGCAAAATGTGGCTAAGTGAGAAAGTTAATAATCATGCGTAGACTAAGTTTTTATAGTTGGTAAAAATAATGTTAGTTATAGAAGGATTGGTGATGGGGTAACTAGGCCACAACATTAGGCATAGTCGATCAAGTTACTCCTATAAAGTCTCCTAGATAGGGTCAATGTGTTTCATAGGTATCTGAGGTAGGAAGTGATCTCAAGAAAAACACAAATGATTTGGTGTGTATTACGTGATGCAAATTCAAATTTTCAACATGGTAAGGTTAGTTGATGTGGTCAAGAGGACCAAGGCAGGGTCATCATAAAATATGTGATAGTTTGGGCTAAAATGGCCAAAGTCAAAGTGGATGTGGTTGGTATGGAAAGTAGAGAAGGTAATATCCAAAAGTGGACACAAAGGTGAGTAGGTTCTAAAAGTTTGAAAAGTGGACATCCTAACTATCAGCAGTCAGGGGTCACAAAATTAACCATTGATAGTCAGGGAGAAACCCTAAAAGCATGGATGATAAAAAGTGAGAAAGGTAAGTCATTTTCACTTTTGAATTTTATGACTTCTTAAATATCATGCATACTAGCATACTTGACATGTTGTGTGAGATTGTTGATGAGGAATTTTTTGAGTGGTTAGTAGCAAGATTTGAGTTGAGTGGTTGATTATTGAGGTGGATTGAGGATGCAGGATGGATAAGGGCATGGCCAGGTAGTGGGACCTAAGATCCTTCCTTAATGATGGTCAAAGAATGAAGTAGGGGATACATTAAATTGATAAATTAGTTTGATTTTGGTTGAATTTTTGGTTGGTTTGGAGAGGGGTTAGGGGTTTTGACCTAGTTGTAGGTTGTTATTGTGAAAATTTTACAGGTGAAAATTGAAATTAAGAGGGTAAGTAGGGTGGGGGTAGGGTAGAGAAAATAATTAGGGTAATTATGTGTGGAACAGGAGTGGCTTGGGTAGGTTTTGTGGAAGTAGGGTTGGGGGTTTTGCCATTGATGGTCACACATAGTGATTGTTGTTGGTTATACTCAACCATAAGTGGTTGTATCCAATCGTCGATTATTGAAGGCCATAGGCCAAATAGCTAGTTGATCATTCATAGTCATAGTGATCATCGATGATCAACTAAATGGTCAAAGGTTTATGATTAAATATAAATTTTATAGTTGAGTTGAAATGATAGATGAGAATGATAAGGGTAGCATTTGAAAAATATGTTGATATAGTTTAGCTTGTGTGTGAGGTAGGTTTAAAATATGTTGATATAGTGTATATAGGAAAAATTTGGTGCTATTAGGTAAGATGGATGGATGAGGTAAAAAGGGGTAAATCCATGGGTAAAGTAGTAAAATAGAAAATTAAGTATGTTTATTATATTGAACTTTGAAAGCATGGGATCAGATCTAAATACAAGATAAAGTTCTATGGATGTTTAAGGAGATCCATTATGGGATGAGGGATGATGACTAGGTGCACATGGAGGAGGTTGGCCTCAACATGATGATACATTTCTAGTATGTGCCATGAGATATGATGATGATCATGGCCCTCATCAAGAGATGGGATATGACCATGAACACCTTTTTCCTATCAACTGGCAAGATGATGATCTTGTCAGAGGATATACATAGGATCACATGGCTACCCATTTGAGGGAAGTTAATATATCATATTAAGAGATAGCAAAGGGATGAGATGATGGAGTAGTTAAATGGTGGTGATCATATGTTTATGATATAACATTTTGGAGGATTTAGATATAGGCAATTATATTAGAGGGATAGATATGACCAGAGGTTGATGATGATGATGATGATTGTAGTAATTTCATGTTTTACATTGCCGTATTTGAGAAGTGGGAGGTTTCTATTTTTGTTGTTGGGAGTGTTGGTAGAGATGTTACTAGGTTAGATATTTTTGGGTGGGTACCTATTTTTTTGGTTCATAAATATAAGGAGTTGTGGGGGTTTAGATCTTATAGGAGGTATGACATCAGCATGGGGTTCGTACTACACTATTGGGCCTATGAGCATATCCAAGTTCTAAGACCAATGGGGCTACCATTAGAGGGATATGCCTAGATAAACTTCAAGGTAGGATTTATGTGGTGGAGGAGTGATTATACGCTCATATGACCTAGAGGAGGTGTGTGATACATTGATTGGTTTTAAGGGGCACTAGAGGCCTTAATGGTTGGAGATGTGGTTTAGAGTCCAAATGTTAGCTTATCAAGGTGGGCGCGCTATACTTGGCATATTTTGTCAATGCAGAGCTAAAGGTGGATTTTTTGGAGGAGAGAGAGTGTGACTAAGATCATCCTTTTTGACAAGGTTCATAGGTAGTTCAGTCTACTATAGGGGATTCTAGCACCATTCCTAAGGTATAAATATGAGGATGCTAAGTTTTTACTTTTAGAGCCATAACCAATGGAGATGTTTCTTGATCAAAAAGAGCTACCCATCTGAGCAGAGATTGATGATGCAATTTTTGTTGATGGCTATATGGCATGGTAAAAAACCCTCTATGTTGTAATAGTATTTAGATGGGATGATGGGGGTAGACAACCCATAGATGCGGATCTAGTTGGTGGGGTCCATAAGTATAGGTATAGGGAGTTGGCCCTAATGGATAGGTAAGAACAACACTAGACATTATGAAAGCATATATCATAGCTTTATAGGGGCATATGTCCACATTATAGGGATAAGTTGTGACATTATAGGGTTAGGTGATGAATATGATAGGTGAGAGGGACTAGGGTAGGACTATCCTTGGTGACCTAGGAGAGGGACACCCTGACATAGGGAGGAGGAAGAGCTAGACACTAGTAAGAGCACCAAGTAACATCCCTATGGCATGATACTTAGCCATAATTAAGGAGTTGTATTATTATGATGCCATAGTTCTAACACACTATCCATAGGAGCCTCGATGGGGTGAGTACCAAACTAGCTTGGCAGGTGGTATAGGTGTATTGACTCCAAGTTAGTGGGTTGCTTAAATGGGTAGATAGATATGAACCTTAGGGTTCAAGAACTAGATAGTGATAGTACCCTATGAGCATAGGATATGATATGATATGTATAGATGTATATGATGTTGATATCGGCTTGGGAGATAATGCAATGAGATATATATTATTTGAGAGAGGGATGCACATTATTTATATGTATCATTTGATGTTGAGACATGATGTATATGATATGATGATGACATATAGATGTGATTTATGGTTCATGGTTCATGGTTTTGATGTTCATCTATTTATTATGATTTATGCTTATGAGATATAGGCTCACTAGCTTAGGCATGTGACGATTATGGATGATGTTTATGATAAGTTATTATACATGATTATTATTATGTGATGCTTTGTTTTATGCACGGTTATGATGTTTTGATTATGATCAGGGATATGTGATGTGGTTTATGATTATGATCATAATTTTATATATGGGTATGATGTTTTGATTTATGGATGTGTTAATGATGTCGTTTATGATCATGGATATGTGATACTTATGGTGATGTTTTGATTATGGATATGATTATGGTTATGTGATGTGGTATATGGTTATGGATGTGATGTTTATGATGATGTTTTGATTATGGCTATGATTACAATTATGTGATGTGGTATATGGTTATGGATGTGATTTTTATGATGTTTTATAATTTATAGTTACTTTATTGATGATAGCACACGAATAAAGGTAGATAACAAAACTAGATGTGGGAAAAGAGAGAAAATGCACAAGACCTAGGTCTAAGTAAATACATGAACCAATTATGAGAGGATAAGGAAAGGGGAATGATGCTTATTTATGGGTACAAAACTAAACAAAACCCAAAGTTAGATTATCTTAAGGAACATAAGCCTTTTGAATTATTTAAATTAACAAACATTGGTTGATAAAGAGGTGTCTTGATCACATCATGTCAAGTAAGCTTCGAATCCCTTAATTTAGAGATGGTACAAAGGAAAGATGGGTGATAGGTGGTGTGAAGGTTAGTGTAACCTCTTGAGGGTTGGTTTTCCCTTTCTATAGGTTACCTAGGAACCTTAATAGATAGTCCATGTCTTAATATAGGGTGCAGATTAATTGATACATGAAGTCTATTGATGTTATACATAGAAAAGTTGATTGGAGCTTTCTTGGGATAGTTTGTTCTTTATTTTGATATAGGGTCATTTTATTTCTCTATTTTGATAGGTTTATGAATTTGATCAATGTGAGAAGCTTAAAATGATTGATTTTGACAAAATTGACTTATCCATCCTTTAGGAGAGTGGTCTAAGTTTAGGTTTGATAATTTTAGTAGTTGTCCTTCAAGGGAGTATTTTATCCTTTTAGGTAATTTAAATTTAGGGTAACTATCCTTTAAGAGAGTAATCTGTGTGATAGAGATATCTGACCCAATTGATATTTTGATATCCCAAATTATTTTTTTGCTAAGTTAGACATGGAAAAGTTTATATAGGATTGAAGGTTTACCTTTATGAGGGCAAAAACCTTGAGCACAAGAAGGTTAATGCACAAGAATGTTAATGATAGGTGAAAGGAGTGGTTTTGAGAAATAATGACCATGGGATTCCATCTATTTAGGGACTAAAAGTATTTATGAGAAACATGCCATGGGTAGAGCCATAGCACCCATATTTAGGATTACGCTATGACTATGATAGTTAATCACATGGTTCTATTTTGTAGTTAGTTATCCTCAAAGGGATGGGATGAAGGTGTGAGGAAGGTGAAAATATCATAAATAAAGGGATGAGCTTAAGTTAGACACAATGTGATTTTGATCCCTATTTAGCAAAATAAAGGACATAGATACGAAGCATTGAGAGGCTTAGGTTCTGGTTTGCCTTTAAAAGAGGATAAATGATAAGTTCCTAGTCCATACTTGTGAGTTATGATGTAGGTTCTAAGGCAATTGAAAGCAAACTTGCCTTGCTTACTTTTTTCTATATTAGTCACATGTTGATTTTCCTTCAAGATGAGGTCTTTGATGTTGAATTGTCATTATTTTAGGTGCTTGTTATAGGCACGCTTGACTCACTCTTGATAGAAACAAATATAGTTAAGCACTTATAGGTGGAACTTGTAAAGTAATTTAAGTCATTCTAGACACTCTTGATGATAGTCATTCTCAAAAATGGTGTCTTGTAAAGATATGCAAAGAGAGGAAATCTGGACTTTGAGAGTTAGGACTACCTCTCCTCTTAAGACCAAAGAGAAAGGGGTACCACCCATAGAGGTTAGAATGATAGTGTGATAGGCCCATAAAATGAAAGAGATGTACAAATGCCAATCTCAACTAGAATCACTAACCATTTTGGTTGACATCTTGTTGAGAATTTGTTATAGGTTTCTACCTATCCATTTGCTTGTGGGCAATATGATAAGGAAACCTTAACTTGATGCCAAATGCATCACAAAGACCTTAGACTTTTTTTGTGAAATATTTTCCATTATCAATGATGATTGTATGGGGAAAACCAAAATGATGGATGGTATGATGATTGATGAAGTTGATAATCTTTTTAGCTTTGGTCAAGATGAGAGGAATGTCCTCTACCCACTTGGTGAAATATTTAGTGGTGGTGATTATGGAGTGGTTCTAATATGAATAATGAGGATTGATTTCCCCAATGAGACCTAATACCCATTGTGAGAAGGGCCAAAATTCCTTGTATAATTATAAGCTATGAGTTAGTGTGTGATGTAAATTAGTGTGTTGTTGACATTTAACACACTTCTTTGCATAATCACAATAGTCCTAGTTGAGGGTGGGCCAATAGTAGCCAAATTAAAGGATACATTTAGTGATAACTAGACCACTAAAGTGTCCCCCACAAATCCCATCATGCATTTCCTTGATAGTGTGGGAATCTTCATAGCTACGTAGGCAACAGAGAAGAAGGCTATTAAAACTATGTTTGTAAAGGATTCCTCGTAGTATGTATAACAAGAGGTACTCTGAATAAAGGCTCTTTGGGCATTCTTAGAGAGGTTGGTAGGAATGATTCCAAGGTTGAGGTAGTCAAATGTTGTCTAATGCCAAATATTCTATGGAGACTCCTCCATGCTACAAATGGTAGGGAGGTCAGATTAGATATAAGAGGGTGTGATAAAATGATGAATGGTGACAAAGAGCTTGGCATTGGATGGCTGAGATGGGATCTAAGAAGCAAGGGAAGTTATTATATTTGTGAACTTGTTATTAGATCATGGAATAAATTGGATGAGTAAATGATCAAATGATGATAAAAGTACATATACTAGTTACTTGTATTATTGTAATACATCATTATTACATTGGTAGGATCCATTGACCTAGTTAACCACAAGTCGGGAATCACCAAAGATAATGATAGTCTTAACTCTAAGGATATATAAGTTTGGAGTCCTATTACTAGGGTTTCATACTCAACCATATTATTGTTACACTCAAAATCAAGCTTGAAAGAAAGAGGAAGAGGTTTGTCATTGAGGGGAATGAAAATAACTCTAGCACCCCCACTATGTTAGCACTTTGAGCCATCAATAAACATGGTCATTGGGTAGGTGATGTCCTCTTGAGGAAGAGTCATGATGGAATCATTTAGAAATGCAATAAGAAGTGGTTGGTCATATGGCAAAGGAGCTTCAGCTAATTGATTAGTAATAACTTTCCCTTTAATCGACTTTTGTTGGAGGAACTCAAGGTCAAACTCAGCTAAGAGCATGAGCCACTTAGCCATACATTGGTTTTGGTATGGTTTGGAGTTATTGAACTTGAGTGGATCGGTGTGGGTGATGACAAAGGTTTTTATGATTTTAGAGGTAATGACAAAGTTTGGAAGCTACAAAAACTAAGGCAAGGCAAAGCTTCTTAGTATGGGTGTATCAAGTCTCATATTCTATAAGTGTTTAACTTATATAGTAGACATCCTTTTCTTTTTTTTGTGTATTTTAGGTGGATATTGTGAATTTTAGATGGAAATTGATCAAAATCCTAGTTGAAGGTTGGAGGTGGGCAGATTTAGGTGTCTATAGTTTGCCAAATTGTGCATTTTAGGTGGAAATTGATCAAAAGCCTAGTTGGAGGTTGGAGATGGGTAGATTTAGGTGTCTATAGTTTTCCCCTATTTGGGAATATGTTGCAAGCTATAAACATAGTAACATCTTATAAAATAATTAAAAGGTCCTATATGCCTACAACTACAATGATGATAAAATAACTGTATGGTGCCCCCTCGAGGGAGTGGTTGGCACAAGTAGGTCAGCAAATAGTTCCTTGAAAAGAAAGAAGTGAAATGAGGGGACCAAAGAAAGGAAGGATGATGGGGTGAAAATGTAATGATACTAAAAAGTAGTAAAAATCATTGAAAATGCAAGTGGGTGGTGCACAATGGTTTTCCCAAAGGCAGTTATAATCATTGTACCCTGATAGTGGCAATGTGGTATGATAACATAACAATTTGCCCAAAGGCAATTATAATCATTGAGAAGATGGAGTTTCCACAATTAGGATAGATAAAAAAGATAATAACATGCCCCTATATGGTCAAAAAAATTAAAGTGGTGACAACATAATGATTTTCCCAAAGGTGGTTATTATCATTGAAAAATGTAGGTGGGATGGTGTGCAATGATTTGCACATAGGTGGTTATAATCATTAGACCCTAATTATGGCAAACATGATAAACTTGGGTGAGGATGATGATAAATTAACATAGAGGATGATGATAACTTAACACAGAGGGTAATGATGATTTGGAATAACTTAGTAGTAGGGAGATTCTCAACCAAACTAATAAAGATTGAAATTCTTTCATGGTTAATTACTTTGTTTAGAATATGATTGGGATTGAATCGGGATGTCAGTGCCAAAGAGATGACACCATTACTAAATATACTTCTTAAAGTTGAGGTTTTTTGTAGCACGTGTTATTAAGCATCATGGTATAACATCATGAGGACTTGGCCAAAATATGCATGAGCACTGACTCTTGTAATCCAATACTCAATATAAAATAATGTGTTAATGATAGAAACCATGATGACAATGTAAACATATAAATATGGATGGATTCAAGTGTAAGTGTGGGAAATGAATCACCCAATGAACACACATAAATTGAATCAAGGTAAAAATGCTAAAAGCAAACAAACAGGCACACAAAAAAATAAATAAAGAAACAAACAAAGAAACACTCAATAAAAACCATACGAACATTGCCTCTAGAAAATAGGTGACAACTTAACAAATAAACAAAATGGGGGAATAAAAGAAAAGGAACAAGGTGGATAAGTTGTCTCCATATGCACTAGGTAAGTGGATGCTACCTACATAGTTCCATGGATGTAATATCCAATAAAAAACTTTAGGCCAAATGTAGTTCTCACAGGGAATGGGAAGAATGTGATAGCTTATGAAAATAAATAGAGTAGATGTGAGAGAAGAAGAGGAATGGTATTTCAAAATGGTAAGTGTGTGAGATAAAAAGGCCAAAAAGGATAGGAAAACTAAATGACAATTGATTTTCTTGTTACTTAGTAAGGGTTCCTATAATCTTTAAGGCAAATAAGTGGTCAATGTTTTTGTTCTTTTCTAACAATTTTTCAAATGTTTTTGGAATTATTTTGGAGTATCTCCAATCAATTGAGAATGATGAGTTACTAAATGGTTCAATCTCACAAAATGGCAAGAACATGGCTTAGGTTGCTCATAAATTAGTGAGAGCATGGCTTAGGTTGCTCATAAAATGGTGAGAGTGTAGCTTAAGTTGCTCATAAAATGGCAAGAGCATGGCTTAGGTTGCTCACAAAATAGCGAGAGTGTGGATTAAGGTGAGTGAGCTGACCTTAAAAAGTATTGAGGATTGCTTACATAGTCCCAAAGTAGGACCTCAAGTCACTGTAGTTCCACCCTTATAATAGAAAAATTTGACTAGTGTATCAGTCAATTCAAACAAAATAGGTACAGTTGGTCAAAAGGCATAGTATGACATAAGAAGTGGAAAACTGGTACATCAAGGCTTAATGTTACCCCTAGTTTACCTATAGGTGTTTATAAATAGGTTATAGTGACATAAATCAATGATAGTAATTTGCCCAAAGGTAGTTATAATTAATAGCAAGATTGGTGGTAAGAAAGGAATAACAAATGAAGGATGCAACTGCTAAAACTTCTATCATACTATCTCAAAATATGATCTCTATCTAAAGTACTTGAACCAATTGATGAAACTAATCAGATACCTTGATGCTAAAAATATCTAATGAATGGAAAAAACCAAGGTCAAATGGGCTAGGCTTTAGAACATATTGGGTCGATAGAATGGAAGTAGAAAGTGGATACAACCAAGAGGATGGATAAGAATGATATTTTTACAAAGAAGAATAATGATAAAATGGCATAACTAAAATAGTTATTATAGACAATACACCTTAGTGCTAAAGCATAGTACCACTTGAGATGAATAATATTCATTGGCTTAGGAATTTCATCTCCATTTGGTGTGGCAAGTCTGTACGATCTTGATCCATAATCTATAGTAATGATGAAAGGCTCTATCTAGTTTAGTTTGAATTTACCTTTATGCTTCTTCTTAGTCATGGTATTATTTTGGTTTTATTTAAGAACAATATCATCAAGTTTAAATGTTCTATACATAACATGTTGATTATAGTGGCCTTTGAGTTAGTTCTAATATGTTTGAAGATTATTGAGCATAGCCATGAATTTATCATCAAGTAGGTCTAGATCTTGTAGGTGACCTACTCGATAGTCATGATCATCTAGGACATGCTTGAAAGAGATACACAATGAAGGTAATTCGACCTCAATTGGAAAGATGGATTTAGTACTATAAACAAGTATGGAGTGGCTCATGTGGGGGTATGATGATTGGTACGGTATGCCCAAAGGGAAGGGAATATCTACAAGTGCCAATCATGATCAATATCATTGATAATCTTTATGAGAATATTGATAATGGTTTTGTTGGATGCCTTAGCTTTGCCATTACCTTGAGGGTAATATATTGTATAAAAATGTTGTGTGATGTTATATTTAATACATAGTTGGTTTACATATTTGTTCTTGAATGATCCTCCATTATCAGATATAATGTCAGAGGGGATATGGTAGTGACAAACGAGATGGTTGAAAATGAATTTGGAAATTTGCTTTCTAGTCATGTGAGGGTTATAGCTTCAACCCACTTAGTTAAATACTTAGTGGTGATGAGGATATGTTATGGTTGTTAGATGAAGTGGGGTTGATCTTCCTAATGAGGTTAAGTCCCCATGTATAAAATGGCCATGGTGTCAACATCAGTTTTAGAGTTTTTGCTAGGGCATGTATTAGATTAGGATGTCATTGAAATTTGTCACACTTTTTTACATATGCAGTGGCATCTATGTCTATTATGGGATAATAATAACCAATATGCAAAAGCTTTTTGGATAGGATTAACCCACTAAAATGAGCTCCACATTCTCCTTTGTGAACTTCTCTTAACTCTAGTGTAGATTCTTCTAAAGTTAAACAATGAAGTAGAGTTCCAATAAAACTACAACAATAAAGGGTGGATCCTAGTAGAGTATAATGAGTAGAATGATGAATAAAGGCCTTGGTTTGTTTTTGAGATAGGTTAGGTGGTAGAACTTGGTCATGAAGGTAGTTGTAAAGTTCTAAGTACTAGATAGAATTAGGACCAATAATATCACAAATCATTGCAATGGTTGAAGGTTCATGAGCTAGTAATGATAAATTCTTGATGAGGAACTAATATTCTCTAGCTTTATCTATTTATCAAATCAGAGAGCCAATAGTAGCCATGACATCTGTAGTTCTGTTACTAGCCCATGGTATGTGCTCAAACTGAATGTTGGTAATTTGTTGTTTAAGAGTGTTAACCTTAGCTTTATATGGAACCAACTTGTCATCTTTGGTCTAAAAATGATATGTGACTTGATTGATGATTAACTAAAAATCATGATAAACTTAGAGATGAGATATTTTCCAAGGTACTACTAATCGAAGTCCTATAATAAGTGCTTCATACTCGACCATGTTTATACAAGGAAAGTTGATTCTAAATAATTTAGGGATTAGATCCCCCTATGGTATAATAAATAATAGGCCTACCCTTGATCCATGTGTAGTAAATGAACCATCAAAATACATTTTTTATTAATACTCTTTAAGGTGTGTGTCAATGATGGTCATGATGTATTCATTAGGAAATTGAAATGTGAGTGGTTGTGTGTCTATGAGAGGTGCTTCAACAAGTTGATATGTAAGAACTTGTCCCTTGATTGCATTTTGATTGACATACACTATGTCAAATTCATTAAGAAACATGATCCATTTAGCCATTCTACCTTGCAAAGCTATTTTAGATAGAAAAAATTTAAGTGAATCTACTTTTGAAATGACCATGGTCTTATTATTCAATATGTAATGGCATAGTTTTTGAGCTACGAAGACCATGGCCAGATAAGCTTTTTAAATAGGTGCATAGTTATGTTCATATGTAACCAAGGTACAGCTTATGTAGTATATAGCATGCTCTTTTCCATTGTCATAATGTTGAGCTAAGAGTGCCCCTAGAGCATGGTCAGTAGCTGATAGGTATAACAAGAATGACTTTCCTGGCATATGAGGCAATAAAATAGGTGGATTAACAAGATAGTCTTTGAGTTTTTGAAAAGTTGTTTGGCAGTGATCATAAAAGTGAAATGCAACTCTTTTCTTTAAAAGGTGTTTAAATGGATGGCACTTGTCTACTAAATGAGAGATGAAGCATCGTATTGACTAGATCTTACCCTAGAAACTATAGAGTTGCTTTAAATTAGTCAATGGCAACATCTTGATTATAGCATGGACTTTAGCCAGATCAACTTCAATACCTCTATGAGACATGATGAAGCCAAGTAATTTACCTAAAGTTACATCAAGCAAATATTTTTTTAGATTGAGTCTAACTTTGTACTCCCATAATCTTTCAAATATCTTATGCAACACTACTGGATGGTCAGCCCTAGTTTTGGATTTTCCTAAAATATCATCGACATAGTCTTCAAAAATAGCATGCATCATATCATGGAATATGACAATCATGGCCCTTTGATATGTAGTTCTAGCATTATTAAGGCCAAATGGCACTACCTAATAAAAAAATGTTCCCCATGGAGTGGTGAACACTATTTTATGTTTATCTTCTAGTATTATTCTTATCTGGTTATATCTTGAAAATCCATCCATGAGTGAAAGCATTTCATAACCTATCATGGAGTCGATGATCATGTTTATATTAGGCAAGGAAAAATCATATTTAGGATAAGCTTTATTGCTGTCTCAAAAATTAGTACAAATTTTGATCCCTTTACACTTTTTACTAATAGGTACCACAGTAGAGATATATTATGAGTAGTCAATGGATCGGATACATCTTGTTTCTAAGAGTTTTTCTAACTCTTTATTTAGTAATATAGCAATGTGAAGATGCATCTTACATAACTTTTGTTTCACTAGTTTAGCATCAAGATTAACCACAAGGTGGTTCAAAACCAAGGTAGGGTCTAAACTTGGCATGTCAAAATAGGCCCATGTAAAGATATCTATAAATTATCTCAACAGAGCTGTAAAGACGTCACATTCCTCCTTAATGAGGGATGTTCTTAATTTTATCCATTTTAGGTCTGATTAAATCCTAAAATTTACCTTTATTGTATCTTCGACTAGAAGGGTCAAACCATCTTCTAGGATAGTAGGTAATGACTTGAGCTATTGAATTATGTCAAAGTCCTCTATTAGGACTTGCTCTTTAACTTCTCCTAGGCATGATGAATCTGAGTCCCCTAATGGGAGATCTAGCCACATGATAAAAATAGTTGGAAATTATTGAAGAATTTGATCAAATACTTGTTGTTACTCAAAGCTAAACTCAAATCCACATGCAAGTTCATCGTTGGTGGTCTCTTAGTCTAAATTTGAAGAATAATGAACACCCCCATATAATGGAACTTTAAATAGGTTTTCACCACTATATTGGCCTTTATATTTACTTTTTCCATGGTTAAAAAGTGCCTTAAAGAGTTTTTTACTTTGGGACCTCAATGTTTTACTTATTTTTTTTGGCTAAGGGTGTTCACTCACTCTCCACAATAGGCTATAGGATCCAATGTGATTGAGAAACCTAATTTGTGATCTCCCAATAGAACATTGTCTCTAAGGCCTAAAAGGTCACAAAATGCCTCATCATTCTGGAAATCATCAATCAATAGACTAGATTCTTATTGGTCCCAAACTATCAGTTGGGGGTAATATAATGGTAATGGGTTATAATGAATGGTCAAGGTAAGGGTACAAATGACATTGTTATCAAATAGGTTGGGTTCAACTAGGTCATCAAAGGTGAGGTAATGATTGACTCTACTTCATTATTGGTAGCATCATCACTAGTCACTGGTGATAGATTTTGAATAAGATATGTGGGGTCTCCCCCAAGTGGTTTAAATTCAAATCCATAAGGTCTTTCATACTTAGTCATGGAAATTAGCTCAATGGTTCCTTGTTGATTTGGTTTGAGGCCTTTTCCTTCATAATTGTGATGCTCCATGATCCTATTGGGAATAGGATACTTTGTATTTTTATAACAATTAGCTTGGTCATCATTGTATAACCATGATTCATCCCCTTTAAGAGGGTCAGGTTCTAGACTAGATGTTGGTACAAATGGGACATATCCCTTATCTTTGTTTTTTCTTGCTAATGCATATGTGGGGTGACTTTAAGTCACCCAAAGGTTTTTAGATTCTAAGGAAGATTAGCAATATGAAATGTATCATGGGTCACATGCTCTCTTGTTCTATTATCAAAAATGGTGAAATTATTAAAAGCTTTAGGAGGTGGCATGTGGGAAAGGGAATCCAAGGTATTAGGATTTATGAAATTATTCAATGAATGATTAATGAGTATAGCCTTTCCTTTATCCTACTTGGAACTTGGATTCATACCGTAATGATAATTATAGCTTTGAAATTTAGCCTCAAGATGCTTGCAATGTTCATATGGGTGTAAATCTCTTGGAATATTCACTTATATCCCTGAGTGGTAAAACTTGATACATTAGTGCAAAATTGATAGGACTACATGAATGTCATGCAATTAAGTCATACCTAGAAGCATATTATATGATAAATCAAGATCAAACACATGGAAAAGTGTATCATGGTTCAAAGGTCAAATGATAACTGGAAAACTAATGGTGCCTTATGATTCTCTTTCCTAATTATCATAGGCTTTGATGGTTATTATTTCTATTTAGAGATCTACCATTATGTACCCAAGAAGCTTGATGAGCTTTAGAGACACTATGTTGAGGCCAAATCCATTGTCTATAAGGACATGTTTCACTTTATGCCATCTAATATAAAATTATATGTATAATGGATTATTATGGAGTGGGCCAAGGGAAGACATATCACTTTGGTTGAATGTGACTTGTTGGGCTAGAGCTAGGTGTCTAACCAAAGCTTGAAATTTATCATGGGATATGTCACTAGCAATAGTGGATTAGGTCAAAAACTTATTCAAGATATTCTTTTGGATTATTGATGTTCATATCAAATCTAAGATATGAATTTGTGTTGGTGTCTTCTATAATTATTCCAAAATATCAAACTTCTTGTTTTGGTTAGTAGTGAATGGTTTATTCTAAAGATGAACAGTTGGTTGGATGATAGGTAAAGTGATAGATGGTTATGGGCATAAGATAGTAATCTTATACCTCTAAGTTGTGATTTCACAATCGAGATTAAATACTAGACCATTATTGCTAATCAGTGTTGGGAATGGTGTGGGACCATAGAAGACAAGTCTCAATTGTTGGTGCACTCACATGTGGTCACATGGAAAAGATGAGTTGTTGATATAAGGTACAAAAGGGGAAGTCTTAGTTTATTGGTTTACCTATATGCATTCATAGGTTAGAGAAGGATTATCCATGTAATTTGGCTAAATGTTGTTGTTTAGTGATGGTCTAGGCTGATTTGTGCTTGGTCTAGGATTAATGGAGATGGTATTAACGCTACCCCCTATAATATGACCTACAACCCTATTGTAGTCATGTGCAACTACATGGTAGGTTTGTTGGTTTTTACCATTCTAACCTTGGTTTTGTCCATTGTTCTATCATTATGGGTTCTACTGCTAACTTTGTTGATTCTACTGGTTTGGCCTTTGATTTTGATACTATTGATTTTGTTGTTACATTAGCCATTGTTGTTTTTATTGTTGTTGTTGATCATTTTGATAATGCTAATTATTTTTTTTGGGAAGGGTTTTTATAAATCTTAAGAATTTGATTGGACATGGAAGCACCATTATCTAATGTTAACTCCCCATTCTCCAACATATTCTTAATTAAATGCTTGATTTGGACACATCTTCATAGATTATGCCCATTGACCCAATGATAGTCACATAATTCATTTTCATGGTACCAATTAGGATAAGGAATGCCTTACAAATAATGATTTGGTATAGGCTAACTAATCAAATTAATAGTAGAAAGATTTTAAAATATAGACTTAATAGGTTTTCCTAGGTCACTAAAGACATGATGAGTAGGCATAATTCTCCTAGGAGGAGGGGTTTATAATGGTAACAGCTACTATATTTATTGTGTATGTCTTATTTTTTGTGCTTGAAATGTTGGTTTGAGAGTTTTTTGGGTAGGAGTAAGTTGAAAAGGTGGTGTAGATGATGTTTTCACTATTTAGACATGACAGGATTTATTTACTCCATTTCCCACAACATTCATATTGCAATCGAACTACTTCAGTCTTTCTTGGTTATTGGTATATGCCAACTATGATGTTTTCACTTGAATGGGATGTTGATGTTGGTCATTTCCATGATTGGTACCTTGATTTTGATTATTTGAATTAAACTTGACAACTCCTTTATTGATGAGTGCCCACTCGATCAACAAACCCTTATCAATGATTTATTTGAAAGCATGTGCACATTGTAGTTCTAAATGATAAGCTATCTCACTGTGAAAATTTTTGGTAAACACAATGGATAATTTTTTATCTAATAAACTATGGGTGAAACAACTTGAAAGGGATCTTCATCACTATAAATAACTTGTAAAACTTTCACTATCTTTTTTCTTCACTTGCATTAAGTCTAGTAATAAAATCTTATGCTCTAGATTATAGGAAAAATGCTACACAAATTTATCAAAAAGATCATCATAATCCATTATTAATTGTTGGGTAACTTAAAAAACCACTCCAAGGCTTGTTCAACTAAGCTCCTTAGAAACAACATCAAAAGGTAAATGTCACTATATGCCATTGGTTGACATGCGACAAAGAATTCGATCAAATGAGCCTCAAGGTCACCTTTTCCTTTATATTTATCAAATTTTGGTGGTTTTTATCTATGAGGAAATGGTATCTTTAAATACTCCATTTTAAATGGGTAGGAACACATGTCATCTAATTTAAACTTTTTAATCTATTTACTAGCTTGAATGGCAGTAATTACATCTTTCATCTATTACAATTCTTGGGATAAGAAACTGGAAGGAACATTGTTTTGAGGGATAATATTGGTTTGGGAAAATGGTTGAGAGGTCACAAGTGGTACACTTTTACTAGGGTATGATGGAGATACATGTTGGGGTACATTGGTTTGGTTGGGGAATGGACTAGGAATATGAATACGTGGATTAGGATGTACTTAAAATTACACTACTTATTGTGTGATATTCTAGTTTGGGTTGGTGATAAAGATTTGAATTGGAGGATTTTGTGGTTGGGATGGAGGGATATAACTATATTATCCCTAATTTGGTTGAAAAGGGATATGATACCGACTAATCAAACCTTGTTGTTGAGTGGGAACTTGTGGTCGAAGACCCTATCTTTGAATTTGTGGCACATTTCGAACCAATGGTTTTCTAGTAGGTACTTGAGAAATAGGGGAACCTCCTTGTTTCATGAATCCCTATGGAGAAGTGAAAATAGGTTGCATATTCAGCATCTATCACTGACCAATATTTGAACATTATTGACTAGTCATTACATGGTTTTGGATTAGCATATTAGTTTGTGGCTGAAGAGGTATGTTTGTCATTACCTGGCAGGGTGGAACATTAGTTTCCCCTAATTGAGGTGGTAATGTATTTGTATTATATTGCATTGATACACTAGATTGTGCCTACTATTGTGGAATACTACTTGTTACTTGTTGAGGAGGAGTAAGGTTTGTAACATTCTATCATTCAGGCAAGACATTAGCCATTGTTTGATTACCTAATCCTATAGGTTGTACACTTGAGAAAGCAACTAGTTGAGGTTGGGGTGTAGAAACTCCTATTCCCTGGTATGATGATCTACTCATAGGTTAACTACATGCACATGTTATTAGCTATTTATTTGTGTGTTAGTACCATTTTGATCAAGATTGGATGTTGGTTGCACATTATCTAATATATTTGGCTCACTATTCTATGTAGAGGTTGAAGACACTTCTTTAAAAATGGGCATATGCATCAATTTATCTATCAAATTGGTTTATATGAATGGGTCAGAACTCAAATTCTCTTGTCTAGTTAACTATATCAACACTCATGTTGAAGGAACTAAATTAATAAGAGGCTTACTCACCATGTTCATCTAATTGAAATCATGTGCTAGATTCAGGTAGGTTTGATATGATGTCTACATTTGGTTAAAGTGATCTTCTTTGATGTTTTTGCCTTGATTAGATATATTAGGGTCATGATACGTTGTTTGGAATAGATCCATAAGATTGTTAGAAGAAGCTTGTTGATCGTAAATTATATTATGGGGCACTCTTACTAGACTTGGTAAATTTTTGTGGGGGAAGTCTGTTGGATTATTGAACCCTACCTCTATGGTTCTAACCAAAATCTCATCTTTATTCTATAAAAAATGTCTCTCAAACAAAAATGGATCATACGTGGAAGTTGTATTAGTATAATATGACTATTGAAGAATTGGCTCATCCACTATGGGTATTGTAGCTAGGTATTATGTAGTTTATTCTTGGTCTTGTTCTGAATAAGGTGGTTTGTTAACTAGATAGTTAGCTAATGGATCTTATCTTCGTGCACTTGATTGAGTATTATAAGAGGGATAAGAATCCATCTCATAAGAAATATTATCTACATGGGGGTGTTGCATCATTTATTCTTATGTAACTACATTACTAAACGTCAGATTGTACATGAGTCCACATTGAGTGTAAGAATACATGTTGGGATCCATAGTCAATGTTTTGTGATAAAAGGTCAAAAATTTATAAAAACTCTAAAAAGGATAATGTCTAAAATAAATGATGTTCTAACTTGGTCTAGATTCATCAAAAGGATCAAAGGGTTTATGCAAAGATTTTTAAGGAAACAAGCTAGCATGAAGTATCTAATGTTTCACTATTCACACAAACATAAGCAAGTAAATGGCCTAAAAATCAAAATGCCAAACTCTAAGGTCAAAGTGTTTCAAATCAGTCTAATCTAGAAATTTAAAAGTTGTTAGGTCTTTTGGCTAAATGTGGCATCAAAATCTAGGCTCAAACAAGGCATGCGCTAGGACTCTTGTCGAAATGATGTCAAAATTTAGTCTTTAAAATAGATGAAAGTTTTAATCTAATAGATTTAAAACACTTCTAACAAACACTAGGCATTTGATTCTTGGACATGAACTTAATCAACTAGGTATAAGGTATGAAATAAAAGGCACTTTTAGAGAGTTTATTTTCTCACAAAAATGGTATAAAACTTGGTTATTTTGACAAATAAGCTAGACAAAAGTGAGTGGTGTAACTGTGATTTAGACAAAGGATCATAAAATTACACTTGAATTGGTTTGAAAATGTAGGAACAAATTTGGAACTCTATGAAAGAGGGTTTATGAAACAATATTCAAAATGTTTTGGGTAGCGTAATGATTCTATACTACCCAAAAGGTATGACAAAAAGATTTGTTTCAAAAACTCTCTAAGGCAAAGACATTTTCTTATAATTTTGATAGCATAACACTACTTTTCTTGACTCAAAATGTTGTGGTGTATAGACTCAAAGTGCAAGTGTTTAGCACAAAATGGCTTAAGTCTATCAAGTGATGACAATGATTATAAGTCTTAAACAACCTTCAACCCAAATTGGAAATTAAACCTAAGTTCACTCAAGTTTAGTGCAAATGATGAACCTACTTAACACATCAACCCCATGAACTTATAAAGGTGTAATTCTAAATTTAGATTATAAGTGAAGGACTTTAAATAAATTTGGTAAAGGTCTAGACACAATTGAGAAACATAACTATGCCAAAGTGGATGATATGATTCTCAAGCTTTTGATGAACTTTGAACAAGGAAAATTGATGATCTCATGTGGGTAGCATAACACCTCTTTGTTCAAAAAAAATTAGGACTATGTATTTGGTTTGGATTGTTTGTTTACACCCAGTTTTGACTTCAAACAAGACCTTAATCTAAAACAAGACCAACTAATTAATCGCTCTTATATCCTAAACTAACATGGTTGCTTGAAATTATTTAAATCCATCAATATACATAATTTTAGAGGATTTTAAGTGTTCATCCAAAAGTAAACATTATATAGTAGGGTTTTTACACACCACTTCTCTCAAATGATAGTACTATGACATGGACCTTAAAGTGCACCTTTCACCAACAATACTTCCATAATAAGTGGGGATTTATCTAAGATGTAACAATTTTTTGAATGATCTATGGGAATTAATTATACAATGACTTTCATCCAAAAAAATGCAAAAGAAAAACACAAATTTTGGGTCCATATCACTTGGCTTGTTGCAAAAAGGTCTACTCTTTTTTGCAACCACTACATCCTATTGTTCACTGAGTGTAGTGTGATGTCCAAAGTGCCACTATTTCCCATGTGCAACTCAATTAGGATCCAAAAAAATTCAATTATAGGAGGTGAAACCCTAAGTCAAAGCTTCCCCAAAGAACTCATGGGAGGTGATGAAGTTCCCCTCGCAAGCCAAGTTTGCATAAAAATAAAAAAGCATGAAAGTAGAAAGAATTTAGGGTCATTTTCAAGGTCACCCAAACTTTGATGAGTTTTTGGGGAGTGATTTAAATGACTTTCTTTCTAAGCCTTGGACTAGGATACTTGCAATAGTAATGGCAAGTTTGATTCCAAGGGTTCCCTAAAGGGGACAAATGAAAGAGAATACATGCAACATCCCCCTTTTTGCCAAACAAAAATTTAATCTAAACAAATAAGTAAATAAAAAAATATTTGAAAAGGTGAGTTAATTTTTAATCCCAAATGGAAAATGAGGTTGGTGTTCATTTGACCCCTTGTTCTTAGTTATAAACTTTGTAAACCATTCAGCATAAACATCTAAATTCTTTTGTTAAACACCAAAACAAGGTTCCTAATTGATTTTTAAGCATGCAAAAGGTGATCTAAAACATGTTTTCATAAAATTTCAAGCTTGGTATTATAGAAAAATGTTAGAATGTCCTTTATCCTTTAAGCTCTTTTGGGTTTGAAATAATGAACTTTAGAAAAAGAGCTCTTGGGTTTATGTTTTAAGAAAAACATAGTGACCGACGTCAGTTTATATAACCGATGATGGTTACATTTTCTAACCAATGTCGATTATCTAACCAACATCAATTATACCAATATGAGTGATGGTACGTATCCAACTAATGTTAGTTTTACTAATTGACATCGATTAATATATGCAACTAATGTCAATTTTACTAGTTGATGTTAGTTATTATGTAAACCCATGGCAAACAAAAATGGCAAAATAAAGTTAGAAAATTAATTTACAAGAGTTTTAGTGATCCAAATGAATATTTTAAATATTCAAAATGATCTCATTCATGTGTGGGATAAATTTAGTCCCATCAGGTGTGCCATATGTGAATCTAGTAATTTGACTCAAGAGATGATGGTTAGTATGGTGTTAGTTCCAAAATGAAAACAAAATGAAAGAAACACACTAACTAGCATAACATCTCTAGGCCTAGACACTATGGAGAGATTAGTTAACAAACATGAATAAAAAACATAACTAAAATTCAAAATGAATCCTATTTTACCTCCCTTGGATGCTCCAAAATTCTTGTTGTAGTGGCTTGCTCAGTTTTTGCTCATAAATTCTTTGGCATTGAAAGCTTGACTACCTCCATCTCTCCTTGGCACCTTTGGCTTATGGCTTGGCTTGGCTTGGAATTAATTTGACATGGTAACACTAGTTTCATGAAGCTTTTAGAAGTAATATTATATTATAACTTTACATTATCAAGTCTTAGAAATGATGTTCATGGCCTCTCTATTTATAGATTTTTGAGAATGTCTAGAATCAACCTGAACCATCCATCCTGAGATTGAGATGTGTGGTTGAGGATTAATTCAATTTTTGGAATTAATTTTGTAATTATCTTTATCATGGAATTTGAAGAAGGGGAAATTAAGAGGCATTAAGGGAATCATGGAAGGCATTGATGAGGCATTGAGGGCATGAATCTTGATATTTATGGCATCTATGGCCTAAGGATGTCTTCCCAATAAATAAGGTCACTTAATGATGTAGATATTAATTATTCATTTCTAAAAACAAGAATTCAACAATTTTCCATGGAATTATTGATTAATCTCTAATTTGGTTTAATTATCTCTTAAGCATATTTAATCACTTTATGCACAAATTACTCAAATTGATTAGAATGTCTTGTTATTGGTCCAAAATTTGACTGGATTGGAATTAGAAGGTGATGTTAGATGCATTGGATCCATGATCCCATTTAGGATGTTACCAATAGTAAATAATAAAGGAATGTGTCTCATATAAGAGATTTGATAGGAAAGAGCAATCTAGAGCACCCAAGTGTAAAATTGGCACTTTGACTCAGAATGGTCTGATCAAAGTTAGCTGGCCCAAAAATTGCATTACCCCATTTAGGGATACCATAGCCAAAATTGGCACTTAAATATGTTAGTTTCACATAATTTAGCATGTTTTAGTGTTTTAGGCCAAATTATGCATTTTAGGTGGAAATTGGTCAAAATATTTGTTGGAAGTTATCGGTGGCCAAATTTTGGTGTCTATAGTTGACATTCCTTAGTCTAATTAAAAGATATATCTTTCTTGAGAAGATGATGAAAGGGTTGGCATCTATCTGATAACTGAGAGATGAAGCGATAGATGGATTAGATCTTCCACTATAGGCTATAAAGTTGCTTAAGGTAGGTTGGAGGTGACATGTTGATGATCACTCTAACTTTGGTAAGGTCTACTTAAATTCCTTGAAGAGATATGATAAAGCCAATAATATTTTTGGATAAGACCCCAAAAACATATTTCTTGGGGTTGAGTCAAACATATAAATGGATTAGGCACTCAAAGATAATTTTTAGAAATTCTAGATGATCCTTGTGATATTTTGATTTCCCATGGAGATTGTCTATGTAGTCCTCTATGATTTTATGGATGAAATTATGGAAGATATAGGTCATCACATGCTGGTAGGTTGCTCTAGAATTATTTAGACCAAATGGCATGACCTTATAGTAGAAGGTTCACCATGGGGTGATGAAGGATGTTTTATGCTGATCCTCAGGAAAAATAAAGATTTGATTATATCTTGAGACACCATCCATGAGAGATAACATATCATGGATAGCTTGAAGATCAATAAGTTAGTTGATGCTAGGCAAAGGGAAGTCATCCTTTGGACAAGTAAGATTGAGGTCACAAAATTCAACACAAAGGCAAAGTCCCCTTATGGGTTTGGTGATGGGGATGATATTAGAAACCCATTGGGGATAGTCAATAGGTTAGATGAAGTTGATAGATAATAGGCACTAAAGCTCTTCTTTGACTAAAAGTGATATGTGAGGGTGTATCCTATGAATCTTTTGCCTAACATGCTTAACATTAGGATAGATGATGATGTTGTAGAGATAAATGGAAGTGTCTATTCTAAGCATATCTTGATAGGACCAATCAAAGGCTATGATTTGATCATGAAGGAAGGAAGGGCAATCCTATTATTTTGAGGAATATAAGGATTGACAAATATTTACAATGCAAAGGTTATCCTAAGTACCAAAGTTAACATTGATAGTGGATTAGTTCAACATGGTTTGGTTCTTAGGAATAAAGAACTTGTGGATAGAAGAATCCCTCACACCAAGATAGATGAGAATGGAATCTTCATCTTGATGTTGGATGGTGTAGATGGTAGGAGAATCATTTTCTATCATTTAAAGATGAATCAAAGCAAAGGTTTTAGTTTGGCCATCCTTTTGATAGGTCAAAGGGCCCACACTAATGGTATTGACTAAAAAAAATTTAGAAGAGATGGTTTCAAAATCCTTAGACTTTGAAAGAGATGGGGTTGGTGAGGATGAAATGTCTTCCTCAATGGTGGTGATGGGTTTAGGTGAATAAATGGGTTCTTCTGGTGGGATGAAGTCAAGGCCAAATAACTCATGAGGTTTCAATCAAAGGTAACTCATGAGGTCTATGTTCATAACAATTGAAGCTAAATCCCTTTTAGGCACACCTATGAAGGTATAATTTGGTGAATTCTAGTTTGTCTAAATAGGATAAATCAAAGGTAAATGGTTAGGTAGAAGGGGTGGTGGAGGAAAATAGAAGTGGGTGATCGATTCCCCCATAGATGAAGTTGGTTTGGAGGTTAAGAAGTCAAAAATTGATGATGGTCTTGATATTAGGATTATAACTAGCATAATTTTCAAGGTTCCCATATTCTTAAGGAGCAGGGAAGGCATCCAAGGCCAAGATATGATACTCTCCCAATGAGAGATGTTGGAACTTAGGTTCCAAAGGGTCTTCTATGGGGATCTAAAAAGAAGGGATAGATGAGCTAGTTAAAGCTTCATCGATGGTAGGGGTGAAGTTATTGTTAGTTGGTGGTGAGGTGGATTAGTGAGGAAGAAGAACATTATTGGGCTGATATGTCATGTTTCAAGATACAAAGGGACTTGGGTCAGCTTGTATGATGAAAACCTAACCCTCATGTTTAAACTTGACACATTGATGGAAGGTAGATGGGACATAACTAATGACATGGATCCAAGGGCATCTAAGTAAGACATTAAATTAGAACTCACCTTTTATGATGTAGAAGAGCTCTAGAAGTGTGTGAGGTCCCAAGTGGATGTGGAAGATGACTATTTCCAAGGTTGTATCCATAGTATCATAAAAAGAATGGAGGACCATTGAGGTTTCTGACATAATATTCTTTGGTATCTAGAATTGGTCATAAGCATGGGAGGAAATATTTTTAATACTAGATCCCCCATCAATCATCACCCTTTTGATGTGGGTTTGATTGATGTATGTAGTGATGAAGATGGGTGGATCAAGATCTTTAGGATGGATAGAAAGTATTTATGAATCCTTGAATATGACAAGGGTAGAAATTCAAAATTTTCTAATAAATACTGCAAGAGGTTAAGGGTCTTTGAGTTAGACCTTTATAAATTACAGGGCCTCTATCAGTGCTTGGTGGTGATGGGGTGAAGTGTTGATCAATTCATATACGCTCATATTCACTAGTTTTTGGTGAATTTGTTTTAGAACTACTCATTAGATAGATTCAGAAGTGTTGGAGGGAGAGGCACCCAAGATGGATATTTTGGGCTTTGGTGAATGTGAAGGTGAAGGTAAAGGTGTTTTATTTCAGTTGAAAGGTTAAGGTGTGGAAGGATATGTCCATGTAATGGACAATTTAGCCTTTCCCTTATCCTTTTATTGAGCTTGAGATTGGGTAACCATATTAATAGTGTGGACAAGGGGAAGTGTTGGGCTAGAAGGTTACTTCAGTTACTCCTCACTATTGGGTGAGAGTGTGGGAGTGGGTAAGTGTTGTGTAGGTTTTTTTGGTGGTTGGGTTGATAATGGGTTCAAGAGAGGTTCATTTGATGATAGATCATACTTATCCCATAAGTTATGGACAAGTGCTTGGAGAGCTTTGCAATTCTCTATGTCATGTTCAGGTGTCTTATGGTATGAGAAGATTAAACTATCATTGAACCAATATGGTTTAGGACTTGAAGGGCCAAAAGTTTTGATAGATGGTAGGAATAAGCAATAGGTTTGTAACAACCTTTATACAATGGTCTAATAAGATTTGATCAAAGGTGTTAAGGGTGATGGGCTTTTGGTTTTTGGGGTGGGAGCCTTCTTAGAAGTAGGATTCACTATGGGAGTTGTGGGTGGTAGAATAGTTTTGGTAGGTGGGTTTGATTGGTATTTCTTGGTGTTGGTTGGATCTAAGGTAGAAGTATTAAAGGTAAATGTTTGGAGGTAGGTTATTGGGATGATGAAGGTTTGGAGATAGATGGGTAGGTAGAAGTAGACAATTTATCTAAAAATGATGAGGAGTTTGATGTTTTGGAGGGGATAGGTAAAGGTAGGATAAAAATATGAGGTTTGGTTTGGTTGGCTTTGGGAGGATCATCCTTCTTGATATAAGGATGAGCTCCTAGGATGGAAGAAGGATGGGGTCCCAAGATAGAAGGTAAGAAGGAAGGGAGTGGTATGGTTCTTGTTTTAGGTGGGAGTTTGGGCAGCTCTACCTTCTTAGTTGGTTTGGTTAAGGTTTTCTTTGGTGGACTAGAGGGGATTAAGTCCAACTTCAAATATGGATGGATAAGGCTAGGAGTGGGAAATACCCCTAGGTTCTTGATGGGTTTTATTAAAGAGGTGTAAGGTGACTTGATGATTTTGGATGGAGATGGTTTAGATGGTTCTCCCATGGTTTTGGAGGGAGAAGTATTTGATGAAGGGATTTCGGTGATGATAGGTTTAATGGTGGATGAAAGTGAGGTTGAAGGTTCATGCTTATTTTGAAATGGGAGCCCAAGATGGTGCCAAAAGGTGTCTTGATCTAAATTAGGTTGAGAAGAGAACTCTAGGATTTAGACCAGTCTATATAAGGGTTTGTAAATTAGTTTGGTTCCTTGGGCATCGGATTCAAAGATTAGGCCCATAGGTTAGGGTAAGGGAATGGTTTCCTTACCCTTGTTCTTGATGATAGGTTCCAATATTTTAGAGGATGTTTCCTCTATGGAATGAGTAGATAAGGTGATCTCTCTTTTTTGAATAGTTTTCAAAGAAAGAGTGGGTGATTCCATGATGGGGGAGAAAGGTGTGATGGTAATGGTTGCCTCCTTTGGTATTTATATCAAAGGAGAGGTGGGTGAGTCTATTAACTCATCAAATGAAAGATAGGGGATGGTTTCTTCCTTTATTTGGGTATCCAAAGGAATGGGAGTGATTCCACCACTTCAATAAGTGACACAACGGAATAGGTAGTTAAGTTGATGGTTTACTCAATGATAGGTTCACTAATAATTACATTGATCGTATGGACCTCACGAGTGTGAGATGATTCTGGTTTATTGTCATCATGGTTGGTAGAAGGAGCATGATTAGGAAAATGTTGTTGAAAGATGTTGAATGACTGATTTGGGGGTGCATTATGATTGTCCAATTTATGTTCTCCCTTATCAATCAAGTTTTGGATAATGGTTTTGAAGGTGTTACACCTACCAATGTCATGTCTAATGACACAAAGGAAAGCACATAGATCATTATCATTATATCAACTAGGCATAGGGTGAAAATCATCAAATTATTAAGGAGGTTTGATGGGGGGAAGTTATATGATGTTGGTTTTGAGAAATTTGTCCTAAATTGAAGCATAACTCCCAAAGGAGAGTGTATTTATTTGGGGTAGCCCAATTTTAATTCTGAGTTTATTAATTAGAGGAGTTAGTTTGGTTGGGTTGGTTGACAACCAAAGGTGGAGAATTTTTAAGGATAACCATGTTTGTGACTACCTTTGGTTTGGTGTTAGGGTAGTTGTATTGGTTAGTGGTTTCAAACGGGGAAGGGTCATTGGGTTTAAAGATTGAGTTTTTATTTCTTAGTTTCAACTTCCCCTCATCGATGGCTTTAATTTCCAATTTGTATTCCATTGTGAAAGCCTTATTAAATTTTCTAAAGGTTTAAACCTATAGAGTAGGGGAAATATGTTTAGCACAAGCTTGAGATAAATTTTAAATCAACTTGGGTTGGGGCAAAGAGAAAAAGAGTTGGTTGATAAGAACTCTCCATTGAGCTATGAAATCAGTAATTGATTCATCATCAAATTGCCTGATGGAGTAGAGGTCGATGATGGAGACCTTCTTAGATATATTGATTAAAAAGTGGTCTTAAAAGGTTTAGGTGAGTTGGGAAAAGGAAAATATGGAGTGCTTAGTGAAATCACTGTACCAAACTAATGTTGGTCTAGATAAAGACATAGGAGAGGTGTGAAGGAGAAGAGCATCATCATAGGCAATTAAGTAGCAAGAGTGATGAAATGATCTTAGGTGTTATTGGGGGTCCTCCTTGCTTTGGAACTTAGAAAATTTGTGTAGTTCCCATTAAGGAGGGTAAGGTTTGATAGGGAATGATAGGTGGATAGGTTCATATTATATTTTATTGTAAGACAAGAGGTTATGAGCCTTAGAGATAGATAACTCTAAGTCAGTCATTTTGTCCATCAATATTTTGACCAAATATATTTGGGGTTGGAGAGTTCCATGATTATATGGTATTATTTTTTGAGTTTGGGTAGATGAAATGTATGAAATACTGGTATAAGTTTGAGAATATTCCACATGTTGGTATGTGGTTATTGAGGGTTGGGATGATGCCACATAAGGGTTAATGGGCATAAGAGGTTGGGTAGAAGATGGAGCTATGTATCCTAGTGGATTAGGAACATAGCATGGGTAGGGTTTCATAGGTATGATCAAGTTGGAAGATTGGGGAATTGATATGTATTGGGTTGGAGGTATGGATGGGTTAATTAGTTGGGGATGAGTGGTAACTCTGGTACTGATAGGTGGAAGGGTAGAAGGTATAGAAAGCACCACATTTTGAAGTGTGGTGGATATTTATGGGTTGGTAGTGATAAGGGGAATAGTGGAAATATGGGTAGAATAAATGCCCATAGTGGGTGGAATATGGGTAACGAGTAGTGAGGTTATCCCTATGTTGGAGGAATTATTGTTGGTGTAGGGGGTGTTTGGTTATTGGTCATGTTATTTAATTAAGTTTAGGTGGAGGTAGTAAATGGATTATTGGTAGAGGAAGATGTTTAAATGATCATAGGTTGGGTAAAGGTAGTGTCCATCATAAGGTGGGGAGGCATCCCATAAGGTGGATCACTAGGAGGAACCAAAGTAAGGGTGCAGTGAGATAAGGTGTTGAGGTAATGTTGGAGGGCCATGAGGTTATTATCAATGAATGTTGTGAAATCCACATCACCTTGGGTAACTATCCAAGGTATGGTAGGGGGTAGAAACATGGGGAGAACCCTCAACATTTTAGGTATACTCCATGGAGGAAGATGAAGAGGAAGGTGGCTCTTGGTTGGTTTGGTTCCTCAATTGTTGTCTAGTAAAAACCATGTGAGAAATATAGAGGAATAAAGGAAAGCTCATAACTCAAACAAAAAGTAAACAAAATAAAATATCTCAAGGCAATCAAAACATACACTAGAGTGCGTTTAAAATCTTAAGGTATAATTTATCTCACTTTTGGCTTATGCCTTAGTTGAAATGTGTGAAGAATAACTTGGTTTGTAGAATAGGTAATAAAAGAGAAGTCTATGGTTAGTTTCAAGTGTTTAAGGATCTAAAAAGTATATATCTTGGAAATCAATACATGGTTTGGTATTAGGACCTACCCCCTCACTTCATACACTATATTGATAAGGGTATTAGGTGCTTATCTAGTAAATATTGGTTTCCATAGTTTAGACTTAACTAAAGAGTTGAGTTTTGGTTTCTCTTCTTGGTAATGACCTCCAAGTAAGATAGCCAAAGGGTAAAGGTGATATTCTAAAAGATGAAAAACCCTAGTTAGGCCTTATGCCAATTATTTTGATGTTTAATTGATTTAAGTGGTTTGGTGTGGTGTGTTATAAAGAAGTGAAGCTATGATTGATTACTTTGCCTTTAATTTACTTAAATGAACTAAACATGTAAGCAATCAATGTATGCAAGGTTTATTTTATGCCCAAATTAAATTTTGATTTCTTTACATGAGCATAGAATAAGGAAGAAAAGGGCACCTAGATGTTACTAGGTCCCAGACGGCATGCCAAAATGTTTCTCTCAATTTTGTTTATTCTCTAATTAAAGAAGAATTAGGAAACTAAATGTGGGTATGGTAGAAGAACCTAGTTATTTATGTACACATGATCTAGATGATCATGAAGATATCCTCTTTGTCTTGGGAAGAATGACCTATAGATAATAAATCACTAATGAAAAAGGGGTTTTTAGATGGGTAGCAAGTTGGATTTCTTAGCACGAGCTTGATCCAAAAAACATGAGCTTACTAGGAGGATATCAATCCACACTCTTCAAATAGTTAAGTTGAAAGATATAAAGATGAAATACTTATATCAAATGGTAGAAAATACTAAATAATAATACAAGAATAAATAAATGCCTGATAAAGGAAATTGATGAATTAAGAAAATAACAAGTCAATACTAATGCTAAATAGGTCAGGTTGCATCTAAAAAAGAGGTGCGAACTCTATGTATAGACAAGGACACAGAAAGTGGAATTTAGTTGATGGTAAGTAGGTGGAAATAACTTGATGCTATTCCTTACCACAATGACCATTAATTATTGGGATGATCATCAGTGGTTGGGTGACTATCAATGGTTGGGGTGACTATTGATGGTTGAGGTGACTCTAAGTGATCGAGGTAACCATCAATGGTTGATGTGGGTGTTGAGTATTTTTAGAAAAGAGTCTAGTTTAGGTTATATAAGGGGTTAGTAAGTGGTTAAAAGTTTGGTTAGGGATGATAGGTTAGAATATATGTTGTAAGAGGGTCTAAATCAGAAACCAAATAATCAAAACTTGAAAACCAAAAATATACTTAGCTAGTTGTTTGATAGTTAGTAGCTGATCTAGAGTGATTTTGGTAGAGTAATGGTACTTTGCCTAAAGAATAATTTTGGTAGAGGTTCAGGTCTCTATCTCAGCTACTGACTTACTAAAGGGAAGACATAAAAATAAGTTCTTGATGTTGGTTGATAGCTTGATTGTTTGGTTTTTAAATGGATTATTGATCCCTTTTTTCACCTCTTGCTCCTCTCTTTTATAGGAAAAGAGATGAAGGTGTAAGTTATAAAAGGGGTTAAACTCATTAAAAAAAATTAATTATTGATGAATTAGATCATTGCATGACTTAAATTGTGATGTGTTTGGGTGCACACAGACTGAGTTTGAGTAGTTAGGTGGTGGGAACCTGACCGTCAATGATCAAGGTGATCATTGATGGTCATTATGATCATTAATAGATGAGTGTCAAAGGTCAAGTTAGATAAAAAGGGGTAGGTTAGTGAGTTTTTTTAGCTAGTTAGCTAAATTAAGTCAGGGTCATGGTCATAGGCTGGGTAATGGTTTGATTTAGGGGTGTCTCGACATCTAGAACCATCTTGTATAGTTTTTTAGTATCTATAGCCTCGATAGGGCTATGGGATAAATATTTATTTTTATAGAGGTAATTATAATTAGTAAAAAGATGAAAAATAGTGATTTTCTCAAAGGTATATATAATTAGTGGCACAAGTATTTTCCCTAGTAGGGTGGGTGGAGCATTCAAAATAATGATTTTATAAAAGGCGATTATAATCATTAGCATGGGACATAAAAATAATGGTTTGTCCATAGGTGATTATAATCATTAAATTCATTATAAAAGGATTGATTTGTCTAAGGTAGTTATAATCATTCACATGTTTAACTCACATGATTTAAAATGAGGTTTACCCTGGAAAGGTAAAATATACCATTGATCAATTGCAAAAAATAGAAATGGCTAAAATGGGGAAAATTGTCAAGGGTAGATTATGCAAAAAATCCATAAAACATATTTATAATGAGCTAAAAAAGGATAAAAACATGTTTATATCCTAAATGTGAGTTTGAATTTGCACATTTAAATAAACATGAGATATAAGTTGAAAAATCATGTTGTTAAATGGTCTTAGAGGAGGCTCAAAAAATAGTTTGGTTATAATACGACCAAAAAATAAAGTGCATTGGATCAAATGATGAACAAAATGGACCATAGATGTGAAAAATACACGTTATGGAGTGTGTGGAATGTACTATAGGCCCTAGGGGTAAAAATTCAAAGTTTTGGCTATATATTCACCCCTAGGGTGAAAAATATTTTATTTTCACCCTAGCCCTATTAAGAATTTGAGCTCTACTTTTTTTACTATTGAGCTGATAAAAATAGATCATGGAGGTTTTTAAAGTCACATTTTTAAGTAGGTGATGGAGCATATGTGGGCAACACATGATAGGCCACCAATAAGTAATTTCAATTTTGTCATTAATGCTAATTTTCTAGCATTTATTACATCTTTAAGGAAGAAAATGGTGAAGTCATCATTTATGTTTTAGGGTAAATGACAATTTCACCAAGGAAAATAGTGATTTGACATAAATTCATCATTTATAGAAATGGTGGTAATGCTAAAACTGGGTGAAAATTGTCGAAAAGGCAATTTTTCAATGTTTTGGGTAAATTCATTGTTTTCATGAAAATGAAAATGGTGATATCATTATAAAATATGAAAAATCTCATAAATAATAGCTTTGACCTATATAAAATAGTAGCTTTGCCTTGGAAGCCAAAAACAATTATTTTGTGGACCTAAAAGGGGTTCAACCTCTAAAAGACGATCAATTAAGTTTAATAGGCTAGGATGAGGCTCAAGTAGCTACATATAATTATGCTAACACTAATGTTTTTGATTTAAAGAGAGATTGGATATTATTACATACTGAGAGCAATGATCACACTATTTGCAGATCCCATAGATCTAGATTGAGGACATGGTTAGCTTTTTTTAGATGTTAGATATACATAACATGGCATGGAATTCTAGTCATCCAAGATGATCGAGCTTACTTGAGTATCCTAACTAAGCACTAGCATAGTGATAAATACACATTTCACTTTCTTATTGGAGGGGATATTACTACACTAAAGGATATTTGGCGTATCCTTAAGTTTCCTATGCAGAGACATAGATTATTCTAGATACTAAAGGCACAACAACAAGTAGTTCTCTATGACTTGTGAAACTATCAAGGTGTCCCCATGTTTTAGGGGAAGGTTGATATAGGTGTCATTGAGACATATATAAATATTTAGCTAGATGATTTACCTAAAGGGGATATGTCACCACTACCACTCATTAATTAGGAGGCTGTTGTCCTTATGGCCATTTTTAGTGGCATTTTGCTAATTAAAAAGAGTGGTTAGTATTTCCATATGGTCCTAGGAGGCATATTGAGGATCATGCTAGAGGATTCAACATGTTTTACCTAGGGGATAATTATCTTGGCATAATTATATAGAGATATTCATATGATAGTGTATCAAGGTGGACTCAACATCAAGGCTTACACTATATTGATGGTCTAGGGCTAGGAGCACATCTAGATTAAATGACCAATCAAGATACATAAATTAAGGGATATATAGGATCTAGTATCATATGGTTGAGCTAAAATAAGAACCAATAATCATGATCATAAGGGCACATCCCATTCTATTGTTATATGATTGATAACTTGACACCATAATTTTTAATTTAGAGGGCATACCTTACATATCAATTGAATTGGTTTAGGGATGGATGGTATATTTATTTTATGACCACTAGATGTTTTTTGATTAGGAGGTAGTCCCACATTATATAGGATTCTCACCCTGATTAGAGACTTTAGTAGTTTGGCTATACACAAGATGTTCCTGAGGGGCTTAAATGGTTTACTTATGTGGCATGAGAGATTAGTTATGTTAATACTATGATCTTGAGGAGTAAGGATGCATATAGCTACATTAGTGTACCATGGGTTGCTTGGCCTTACATAGGAGGAACTATAGGTTTAGGGTTCACTCTAGATTACATATACTAGTGGGTACAAGTATGACCTCTTAAGCTAACAATTCCAATTATGGAAGGGGGTAAAGTACTCATGGATATTGAAGATATGGAGGACAAGACATCGAGTAGTATTGTAAAAACTTGGAAGGATAGTGGTGGTGAGGCTAAGGATGATGATAATGATGGGTGTTTTGATGGAGGAGATGGCAGGGGAAATGGATATGGAGATGAAGATGATGGGTATGAAGATGGTGGCTATATTTGATGGTTCTAAACTCTATCACAATAGTTTTTATAGTGTCATAGGTTGGCTTAGGCTAAGAAGGGCCTTTAGGTACATAGGTGAATATAGGGCAAACATGGACTTCCAACATGACTATAATAGGTAGGGATACTAGTATTTTAGGGTAGGAGAACATTACCTAGGTGTGAGAGATTATAGGTTTACAAAGTTAGTTGGTTAATTTTTAGAGTGCCTTAGATATGAGAGATTATGATATGAAACTGATTTAGTCATATATCTCCTAGTTGAAGGCTATAATAGACAAGATAGTTTTGGTTTAGGGCTGATTCATGATAGAGAGAGATTAGGTCTTTAGTGATACCATGCATAGACTACCATTGACAACCTTAGATGAGAGTGAGATGTAGTTCAGTGAGCCATTACACATGTTAGGTTCTTGTGTATGGTTGGGGAGTTCCTTTAGGAAAATGATGAAGCATACTACTATAGGTGAGTTTATGAGTCTATCATGCCCAAGTATTAGTAGATGTTTACTTTTGAGATCTAGGATTCATTAAAGACAATGAGCAGATCTAGATATTATCATATTAGGACTCAATTTATAGGTTCCTTGAGCCAGTATATTCATCAGCCATAACCACCACCACTAAGACCATCAGGTCCTCCTCCATCTATAGGTTTTATGGATACATAGAGCCAAAGTTAATCACATGGACCTTGGCATTGTGGCATTTTGGCATATAACATTATACTTATTATATCGACACTATTGATGTACTTTTAAGACACCATTTTGATATGTATATACCTTATATGTGTATTATATATGAGATACATTGACATTCAGTTTTAGGTCCTTTGAGGCTGATGTATATGTATATAATATTACTTTGATATATATGTTGATCAAATTTGACCCTGTAGGTCAAATTGGGACCCCTATAGGTAAAAATTTGATTATTATATGTTTTAGGGATCTTATATTTTTTAATAATGTGTATTATAAGTATTTTTATGTCATTTAATCTCACATTAGCCTTGGTCTTGGTCGTTTTCTATATTAATGTCTTTTTGGGTCATTTTAGGGGTTAAAATAGAGCATTAAATGACTTGTACAGCCTCCTTGGGAAATTTGAAGGTTTAAAAGGATTATTTCATGCCCTATATGTCCTTATAAGTCTTAAGTAACCTTTTATAACTAAAAAGTGTTAGGTTTTTTAGTTAAAAGAGTAATTTTCTTGAAAAAATAAGCATCTAATGAGGTGTACAGAATTGTATGACCTCCTATAGCTAAGCACAATTTACTAGTGTCTATGTCTTACACACACTTTTTGTATTGATTATTTTGATTAGAATCTCTAAGAAAGGAAGAAAACCACTTCTCTCTTCTTCCATTAGGCTTCGTAAACAAAAGTGGCCCTCAAGTTTGTGCTTAGTACGACCAGTAGGGGAGGTTTCAAACAAATTCCTCCTATGGGTGTCTTATAAACTTATTTATACTCCATTTTATGTTTTGTTTTAAAATAATGGTGCCCTGTACTTTATCAACCAGTCTTAATAAGTTAGCCTATCAAATTTTCTTGTCAATCTATGCACCCTATAGGTTTTTTTTTGGTTTGGATAATTATGTATAATAAAAATAATAAAATTTATTAAAAAGGTATTTTAATCCATTTTCACATGTTCCCCATCCTTTTTTTCAAGTTTGGAGTTGTTTTGATGAGCTAATCATCTCAGATTTGCAGATTGGTCTCATTTGGGATGACAAGCATGTTTCTACCATTTTTAGGATCTTCACGATTTGATAATGGTTTATGAAGGTGATTATAGGTTTATTTAAATTTTTAAATTCCCCCTTAATCACTTAAACTTTTAATCTCATCTTTAAATTAATACTTCATGTGGGTGCAGTCATAAAACATCATGCAATCAGTTTACTCTATGACTATTATATACAGTCAACCATGGTGAGTTGTATTTAATAAATGTTTGTATAGAATTTATGGAAAATTAATTATGGTTTTAAGGTTTCAATAATTCTCTTAGGATATGAAAAAAAAAATGGACCTTCTAAATATTGAGAAAGGGATGTGGCAGTCAATCAACATAATCGTTCATAGTCTCCTACCATTATACTCACCAACATGTGTCTTCATGGAAACCAAACATGTTGAAAGGATATTTTGAGATAAGTGAGGTTTTTATAGTGATAAAATTCCATTTTAACTTTTTAAAAGGTCCAAATTATAATTTAAACCATAGACCATACACATTGCTCTCATTCCATTCACTGCCTATACACATGAAAATATCCACCTATATGTGACTTAACAACGAATTGAAGAGTCATATTTAAGCATTATAAAAAGTTATGGAACTCTTTTATAAGTCTTAGTATGTGGATTATATCAATATTTATCTACTTTAGGTGTCAAATTGACAAATGGAAATGTAGGTCACTCCTAAAGGCAATGACTGTGTGTTTAAAGATGAATTGAAGAGTCATATTTAAGCATTATAAAAAGTGATGGAACTATTTTATAAGTATTAGTATGTGTATTAGATCAATATTGATCTACTTGAGGTGTCAAATTGACAAATTGAAATGCAGGTCACTCCTAAAGGCAATGACTGTGTGTTTAGAGATCTTTTCCCTAAAAGGTGAAAACAGAGGTTCAAGCCATTTTGTGGATATCTTATAAAAGTGTTGTCAAGATTTTTAAAGCATATAAATGTGTTTTCCTTGTGTCCCCCACATATTACATTATATTTTCAAAATGAGTGAGTAATTTAACTAAGGGAAGATGGTTTTTGGAAGGCCCAAAGTTGCCTATTGGAACACTAAAATCTTGCAGTGTCATCTATATATTTTGACCCCAAAGAGATATTTCCAACCCAGGTTATAATATTGGACCTTACCACCAAGTTTGAATGGATTTATATGGTTTAATAGAGCATTCATTACCTAAGGATCATTTGATTAAGATGGTATCCTATGTTTGAGGCACTATATACACCTTCATGTCTGCCTATTTCTAGAATTATTCACCTACAGTTGAATGTGAGATTTTATGCCTTCTATGAGAGAGACTTAAACATGGAAACACCTAAATTGGTTAATGAAAGATTATTAAAATTTTATAAAATGATCCAAAAGTTATGTGTATCCTATAAAATAAGAAATCCTTATCAATATGGTTTTACCCTTCCCAACATAGTTGACTATGTTTGACCATGCCAGATAATGGGTTGAGGAGTGAGGTTTGATTGTTACCAATGCATAATGGTGATACAAATGAGTTCCAAAAAGTATAAAAAATCATGAAGTACTCTAATAAGTTTTTTAGACACTATACCTAGGGTTCAAACATGCATGAACATCTACATGAGTCATCTCTGTAGAAGAACCATATAAAACACAGTCAACTACCTATGACTGGTATTGAGAACATTTCAACCCCAAAATGTAAAGTGAAAAAGATAATGTATGAAAGGATTTTTTTAAATATTAAATTAAATCCAAGATATTTGAAAACAAGTTTTTAAGCACACAAGCATTTCTTATTGGATCACTTTTCCTAAACAAATAGGGTCGGCTTATCACTCAGGCCTAACTGAGTAAGAACATAGCTCAAGGTGTAATCATGGGTGATAAACATTTTAAATAATAATTATAACCTAAAAAATTATACTAACCACAATTTTAAACTCTCATGATGTGGAAATAGGGGAATAAAGGGCTTAAATGATGCATCACATAGTCCATTCATTATACCCTACATACAATCCACTCCTCATAGGTCTGTCTTAGATTCAATGCATTTGAGGGGTATAGACACCTGAATAAGGGTTTAAATTTTGTGTATAGTATCTATAAAAAATGGATAAGCGCATAAAATATTTTTTTTAGTCAAATAGGGGAAGTTCCCTCTGTTTTATCTCAGACAAAGGGCACTCCCCTTATGCACAAACCCTATAGTTTTTGAGAATGGCAATGGTCATGTGAGTTAGGGGATGGTTGGAAATTGAAAATATGTGTGTGGATTTTAAAAAAATATATATGGATAACATGGAAAAATCTCAAAAAAGGGATAAATCCCAATAGGATGACCTAAACCCTCAAGGTTGCAGGCAGGCTTATTAGGCATGGTTAAGCCTAGAAGTTAAATGGAGAGTCATTTTAAATTCCACCATGAAATGAGAATTATAATAAATTTTAAAATGTTTATGAGGTAATTTAAAGTGTTTTAAATCTTTTTTAATTCAAATAAGTCACAATGAAATCCATTTTTGGCTTAGGACCAGTTCAGGTCTATAAGGAATAGAGAAAAGAGCTCGAGTGGTCAAAGTTGGAAGCTCACATCCCCTTTGATACTTTTCATGGAGACTTAAGGAGAAATTAAATTTATATAGGGTCTTGAACATAAATTTTGTGTCATTAAGCTGAGATTTTAATGTTAGATCTTTATGAAACATCACTAAAGGTCAAAATTGCCTAAATCCCTTATAAACCCTAGATAAGGACTTGATTGAGAAAATGACAATGGAGATAAATTATAATGGACTATAATGGCATGTAAATTTATTTGTTGATGTATAATACTCTTCAAGGCTCCCCACCATGAAATTTTGTGCTAACCTATCTATATAGATAGGGTACAAAATTGGTTCCTTCAACTATTTTGTGTATTATGCAGGTTATAGGAGGTTTCAAGAGATAAAATCAACTTTGGAAGGAATATTGAGACTTAATATAATTCCCCATATACATTTCATGCCTTGGATAAAATATTAAGTTTTATTACTATAAATATCATCTCAACCATTCAAAACTGCCATAGTGAGCAAGATGGTGAGAAGTGTGACAACTTCAAGTAGAAGCATATTTAAGGTACACCTAAGCAATATAAGGCTATGGATGGTCTTGAAAAGTTTTATTCACTAATTTTTATGTATTTTCATGATAAATTAATTAATTTTTGGAAGCTAAGTGTGCAAGGTGTGTGAAAGAGGAGTTTATTTAACTATAGGTAGTGATGGCTCACTTTTAGAAGATTATAGATGACTAGGAATGCAAATAATGCATGGAGAAGCATGTCCAAAACCCTTACCTATAATTACAACCATTACACCTATCCTTAGTCAGTTTTGGGATGTTAAAATGGGGGTGAATAATGAAGGTAGTTTTCTTGTGCAAAATGAGAACTCCTACACCACATTTCAAGAGTTTCATAACTTGGGGTGACACTTTTTCTTCTTAACTTTGCATGGTTAGTTTCACATCCCATTTTAATTCACATGTAACTAATCTTATCAAATTTACACTTGTTTTTGTGAGATTTATAATTCTTTCTTCTCTTTTCTCTCTCAAGTTCTATAATAACTAGCCATTTTGGCCTTTGTAAGATATGCTCCACCTGAGTATGGGAAGCCCTACTCATTTTCATACCATGGATCAATAAAGACAACTAATTTTACCTTTTATATGACTATTCATAGTGTTATCACTTGAATGATTGATCTTTCTTAGTGATGACTATTATTTCCTTATCATTTTTGTCTCATTCTCTCACTTATTTATAGCTTGAAAGCTTCTACTTTCAAGTCATGTGAAGTGTTTTATGAAGTGTCAAGGTTGAGTGAGTTAGTCTATTCAAATAGTGCCATTCTAGGCCACTTGTCTAGTCTTCCTATCCTAAACATTCATCACAACCTTATAATGAAATACTAATGTGAGAATATTTAGATTAGAGAAGTGTATTCCAAGTTGATCTTTTGGTCTCATGTGTGACATGCAGCTAGTTGATAGTCATCAATAAATTTGGTGTATCATCAACTTTAAGATAGTTTAATTTTAATTTTTTCTCCCTTTTCCTTGTAAACATGGTGTATTAGTGATCCAAAATTAGTACATCAAGGGAGCTAGACCTATCTAGAGATTCACATCACTATTAGGCTACCCAAAACCTAGAGGTGTTTCAATTGTGCCACTTGGATGAGGAGAGCTGAGACATCCACTCAAAGGGAGAAATTCGAAGTGACAACAATTTTTGGAATTCTTGGTGGGACTTATTATCCAAGAAGTTGAAATATTTTTGGTGTTGTCTTTCAACACATCAGCCTTTGGAGGCATCTATCCAAGCATCAATGGTGACTCTAAAGTTACATCAGTTGGTCAAGTAGCCCAGGTTTCCCTTTTTAAAGGTTTTTGGTAATGTTTATTTGTTTTTTGGATTCTCAATGAAGTTTCAAGGTTAATTTTGGTGTTGAGTATAGTTTTATATGAGTTGTTAAGGTATCTCAAGCTTATGGAATTCCCTATCATCCTTTGTATGATTTTATCATCCTTTTCATGATCCTTACCAACTCCAATATGACCCTTATCAACCTTGTCATGAGTTACATCAGTTATATAACCATCCTTCCCAATACTTGTCTCCTTCTAGTTAACCTAATCACTTATCTAATTAGTCCATTTCCACTTTCAATAAAACTCTCTTAGACAATGAGAGGTACATGATAGATCTTGATAGACAAAGAGGACATGGTCTAGATATTCCTATTAATTTCATTCATAATGTGAGAGATGCATTAGAGATGGTTAAAAGATAGTGGGCACCTATTGAGAGAGAAAATTTGCAAAGGCTCACAAGTAAAATTCTTGATGTGAGTGGATTGGTTGCATCATTAGAAGATAATCTAAGAATTCATGAGAAGCAGCCTCACCAAGTCTATCATCCCTCATATCCACCCCCCCAAGATTTCTATCAGTCCTAATTGAACCTTACTCATGATCCCAATCAAGCTTATCAAAGTCATCATTTTCCCAATCAACTGGAAGAGAAAGTTGGAAAGACAAACTTGATTTTTTAAGCAAAACTTGATAGGTAGATTGAGTTATCAAACAATTAGATGAATTGATCCATCTTATCAACAAATAAAGTGGAATTTAATCCCTTGTTTCCCTCTCCAATTATATCCCCACCTCAAGAAGAGACTTCTAGATATGAAATCCCAAGTTTCTTCAACACTTCATCTACTCCTCAAATTTCATCACTACCTCAAGAAGACAACCCTAATACTAACATCCAAATCTAGAATAAGGTAGTGGAATCATGAGGAAAGAAAGAGGATATAATCCAAGATAAAGAATGTAAAGTTAAGAAAGAGCTTGATCCTATGCAAGACCCTCCCACCCTTCCTCAAGAGACATCTTATTTTCCATGTTAGCCCTTTTATACTCCTTATCATCATGAATATTCATATCAACTTCAATAAATAATTTTATAAGACAACCAAGCCAATAAAATTGAAGAGTTAGAGTTAAGAATGAAAATTTTAAGTCAAGGTGTGATGGAAGGTTTAGAGAAAAAAATATCCTATGCCTAAACACACCCCATCTAACCTTCCTCAAGAGAGTGATCAAGATCAATCAGATTAAAATGAAGTGATTTTCAAATGGAAGGTATAAAACCAAACTATATTATCCTAAGGTCTACCTCCCCTTCCTCAAGAACTCCCAAAATAATCCCCTACAATTCATTCTCAATCTGATGTTGAGTTCTTTGTTTCACCTCCACCAACTAGTTCATCTTATCCTCACCCTATCACAATTTTATTTGATGTACTTGTGGTGTGAGAACCTAAATATAATAATTTTGTTGATAATAATTCAAATTTTTTTCTTGAAGAAAATATAGCTCTGATAGCCTCATTAGACTAAGTCACCTGATTAAAAAATGCCTAGCATTGGCATCACCAAAAAGGAGGAAGAAATTGAGGATATTGAAATCCTTGAAAAATAAAGTCATGTTATGCAATTATAATTAAAATTTGAGATCCCTCAATAGGTTATAAAGGCTAAATAAGAGGTGAATTCTTATGTTGAATCTTATGATTGTGTTAATATTGAAGAATATTTTCCTTTTGCCAAAGAAGAGGAAATCATCATTAATTATTCCATCGCTATCCAAGATATCATAGATAGGTAAGAAAAAGTCTATAATAAGTTTTTGGATGACTTTTTAAAAATCATTGGATCAGGTTATACTCCTCTTAAAGGAGGCTATGATCTAGTCAAAAATGGAGAAGGGAGCCTTAACCTCAAATAAGTATGAAAATAAAAAGTAACTTTTCAAATTTCTCCTTTCAAGAGGCATATGCATTCCATGATGATATCTTTAAAATAATGTAATTGGGTTATCATTATCTCAACCATTTTGGAGAGACACGTCATATTTTTAATGATAGAATATGATTATATTTCCCTCAATCTTCCAAGGAACATCAAACTACTCCTCTTAAAGTCATGCCTACCAAGAAGATACAAGTTGATCATGAGATGAAGAGTGGCTAGTCGTATGAGGTATGTACACAAGGATAAGAGGAATACATTTATATTGGAGACCTATTTTAAGATGGTCTACTTGAAATCATAGAAAGTGTAGTGCCAAGAAATAGGTTTGATCTATCAAGTATCCAATCCAAAGAGCAACATGTTTGGCTCTATGATTCATCATATGAAGAAGAAGATTTAAGGAACTTTCATTTTGATCCTAAAAAGGAAGTATGATTAATTTATAGTTATGAATATTTGTTTGTTTTCTAATTTCCCTAAGTTCTTTGAGCACATGTGTGTGTCTTGTTAGTTTATTTGCTTGGTTTTATGTGTGTCATTTGTTTTGTGTGGTTGAGGTAGTCAATTGGTCTTGTCTTGATCAAAGCTTATTTTCAATTGTAAAAGTCCTCTTGTTGTGTTTTATACTTTATATGAATCCCTAATCCCATGGATAGGATAAGGCTACTGATCTTTAGCATAACAAGCATGTTACCCCTATGATTTACCAATTTATTGACCAAATTTGACCCTATAGGTCAAATTGGCACCCCTATAGGTAAAAAATTGATTTTTATATGTTTTAGGGGTCTAATATTTTTTCATATGGTGTATTATAAGTCTTTTTATTTCATTTAATGTCACATTATCATTGGTCTTCGTCATTTTCAATATTTATGTCTTTTTGGTTCATTTTAGGGGTCAAAATAGAGCATTAAATGACTTGTATAGCCTCCTTGGGAAACATAAAGGTTTAAAAGGATTATTTCATGCCCTATGTGTCCTAATAAGTCTTAAGTAACTATTTTTAACTAAAAATTTGTAGGTTATTTAATTTAAAGAGTAGTTTTCTTGGAAAATGAGCATTGAATGAGGTGTACAGAATTGTATGACCTCCTTTAGATGAGGACACTTTAGTAGTGTCTCTTGGTATTCCACACACTTTTTATAGTGATTATTTTGATCAAAATATCTAATAAATTAATAAAATTTCTTCTCTCTTCTTCTACTAGACTTGGCAAGCAAAAACAACCCTCAGATTTGTGCTTAGTATGGCTAGTAGGGGAGGTTTCAGATAAATTGATCCTAGGGGTGTCTTATACACTTATTAATATTAAATTTTATGTTTGGTTGTATAATAATTGTCGATTTTACTTTATGAACCATTATTCAAAATTTAGCCTATCAAATTTTCTTGTCAATCTATGCACCCTGTAGGTTTTGTTTTGGTTTGGATAAGTGTGTATAATAAAACTACTAAGATTGATTATAGAGGTATTTTAATCCCTTATCACATGTTAACCACCATTTTTTTCAATTTTTTTGTTTATTTGTTGAGCCAATCATCTTACGTTTTCAGATTGGTCTCATTTGGGATGACAGACATGTTTCCACCATTTTCAAGATCTTCATACTTTGATAATGGTTTATGGAGATGATAGGTTTATTTACATGTTTTAATGTATAATAAGTTATGGAACTCTTTTAGAAGTCCTATTATGTGGATTAGATAAGGATTGATCTACTTGAGGTGTCAAATTGACAAATGGAAATGTAGGTCACTCCTAAAGGCATTGACTATGTGTTTAAATATATTTTCCCTAAAAGGTGAAAATAGAGGTTCAAGCCATTTTGTGGACATCTTATAAAAGTGTTGTCAAGATTTTTAAAGCCTTTAAATGTGTTTTCCTTGTTTCCCCCACATAGTACATGATATTTTCAAAAGGAGTGAGGAATTTGACTAAGGGAAGATGGTTTTTGGAAGGCCCAAAGTTTCCTATTGGAACACTAAAATCCTACAGTGTCATCTACATGTTTTGACCCCAAAGAGATATTTCCAACCTAGGTTATAATATTGGACCTTACCACTAAGTTTAAATGGATTTATATGGTTTAATATATCATTCATGACCTAAGGATCATTTAAGAAAGATGGTATCCTATTTTTTAGGCCCTATATACACTTACAGGTGTGCCTATTTCCAAAATTATTCACCTACAGTTGACTGTGAGCTTCTATGCCTTCCATGAGAGAGACTTAAGCATGGAAAAAACTATAATGGTTCATGAAATATGATTCAAATTATATAAAATGATAAAAAAGTGATGTGTATCCTATTGAACAAGAAATCCTTATCTACAGGGTTTTACCCTTCCCAACATAGTTGACTATTTTTTACCATGACAAACAGTGGACTAAGGAATGAGGTTTGAGTGTTACCAATGTATATGGGTGATAAATATGAGGTATATAAAAGTGTAAATTATCATAAATGACACTAATAATTTTTTTAGACACTATACCTAGGGTTTAAACGTGCATGAACATCTACAAGGGTCATCTCTGTAGAAGAAACATAGAAAACATAGTCAGCTACCTATGACTAGTCTTGAGAAAATTTCAACCCCAAAATGTAAAGTGAATAAGATAATGGATTAAAATATTTTTGGAAAGCCTTAAGTAAATCCAAGGTTTTAAGCACACAAGCATTTCTTATTGTCTCACTTTTCTTAGGTAAGCAAGATCAGCTTAGCACTCAAGCCTAACTGAGTAAGAGAACATTTGACGGCACAAGCATGGGTGATAAAGGTTTTAAAGCATAATTAAAACCTATGAAACGGTAGTGACCATTATTTTAAACTCTCATGATGTTTAAATATGGTAATAAATGTTTCAAATGATGCATCACATAGTCCATTCCTTAAACCCTACATATAGTCCACTCCTCATAGGTTTGGCTTAGATTTAATTCATTTAAGGGGTCTAGAGACCTGACCAAGGGATGAAATATTTTGAATATTGTATATAAAATTTGGATAATCCCATATAATACCTTTTTTGGGAAAATATGGGAAGTGCCCTTTTTGGTCTCAAATAGAGGGTACTCCCCTTATGCATAAACCTTGTAGTTTTTTAGAATGGCAATGGTCAGGTGAGTTAGAGGCTACTTGGACCTTTAAAACAGGTGTGTGGAGTTTTAAAAAACATAGGTAAAACATGTAAAAATATCATAGAGGGATGAATCCCAATAGGATAACCTAAACCCTCAAGGTTTTAGGTAGGCTTATTAGGCACGGTTAGGCCTAAAAGCCAAATGGAGAGTCATTTTCACTTCCACCATGAAATGAGAATTCTAATCCATTTGAAAAATTTTATGAGGTAATTTAAAGTGTTTCCAAGATTTTTTAATGTATATAAGTCACAATAAAATCCATTTTTGGCTTAGGACCAGTTCAGGCATACAAAGAATAGAGAAAAGAGCTCATGGTCAAAGTTGGAAGCTCAAATCTCCTTTGATACTTTGCATGGAGACTTAAAAATATAGGACAAGTTAATTATGGTCCATAACAGAACTTTTATGGAATTAAGTTGAGATTTGAATGTTAGACCTTTATGAAACATCACTAAAGGTCAAAACTATCTAAAACCCTTATAAACCCTAGATAAGGACTTGATTGGGAAAATGAGGATGTAAAGAAATTATAATGGACTAAAATGGAATGGAAAGTGATTGGGTGATGTATGATAATCTTTAGGGATCCCCCCCATCAATTTTTATGCTGACCTATCTATACAAATAAGGTATAAAATTGGTTTTTTTAACTATTTTATGCATTATGTAGGTTCTAGGTGGTCTCAAGAGATAAAATAAACTATGTAAAGAATATTGAGAGTTAATATAACTCCCAAATTCAATTTATTCCTTGGATAAACTCCTAAGTGTGCGTAATAGATCTCTCATCTCAACCATTTAAAACTAGCATAGTGAACAAGATGGTAAGAAGTGTGAAAACATTAAGTGCAAGACTATTTAAGGTGAGCTTGATAAATATAAGTCCATGGAGGGTATTTAAAAGTTCCATACACTCCATTTTATGTATTTACATGAGAAACAAATGCCTTTTTAGAAGCCAATTGTGTAATGTGTGTGAAAGAAGAGTTTTTTTAATGGAGGTAGTGATGGCTCACTTCCAGAAGATTCTAGATGACTAGGAATGCAACCAATGCATGGAGAAGCATGTATAGAACACTTCCCTCTCATTCCAATAATTATAATTATATTTAGTCAATTTTTGGATGTTAAAATGGGGGTGATTGATGAAGGAAATTTTCTTGCATAAAATAAGAAATCTTATGCCACATTTTAAGAGTTTCATGACTTGGGGTGACAATTGTGCTTCCCAAATTTGCATGGTCAATTTCACATCCCATTTTCATGTACATATAACTCATTTTCTTAGATTTACACTTGTATTTGTGAACTTTGGACTTATTTCTTCTCTTCTCTTTCTCATGTTCTATAATAACTAGTCATTTTGGCATTTGTAAAATATGCTCCACTTGAGTATGGGGAAGCCTGGCTCATTTTCATACCATGGATCAATAAAGAAAACTAATTTTACCTTTTATATGAATATTAATAGTTTTATCACTTGAATTATTGATATTTATTAGTATTTATTATTTTTTCCTTAGCATTTCTATCTCATTCTCTCACCTATTTGTAGCTTGAAAGCTTCTTCTTGCAAGTCATGTGAAGTGTTCTATGAAGTGTCAAGGTTAAGTGAGTTAGTCTATTCAAATAGTGCCATTATAGGCCTCTTGTATATTCCTCCTAGCCTAAACATTAATCACAACATCATAATGAAATACTAATGTGAGAAGATTCATATTAGAGAAGTATATGCCTAATTAGTCTCTTGGTCTCATGTGTGACATGTAGCTGGTTGGTAGTCATCAATAAATATGGTTTATCACCACCTTTAGGATAGTTCAATTTTAGTTTTCTCTCACTTTTCCTTGCAAACATAGGTATAGTAGTGAACCAAAATTGGTACATTAAGGGATCTAGCCTTATCTAGAGATTCACCTCATTCTTAGGCTAACCATAGCCTAGAAGTGTTTTAATTATGCCACTTGGATGAGGAGAGATGAGACATCTCCTCAAAGGGTGAAAATCCAAGTGAAAATATTTTTTGTAATGATTTATGGGACTCATTATCTAAGAATTTAAAAGATTTTTGGTGTTGTCTTTCAACACGTCAACCTTTAGAGGCATTTATCCAATCATCAATGGTGACTCCAAAGTTACATCAACTAGTCAAGTATCATAGGTTTCCATTTTGATGGTTGTTGGTAATGTTTCTTTGTGTTCTTGCTTCCCAATGAAGTTTCATGTCTATTTTGGTGTTGAGTATTTTTTTACACAATTTGGTGAGGTATCTTAAGCTTATGGCATTCCTGATCAGCCTTTGTATGATTTTTATCATCCTTGTCATGATCCTTACCATCTCTAATATGGCCATTATCAACCTTGTCATGAGTTGTATCAGTCCTATAACCATCCTTATCAATACCTTGCTCTTTCTAGTCAACCTAATCACTTCTCTAATTAGTCCATTTACACTTTCAAGAAAAATCTCTTGGGATATGAGAGGTACATGAAATATATTAACACAAAAAGGGTACAATGTCTAGATATTCCTAGTTATTTCATTCATAATGTGAGAGATGCATTGGATTTATTTAAAAGTGAGTGGGTACCTATTGAGAGATAAAATTGGAAAAGGCTCATAAGTGATATGTTTGATGTGAGTGTCTTGGTTGCATCTTTAGAAGATAGGATAAGAATTCATGAGGAGCAACCTTATCAAGTCTATCATCCCTCATTCCACCCCCCAAGATTGTTATCAGTCCTACTTGACCTCTACTCATGAGCCCAGTCAAGCTTATCAAAATCATATTTTTTTCCAATTAGTTGGAAGAGAACGTTGGAATGACAAACTTGGTTTTTTATGTAAAACTTGATAGTAAGATTGAATTAGCCAAAAAGTAGATGAATCAGTCCATCTTATCAACAAAGGAAGTAGAATTTAATCTCTCATTTCCCTCTCTCATTATATTCTCACCTTAATAAGATACTTATAGATATGAAATCCCAAGTTGGAGACAAGATGGATAATCCAAGCCTAAGGAGATCCCAAGTTTCTTGAACACTTCATCTACTCCTTAAATTGCATCACTACCTCAAGAAGAGACCCCTAATACTAACATCCTAAGCTAGAATAAGGTAGTGGAATCATGGGGAAAGAAAGAATATATAAACCTAGATAAAGAGTGTGAAGTTAAAAAAGAGATTGATCCTATACAAAACCCTCCTACCCTTCCTCAAGAGACCTATTTTTTTCCATGTCAGCCCTTTTGTAATCCTTATCCTCATGAAGATGCATATCAACTTCAATAAAGACTTTTCCAAGATAACCTATCCAAGTTAATTAAATAATTCATGTCAAGAATGAAATTTTTAAGTCAAGGTATGATGGAAGGTTTAGAGCCAAAAGAAAATCCTATGCCTAAACACACCCAATATAACCTTCCTCAAGAGAGTGCTCAAGCTCAATCAGATTGAAATGAAGTTATTTTAAAATGGAAGGAAGAAAACCAAGCTATTTTATCCCAAGGTCTGTCTCCCCTTCTTCAAGAACTCCCAAAAGAATCCCCTATAATTCATTCTCAATCTAATGTTGAGTTCTTTTTTTCACCTCCACTAACTAGTTCATCTTGTCCCCACCCTATCACCCTTTACCTTGATGGTCCTATGGTGTGGTAACCTAAAGAAAAGCATTTGTATATTAATAATTTAGAACTATTGAATGAAGAAAACATAGATCTTTAGCAGCCTCATTAGACTAAGTCACATGATTAAAAAATGACTAGCATTAGAATCACCAAGAAAGAGGTTGATTCTAATGATTCTAATCAAAAGGAAAACATTAGAATCAAAAGGAAAACATTATTAAATATCAACAAATGCTAAATAAGAGGTGACTTCTTGTGTTGAATATTATGATTTGTTGATATTGAATAATGTTTTCCTTTTGACAAAGAAGAGCAAATTATCATTGGTTCTTTCATCACTATCAAAGATATCATAGATGGGAAAGACAAGTCTCTAATTAGAATTTGGATGAATTATTTGAAATAATTGGATCAATTTATACTCCTCTTCAAGGAGGCTATGATCTAGCCAAAAATGGAGAAGGCAACCTTAACACTCAAGTGAGTATGCAAAGAAAAGTAACTTTTCAAATTTGTTCTTTCAAGAGGCATACGCATTCCATGATGATATGTTTGAAATCATAAAAATGGGTTATCATCCTCTCAACATATTATGAGAGAAACATCAAATTTTAAAGGATAGAATAAGCTTCTATTGGCCTCTATCTTTAAAGGAACAAGAAACTACTCCTCTTGAAGCCATGTCTACCAAGAAGATACAAAATGATCATGAGATGAAGAGTGGGCAGTAGTATGAGGTATATGTACAAGGCCAAGAGGAATGAATTTACATTAGAGACATATTTTAATATGGTCTACTTGAAATCATAGCAAGTGAAGTGTAAATAAATAGGTTTGATATATCAAGTATCCAATCCAAAGAGCAATATGCTTGGCACTATGATTCATCTCAAAAATAAGAAGATTCAAGGAATTTTTATTTTAATACTAGAAAGAAAGTATGATTAATTTATAGTTATGCATATTTGTTTGTTTTTTAATTTCCCTAAGTGCTTTGAGCACATGTGTGTGTGTCTTGTTAGTTTGTTTGCTTGGTTTTGTGTGTGTCCTTTGTTTTGTGTGGTTGATGTAGTCAATTGGTATTGTCTTGATCAAATATTATTGTCAATTATAAAATTGCTCTTGTTGTGTTTCATAATTTAGATGACTCATTATCCTCTAGATAGGATAAGGCTACTAATCTTTAACTTAACATACATGCTACCCTTATGAGTCACCAATTTATTGACCAAATTTGACCCTACAGGTCAAATTGGGACCCCTATAGGTAAAAAATTGATTTTTAGACATTTTAGGGGTCTAATATTTTGTCATAGGTTATATTATAAGTATTTTTATGTCATTTCATGTCACATTAGCCTTGGTCTTGGTAATTTTTAATATTTATATCTTTTTGGTTCATTTTGGGGGTCAAAATAAAGCATTAAATGATTTGTATGGAATCCTTTGGAAATTTGAAGGTTTAAAATTATTATGTCACACCTAATGTGTCCTTATAAGTCTTAATTAACCATTTTTAACTAAAAATTTGTAGGTTCTTCAATTGAAAGAGTAGTTTTCTTGAAACAATGAACAGTTAATGAGTTATATGGAATTGTATGACCTCCTATAACTAATAAAATTTTATCAATATATCTTGGTCTTCCACACATTTTTTATAGTGATTATTTTTATTATAATCCCTAGGAAAGGAATAAAATCACCTCTCTCTTCTTCCACTAGGCTTGGCAAGCAAAAATGGCCCTCAAGTTTGTGCTTAGTATGGCCAGCAAGGGAGGTTTTAAAAAAATTGATCATGGGAGTGTATTATAAATTAATTAATGTTATATTTTATATTTTTTTGTATAATAATGGTGGTTTGTACTTTATGAACCATTCTTAAGAAGTTAGCTTATCAAATTTGCTTGTCAATCTATGCACCCTATAAGTATTGTTTTGGTTTGGAGAAGTACATATAATACAACTATTTATATTGATTATATAGTTATTTTAATATATTATTACATTTTCCCCATCATTTTTTTCAAGTTTGGAGTTTATTTGATGAGCCAATCATCTCAGGTTTGTAGATTGGTCTCATTCAAGATGATAGGCATGTTTCTACCATTTTTAGGATCTTCATACTTTAATAATGGTTTATGAATGTGATGATAGGTTTATTTACATGTTTTTTAATTAAAAATTAATAAATTAACCTTTAAATCTCATCTCCAAAGTAATAATCCATTTGGGTTCAGTCATAAAACATCATGCAGTCAATTTAGTCTATGACTATTATACACAGTCAGCCATGGTGAATTGCATATAATAAAGGTATTTATAGCATTCATGGATAATTAATTATGGTTTCAAGGTTTTAATAATTATATTAGGATATTAAAAAACAAGTTTACCTTCCAAAAATTGAGCAAGGGACTATGGCAGATAGCCAACAAAGTCATTCACAGTCTTTTGCCATTATACTCATGTACATGTGTCTTAATGGAAACCAAGCATGTTGAAAGCATATTTTGAGATAATTAAGGTTTTTATAATGATAATATTCAATTTAAAACTTTTTAAAAGATAAAAATTATATTTAAAACCACAAACCATGTGCATTGCTCTCATTTCATTCACTGTCTATACACATGAAAATATCTACCTACAAGTGGCTTAACAGAGAACTAAAGAGTCATATTGAAGTGTTGGAAAAAGCGATATAAATATTTTGGAAGTAATATTATGTGGTTTGGATTAATATTTACATAATTTAGGTTTAAAACTAACAAATTTAAATGTAGGTCACTCCCAAAAGCAATGACTATGTGTTCAAGGATGTTTTCCCTAAAAGGTGAAAATAGAGGTTCAAGCCATTTTATGGATATCTTATAAAAGTGTTGTCAATAGTTTTAAATCTTATAAATGTGTTTTCCTTGTATCCCTCACATAGGAAATTAGATATTTAAAAGTATTAAGTAATTTTACTAAGGCAATTTTGTTGTTAGAAGGCCCAAAGTTACCTATTGGAACACTAAAATCCTACAATGTCATCTATAGGTTTTGACCCCAAAGCTAACTTTCCATTGTAATATTGGACCTTGCCACTAGTTTTAAATGGATTAATATATTTTAATATATAATTCATGACTAAGGATCATTTTATGAATATGGTATCTTATGTTTTAGGCCCTGTATACACCTACAGGTGTGCCTATTTCTAGAATTTTTCACGTATAGCTGATTGTGAGCTTCTATGCCTTCCATGAGAGAGACTTAAGCATGGAAAAACCTAATCTAGTTCATGAAATATGATTACAATTTTATCATATTATATAAAATTTATGTGTAGCATATGAAATAATAAATCCTTATCTACAAGGTTTTACCCTTCCCAACACAGTTGAGTATGTTTGAGCATGATACACAGTGGGCTGAGGAGTGAGGTTTGAGTGTTACCATTACATAAGGGTGAAAAAATGAGGTCTAAACAAGTATAAACAATCCTAAATTACTATCATAAGGTTTTTATACACTATAATTAGGGTTCAAACGTGCATGAACATCTACAGGGGTCATCTCTGTAGAAGAAATATAGAAAACACAATTAGCTACCTATGACTAGTCTTGAAAACATTTAAACCCCAAAATATAAATTGAAAAAGATAATGGATGAAATTAATTTTTGAAAGCTTCAATTAAATCTAATATTCTTGAAAATAAGGTTTTAAGCACACAATTATTGCTTATTGGCTCACTTTTCCTAAGCAAGTAGGGTCAGCTTATCACTCAGGCCTAAGTAAGAGCATAGTTCAAGGTGTACGCATGGGTGATAAAGGTTTTAAATAATAATGATAACATATTAAATGGTATTTACCACCATTTTAAAATCTCATGATGTGGAAACACGGGAATAAATGGCTCAAATGATGCATCACACAATCCATTCTTGAAACCATGCATACAGTCCACTCCTCATAGGTCTGTCTTAGATTAAATGAATTTGAGGGGTATAGAGACTTGACAAAGGGATAAAATTTTATGTAGAGGTTCTATAAAAATATTATAATCCCATTAAATACTTTTTTTTGGTAAAATATGATAACTTCCTTATGTTTTATCTCAGACAAAGGGCACTCCCCTTATGCACAAACCCTGCAGTTTTTGAGAATGGCAATGGTCAAGTGAGTTAGGGGCTGGTTAGACCTTGAAAACAGGTGTGTGGAGTTTTAAAAAAAAAATTAAAAATATATAAATTTCTCATAGAGTTATTAATCCCAATAGGATGGCCTAAACCCTCAAGGTTGTAGGTAGGCTTATTAGGCATGGTTAGGCCTAAAAGTCAAATGGAGAGTCATTTTCACTTCCACCATGAAATGAGTATTCTAATAAATTTTAAAAAAATCATTATGTAATTTAAATTATTTCAAAGATTTTTTAATGTAGATAAGTAACAATGAAATCCATTTTTGTCTTAGGACTAGTTTAGGCCTGCATGGAATAGAGAAAAGAGCTCAAATGGTCAAAGTTGGAATCTCACATCTCCTTTGATAATTTTTATGGAGACTTAAGGATATATTAAAATTTATATAGGGTCATAAAAATAAATTTTATGGCATTAATTTGAGATTTAAATGTCATACCTTTATGAAACATCACTAAAGGTGAAAACTACCTAAAACCCTTACAACCCCTAGATAAAGACCTGATTAGGAAAATGAGGATGGGGATAAATTATAATGGACCAAAATGGAATTAAAATTTATTGGGTTTTGTATAATAAACTTTAGGGCTCTTCCCCATAAACTTTTTTCTAACCTATCTATACGAACAAGGTACAAATTTGGTTCTTTTGATTATTTTATGCATTATGCAAGTTCTAGGAGGTTTCCAAATATGAAATAAACTTTGGAAGGAATATTGAGACTTAAGATAACTACCTATATCCATTTAATTCCTTTTATAAACTCCTAAGTTTTCCTACTATATCTCTCATCTCAACTAGTCAAAACTAGCATAGTGAGCAAGATGGTAAGAAGTGTGAAAACTTCAAGTGGAAGCATATTTAAGGTGAATTTGAGAAATATAAGTCCATGAAGGGTATTTTTAAGTTTCATATACTGAATTTTATGTTTTTTAATGATAAATTGATTCCTTTTTGGAATCCAAGTGTGAAAGGAGTGTTAAAGAGGAGTTTTTTTACTACATATAGTGATGGCTCACTTCCAAAAGATTTTAGATGACTAGGAATACAACCAATGCATGGAGAATAATTTATAAAACCCTTTAATCTTATTAAAATAATTATACATATCCCTAGTCATTTTTGGGATGTTAAAATATGGGTGAATGATGAAGTCAATTTTCTTGTGTAAAATGGGAACCTACGCCATATTTTAAGAGTTTCATGACTTGGGGTGACACTTGTGCTTCCTAAATTTTCATGGTTAGTTTCACTTCACCTTTTCATGAAATTTTGACTCATTTTATTATATTTACACTTGTCCTTGTGATATTTGGACTTATTTCTTCTCTTCTCTCTCTCAAGTTCTATAAGAACAAGTTATTTTGGCCTTTGTAAAATATGGTCCACCTGAGTATGGTAAATCCATGCTAATTTTAATACCATAGATCAATAAAGATAACTAATTTTACCTTTTATATGACTATTCATAGTGTTCGCACTTGAATTATTGATCTTTCTTAGTGATGACTATTGTTTCCTTAGTATTATTGTCTCATTCTCTCACCTATTTGTAGTTTGAAAGCTTCTTCTTGTAGGTCATGTGAAGTGTTATATGAAGTGTCAAGGTTGAGTGATTTATTTTATTCAAATAGTGTCATTATAGGCCTCTTGTTTATTCCTCCTAGAATAAACATTCATCACAACCTCATAACAAAATACTGATGTGAGAAGATTCATATTAGAGAAGTGTATGCCTAGTTAGTCTCTTGGTCTCATGTGTGACATGCAATTGGTTGGTCGTCATCAATAAAATTAGTGTATCACCACCTTTAAGATAGTTTAATTTAAATTTTATCTCCCTTTTCCTTTCAAACATAGGTGTAGTAGTGATCTAAATGTGGTACCTCAAGGGAGCTATCCCTTTCTAGAGATTCACCTCATTCTTAGGCTACCCACATCCTAGAGGTGTTTCAATTGTGCCACTTGAATGAGGAGAGCTAACACATCTCACAAAATGGTGAAAATCCAAGTGACCAAAATATATATAATTTCATACTTATTATCTTGTTTATCTCATGTTCAACATTGATTATCATTGATTAGCATTATGGATGTTTAACATTATTAATGTTTATGCTCATGTATGCTTTGTTTATTTATTGTTTATGTAATGTTTATGATATGTTGTGTTTTTTATCATATAATTATGTTATATGACCCATATCTATTCTTAGTTAGATATGCACATATTTATAAACACATAATAAATCATTGTTTATGTTGTTTATTACTCATGGATTTAGGCATGTGGTTGGGTACTTAGCTAGTTTGGATATATCAAAGAAGTAATGCCATTACATTACTATGATATATTATGTGTGCATGTTTTTTTTTAGCTTATGATATTATACATGATAGATATGGATAACTAAAATGACAATATATACCCTAAACATGAAAAACATAATTTAAATGTAAATATAAACAACCTAGGAATAAAATATGAATAATCAAATCCAAGATGTAAATATAAAAATAAACTAATTATAACACTAAATACAAAAATTCACAACCTAAGTACATGATATAGATAATCAAGACCTAATTGTAAACAAAATGTAGTAATATTATGGCAACCAAGAAATAAAAAGGCTAAAAAGGCCAAAATAACCATAAAATATACAAACAATAATGAAAGAACAAAAAAATAAACAAATAGGATAAATGAACAACCTGCACAAATAAAATAAAAAATAATAAAACAAAAAACATGTAATAATGGCCAAACAAAAAAATAATAAAACACCAATAAACAAAAATAAGGAAAAACACAACAAAACGTTAATAAACAAAGTACTTACAAATATATAAACAAACAACATGCAAACACACAATTAAAAACACATACAATCAACAATAAATCAATAATAAACAAACAAAACACCAAGAAACATAAAATAAATAAATAAAATAAACACAGTTCAAACAAATAATAATATAATTAACAAAGAACTAGTAAACAAGACAAACAAAAAGAGCAAATAAAGGCAAATAAAATAAACACAATTAAAAAAATAAATCAAAACAAAACTATAAACAAATAAAACAAAACATCTAAATAATCCAATGAAAATAAAAGTGTAGAAAATAAAGTAATCTAAACACACAAACAAACAAACTAAGCTAAACAAAAAATAATACACAAATAATAGTTAATCACAATGTTAGTACAAATAGAAAACAAATTGTTTATGAATGTGTAATAGAGGTGTTACTCTTGGAACAGGGTGACCCTTAAGGTAGGTATCAATGCCATATATAAAATAAAATAAGAATAAAAGACTAACGGTTACCCCTAGGTGATAGGAAAATAATGACACAAATAGAAAATAAAATAAAATAAAATAAAACATTGCCCCAAGGATATAAGAGATAATGAAACAAAATGAGGGGAGTAGAAGAAAAGGAAGTGGTAGACAAGATGACTCCAAATGCACTAGGTAAGTGGACATTGCTTACATAGTTCCATTAACACAAGGTTCAATGTGAACTTTAGGACAAATGTAGTTCTCTCAAGATATGGGATAGAAGAAAATTGATGAAAAGAATACATGATTTATTTGTAGAGGAAGATAGGAATGATATCACAAAATGATGAGTGCGTAAGAAAAGAGGGGATGATGTTCCACAATCATGAAAACATCAAAACAAATAAATCATGTAAAAATGATATTATGGTTTTGGTTAAAACCATACTAAAATACAAAAGATGAGTATCTAAAAATAAACTAAATTGATAATTCATAGGTTTTACTACATCTAAGGCTTGGAATGAGAATAAGATCATAAAATGGTGAGAGCATAGGCAATGGGTGCTCGTAAAATGGAGAGAGTGTCAAATATAAATATCTCATAAAATGGTGAGAGAATAATAAAATCCAAGTGGTCATTGGTATAATTGAGTTCAAATGCATGATGCCCATAATATGAACTTTCAAAATGGTGAGAGCATATGGCTAAGGCGAATAAGGATGGGGAAACTATATGACAAGTGGTTAATCATGAAATAGTTAGGAGTCCCATAATCTTTATGGTAAATAAGTGGTCAAAAAATAAATGAAGGTGAATTAATGGTGGTTGAGCTAACCCAAGATATCCCATGTATCCAAATTATACTTACATAATCCATGCAAACCTTACACTGATGTAGTTCTCCAAAAAATAGGAGGAAAAGGAACTAGATGATCTAGAAATAGAACTAAACAAATAACACGGCCCATCCCATAAAATTTTGATGGCCTTATATCTTTCATGGAAATTATAAGCCAATTTTTATGATTTTGTGAATTTTAGGATTTTCCTAGGTCCTTTTATGAATGTTTAAGGGTTTTAAAATATTTCAAATGTTTTTATAATTTTCTAGATGTCTCAACTCAATTGATAATTATAAGATACAAAATTATCCGACTCATAAAATGGTGAGAGCATGGCTTAGGTTTCTCAAAAAATAGTGAGAGTGTGGCTAAGGGGTGACTAAGCTGACCTTAATGTGAATTGATAAATTCCTACATAGTCCCAGGAATAGGACCTCAAGTCATTGTAGTTATGCTTACACAGAATGCTTTTGATTAAGTACCAACAAGTTCAAGTATAGGTAAATGGTGAGGTAAATGGAAATAGTGATGGCAAGGTGATATGACAATGCACGATAAAAGTGTTGTTCCTAATTTTATTATAGGTGGTTATAATTAATAAACAATGACCAAGGGTTAGTATTACTAATTTATCCATAGGTAGTTATACTTAGTAGTAAGAAGTGGGAATGTAACAACAAATGAAGGATGCAATTGTTAGGGCCACTATCATACTATTGTCATTTACTATCATTCAAACATTTAATTCTAAAAGGAATTCTAGAACTATATTTATCATCAACCATAAACCACTAAACATGCTTGAAGTACAAATAAATCAGAACCAATGTGATAGGAAGGGTTAGGTAAAAAGAACTGGCTGGTGAAGGGTTAGTGGCATGGTAGAATCATATAGGGTATAATACAAATAATGGGTATAATGTGGCATAAATTAAAAAATCCTTGTAGATAATAATTTGAATCCCTCAAGATTAAATTTTTTGAGGTGCATTATATTCATTGGTTCATCAAGTTCATCTCCCTCTAGTGTGGTGAGCCTATATGATCTAGAATTGTAGTTAACAACAACTACATAGGGCCCTAACTAGTTTGGTTAAAACTTTCACTTTTAATTTATTTCAAAATTTACATTCTTATAATTATCCCTTAACACAAGGTCACCAAGCTCAAATTCATGATGCTTAATGCACCTATTTTATTGGCCCTTTAGTCATTTCTGATATGCCTAAATATTATTCAAGGTAGCCAAGCATTTTCCATCAAGTAGGTCTAGATCTTACAAGTGAACTACTCTATAGTCTTCGTTATTGTTAATGTGTTACAATGAAATTTAGATAGAAAGAAAATCAACCTTAATAGGAATAATGGCCTCAGTTTTGTAAACATGTGAATAGTGTGTAACTCTTATTGGTGTATAGAATGTGGTATGATATGCCCAGAGGGTGTTAAATATATGAGAGTGCCAATTATGACTAACATCATTGATAATCTTCTTTAGAAGATTGATAATTGTTTTATTAAAAGCCTCAGCTTGGTCATTGCCTTACAAGTAGTATATGGTAGATAAATATTGTTTGATGTGGTATTAGATACAAAGTGCTTTCACATATTTATTTTTGAATGATCTAACATTATCAGATATAATGTCAGAGGGGATGCCATAATGATAGATGAGATGGTTGAATATGAACTTGGATATTTGTTTAATGATGATGTAAGTGATGGGAATGGCTTCCACCCACTTAGTGAAATACTCAATATCAATTAAGATGTGTTTACGGCCACCAAAAGATGTAGGATTGATCTTCCCAATGAGGTTGAGTCCCTACATTGAGAATGGCCATGGTGTTGTTAATAGTTTGAGTGTCTGATATAGAGCATTAATCAGATTGGCATGCTACTAACACTTGACACACCTCTTAACATATGTAATTACATCTACTTTCATAGTCAACTAATAATAACTAATATGTAGTATATTTTTAGCTAAGATTACCCCATTAGTGTGGGCTTCACACACTCCTTAATGGACTTCCCTCAATGCTAGTCTAGATTATGTTGAAGGTAAATAATGAATAAAATTTCCATCATAGATTATATGATACATGTTTATTCCAATTAGGGTATAAAAAGAGGCTTTGTGAGTGAAGGCTTTTTGTTTTTAAAATGATAAATAGGGAGGCATAGTTTGGTCTTGAAGATAGGCACTAAGAGATGTTGTACCATCTCAATGCCTAATTGTTCATGTGCTAGCACTACGAGATGTTATTTAATAAATTGGTAATCCCTTGCTCTAACTTTGATCTGAATCATGGAACCAATAGTGACCATAACATCAGTTCTTTTGTTATCAACTCAAGGTATTATTTTAAATTGGATGTTATTAATATGCTACTTGAGAGTATAGAGCATATCTTTATAGGTCACAAACTTCTCATCCTTGGGTTGGTACTAGTCTTTGACCTGATTAATGATTAAATAAGAATCACCATACACTAATAGATCTTGAATGTTCCATTGTATTGCTTGACAAAGCCTTGCAATGAGTCTTTTGTACTTGATCATGTTATTGGTATATGGAAATCCAATCTAAAAATACTTGGGAATGAGATCCCCTTATGGTGTAACAAACAATATTATTGAACCTAATCCATGAGTTTTGAATGATCCATTGATATACATTTTCTACTATTTGGCCTCAAGAGGTGATTTTACTTTTTTAGTGGTCATAATGTCCTCATATATAAATCTAAATGTAAGAGGTTGAGCATCTTGAAGAGGAGCTTCTACAAGCTAATCTATGAGTACCTTACCTTTAATGGTCTTATGATTAACATATTCAATTTCAAACTCACTCAATAAAATTATCCATTTTTCCATGTGGCCCTATAAAGCTAATTTGGAAAGTAGATACTTGATTGGATATACTTTGGCAATAATAATGGTCTTGTTGTTCAGCATATAATGATGAAACTTTTGGGCTATAATACCATTGCTAAATAGGATTTTTCAATTGACATATAATTATGCTCATATGCAACCAATGCTAATATTAGATAATACATGGCATGCTATTTTTCATATTCATCATGTTATGCCAAAATTATCCCCAAGGCATTCTTGATTATTGATAGGTAAAGAAGTAATGGCCTATTTGGCATCGGTGGCATTAAAATAAGTGGGTTGGCAAGATATTCTTTAAGTTGATTGAATGTTTTTTGACACTCTTCATTCTAGAAGAACATGATGCCTTTCTATAGTAAGTGTGTAAATGGATGGCATTTTTTGGCTAATTATGAGATGAAGTGTCTAATAGATTGGATTTTTCCATGCAAACTATATAGCTACTTTAAGGAACATAGTGGAGGAATTTCTAAAATTGCATGAACTTTGGCTAGGTTAACTTCAATATCCTTATGAGAGATAATTAAGTGTAATAATTTGCTAGACGTTATGCCAAATACATATTTATTTAGATTAAGTTTGACATTGTACTCATGAAATCTCTCAAAAATTCTTTATATCACAGATGTATGATCGACATGAGTCTTTGATTTACCTAGGATGTCATTGACACAATCCTCAATGATGTCATGCATCATGTCATGGAAAATCATTGTCATGTCTCTTTTATAAGTGGCCCAACATTCTTAAGTCAAAAAAGCATCACTTTATAAAAAAATGTTTCCCACAGAGTGGTGAATGCTTTTTTGTGTTGATCTTTTGAAGTTATTTTGATTTGATTATACCCTAAAAACCTATCCATAAGAGAGAGTAGTTCATAGTCGGCTATTGAGTCAACTATCATGTCAATATTAAGAAAAGGAAAGTCATATTTTGGGTAGGCTTCATTGATATCTCTAAAATCAATGCAGATTTTGATGCCTTCTAATTTCTTACTCATTAGCACAATGTTTCAAATCCACTCTAAATAGTTGATCAACCTTGTGCATTTTGTATCTAAGAGTTTTTCCAACTCTTTCTTGACTCGCACAATAATATGAGGATGCATATTGAAAAACTTCTATTTTATAGGATTCACAATAAAATATATAATGATATGGCATAAAACTAAGGTGGGGATGAAAATTGGCATGTCTAAATAAGCCCATGTAAATATATCAATAAATTCCCTCAAAAGGGTTGTAAAAACTTCATGTTCCTCCTCAATGAGGGGCATGCCTAGTTTAACCCACTTTGGGTCCTTTGGAGTCCCAATGTTCACCTCTAAAGTGTCCTAAATAATAATTGTATAACTATCATCTAAAATAATTGGCAATAAGTTAAACTGATTGTTAATGGCAAATTCCTCTAAACAGACTAGCTCATCTAATTATCCCAAGTAGTATGAATTAAAATCTCCTAATGCTAGAAAAGGCCATCAAAAAAATACCTTAGGATAGTCTTGAATAATATATACAAAATATTTACACTCCTTAGTACTAATATATGATCTATAAATAGGATTTGCAATATAGGTCTCATGTGATTCATAGGAAGAGGGGTGAACATCCCCATCTAATGGCATCAAAAGCTAGTTTTCATCAATAAACTTGCCTTTCTCTTTACTTTTTCCTTGGTAAAAAAGTGACTCAAAGAGGGTTTCACTTACATACCTCAAGTTTTTATTTTACTTTTATTTTTATCTAGAAAAAATCTCTGACTCTCTGAAATAGCTAGTGGGATCCAATCGAATAGAAAATCCTTTCTTGTGGTCTCTGAGAGGAATGTGATTCATCAATCCTCAAAACTTGCATATGGCCTCATCATTTTCAAACTAATCTAAAGGCATTATTGACTATTTTTGGTCCCATTCTATCAATTTTGGATGGTAAAGGCTTAAATGGGAAGGTTGATCAACATATTTAATAGTGCAAATGGCATGGGGGTTAAACAAATTTACAACAAAGTCATTGTAGATGTTATAATTAGACCATGTGTTACTTTTGGCATCATCATATCCACTAGTAATTAGTGTTGGAACATGAATAAGGCATGCAATCTCAACCCTAGATGGTTCAAATCCAATATCATGGGTTCCATTGTACTTGGTCATTGAGACTAGTTTGGTCATGCTTTGTTGATGTAGCTCTAAGAATTTGCCTTCATAAGCTAGGTGATCCATAATCTATTTCTAAATAGGATACTTCACATTTTATTAATAGTTAGCTAACTCATTTATGTAAATCAATGAATCATATTCTAATAAGGGTTCCAATTCTAGGCTAGAGGTTGGTTTGAAAATAATTAGCTTGTTTAGCTAATATTTTATTTTGATTTCCCACTCCATGTGAGCAATTTTGGCCTTAGGTGTTCCATAAGATTTTAAAATTTTCATTAATTTAGAAATATGGAATGTATTATTTGTACTATATTCTTCAAGACCTTTGTCAGTTATATAAAAGTGGTTGGAAATTTCTGGTGGAGACATGACTAAGGTAGAAGCTAAGTTGTTTAGGTCAATGTAATTAGATTCTAACCTTGATTTAATGGATTTTCCTTTTTTGGTTGTTTCTTCATCTGATTTGGGCATAGGATTTCTTCCAAATCTATAGTTATATATTTTATACTTGACCTTGATATGTTTACAATATTGATATGGATGAATATCATCTATTATAGTCACTTCCATTCCTAAATGTGTAAATTTTGTACATTGATACAATGTAGAAGCTATAGCCCTAATTTTATGGATCTAGGGTTGGCCCAATAATAGATTATAAGATATTTATAGGTCTAAAAAATGGCATAGAGTATCATGGAAAAAAGGCCCAATGACTACTGACAAGCTAATCATACCTTGGGATTCTTGTTCTTCATTATCATATACCTTGATAACAATGGTATTTGGATGCAAGTCAGCTATTATATATCTAAGATGTTTAACCAACTTTAGAGACACATTGTTGAGACATAAATGATTGTCTATAAGGACATGTTTAACTCTATGGTTCATTATATCAACCTTAATGTATAATGGGTTATTATGCAGAGGGCCCAGGGATGACATACCAGTTTGGTAAAAGGTAAGATGTTGGCTAGGGGCCAAGTGTCCTACCATAGCTTAGATTTTTTTTGGAGTGACATCATTTAACATGAGGGATTGGTTCAAGTACACATTTATGATATCTTTATGGGTGATAGATGTAGACAACAAATCCATGATAGATATTTACATATGTGTCTTCTTCAATTGTTCCATAATATCATAGGTCTTCCCCTCAATTTTGTTAGTTGGTTTATTTATAATATGAATGAAAGGTTGAATGGGCTCACTTGTAGTATTTGGTTATGGTTCTTTGATAGTGAACTTGGCTCATAAGTCACAATTATGAAATCTCAATCTGGGAATTTATTTTGGTAGTTGTTTGGGTAGGTAATGAGGCTTAGAATTATAATTCTAGGATGATGTTGAGCCTAGTTGTTAATATGATTGAAAGGAAAATTATAAGCATAAAGATCCCAATAAACATCACTCAATTGATAAGCATTATTGGTAAAGGTCTAAGTCTATTAGTAGTTGGTTGAGGTTTAATGATGATAGTGGCAACATGACCACTTGAAACATGTCCTACAACATTGTTATAGGTCAATGTGATCGCCTCTTTGGTTGTTTTTATTAGTTTTCCCTTGGTTTTGACCATTTTATTATATTTATTATGGATACCATTATTTTTTTATTTTTTAGTGGAGTTATATGCCATTGTTGTTATTATTGGTATTGTTGCCATTTTTTATTATTTTTATGTTAGGGAATGGATTCTGGTAGATACAAAAGTTATGATTGGTTGTAGGAGCATGGGTATCTCTTTCCATCTCTCCATTTTTTATTATATTCTCAATCAAATGACTGAGTTGGATACACTATCTTATGGAATGTCCTTTGATGCGATTGTACTCATAAAACTCATGTTCTTTATACCAATTAGGAAAAGGAATCCCTTTAGGAAATAGATTTGGTATCAGAAAAATGATCATATTTTCTTGAACCAATCTTCAGAACACAAATTTGATAGGCTCACCAAGGTCACTAAATTGTCCAAAAATGGGAGGTCTTCTCCTTGGAGGAGGAGATTGTAATTATTTTTGATTATATGATAGCTGGTTTTGTGGAGGTCTTGGTTGAATGTATAGAGGAGGTGGTTGCTAAGTGGGCAAAGGTAAACATACAACCACTGTTTGTGCTATCTAAACATGGTGTGATTCAATGACTCCATTTTCAAAAACACTCTTATTACAATTTTATGTTTATGGTATCTCATTGTTGTTGTCCAGAGGTGGCATTAAAGTTGGTATTTCAATTGGGTTATAATTATGGTTTTGGCCTTGGTTTTGGTTCTAGTTTTATTGGCATTAATGTTAATTATGGTTCTAATTATAATAAGATACCTTTATTAATCCTTTTTTGACAAGGTTTTTCTCAATTTGTATTCCTTTCTCTATAACCTCTTTTAAAATATGAGCACACTACAGCTCAAGATGGTAAGATATCTCATTGTGTAGTCTCCTAGTAAATATCATGACCAACTACTTATCTGGTAGGTTATGATTAAATAGGCTTTCTATTGCTCTCCAACATTATATGTAGTGAAGCTTTCACTAGTATTTTGTTTAGCTTGGCCCAAGTCCACAATAATAATCACGTGCTTGAGATTATATGAAAAGCGTTGTACAAACTTGTCTAAAAGATCACTGAATTTAGGTATAGAATTCTTCAGTAATTTCAACATCCATTCCAAGGCTTGTCCAGCTAGACTCCTTGGATGAGTAGAAGTAAGTATATGTCACTATAGGCCACTAGCTAGCATTCAAAAAATAATTATTTTATATGCTCTTTAAGGTCACCTTTTCCTTTATATTTTTAAAATTTAGGTGGTTCATAACTTGGTGGAAATGGTATTTCTCCATGTTTAATGGATAAGATCATATTTCATCTAGTTTGAATTTCTTTGTTTGTTTTCCAATATGTATAGATTGAATTGCATCCTTCATCTGTTGAAACTCTTGGGTAAGTAAATCATAAGTAGTATCCTATTGTTGTGGAGGTTGAGTGGTAAAAGGTGGATTACCTTGATCAGGGTGGGAATATCATGGGATGTTGGTCAAATTGGTTAGATGACTATGTATGCATATCCATACATTAGTATTACACATGGATATGAAATACACTGTTATTAAATCACATTATTATTTATATTGGTTGTATAGACCTAGGTAGTGAATTGTGGCTATGGTAATAGAATTTGGTTTTGTGGTATGTATTGGTATTGTTGGGTTTGGGAGGGAACTTGCTGCCTACTTATCAAACCCTAGTATATATAGGGAACATGTCATTGACTAGATATTTACCATTGAAGTGATTTATAGTTGGATCCTTGCTATACATGCATTTCTCATTGGCTTCAAGGAAACTATTACTTAGCCTTGATACCTGATGTATGTAATAACCTTGTTATTGGTTAAACACATGTTATTGAATAGGAACTTATTAGTTAGGTAATTTTTAGGGTTTTTGCGTGTGTTTTTGTTTACCAACTCATACTTTATGACCAATATAAATACATTGTTGGTTAGGAAACATTTGTGATTATTGAGGTATACTAGTTTGCGCTTGTTGTGGCAAAGCATTCATTGTCACCTATTTAGGTGGCATAGTGTTCTACACTTGTTGCAGTGGTAAGTTGGTATGTTTTTGGTTCATTACCCCCTATTACACAATTGAGGAAGTAGTTGGTTAGGGAGTGGAGTTTTCTTGTTGATTTTGGGAAGTAGGCATACCTATCCCGTATTGTTGCAATCCACTCATGGCATTGTTTAGAGGAATTTGATGTGTACTATTTGGTGGTAAATTAGACCTAGTTTGGTTTAAATTAGAATGAACTTGCATGCTATCCAAAACATTCTGAGTGAGGTCTTTCATTTGATTATAAGTCTCTTTAATCAAAATATGGACATTATACATGTCACCAACCAATGTGATTTGGCTAAATGGGTCTACATTTGGCTTACATAGCCTAAAGCATATATTTTTTGCCCTATTGATGTAGCTATCTCAATAAGCAACATGTTATAAATAACCCTTGAATTAATATTGTGAGATAGATTGAGATAGTTTTGGTATGCTTGTTGTACCTATTCAATTTGTTCCTCTATAGGGCCTTTCCTTTTTACAAGTGTACTTTAGTTTTGCTATAGCATTTGGAATAAATTTTGACTATAAATAGTTGATGCATGTTTTAATGGTTTGATTTGAGGCACATTATTATGAGTTATAATAAAACTACTTGGACTTTCATGTGTGAAAATTGGTAGAAACTTGGCTCCTACTTTGATAGCTCTAATGATAACTTCATCTTTATTATCTAATAAATGATGTTCAAAAAAGTATGGATCATAGCTTGTCTGCATTGGCATTATAAAATAGTAGGGATATTTTTTTTGGCTTTGTTTAATGTTATTCATCATTTGATCAAGGTAATACACCATTTTCTCTGATTCTTGGCTTGGATAAGGAGGTACAATCACCAAATACTACACTAATGGGTCATGCCTTTGTTCAACATATGGGATGTTATAAGATGGATAGGGATCTATCTCATAAGCTATGTTTTCATATGACTCTTGAACAAAAGGGTCATTGGTCATAAAAATCTCATATATTAGACTATACATAGTCATAATATGAATGTAATGAGGCATGTTTGAATATATAGCTAAAAATTAAAGGGTCCAAAGGTAGCAAAAAATTGAGGTTGGAAAACAAATAACCTTTAACTCTATAAAAGTGTCTCAAAGGGTCAAGTAAACTAGGAAAAGGTAGGATAAAACAAACTCTAAACTGGTCTAACAAATGATACTAATTTGCCTAAAGGTGGTTATAATCAGTGCAAATGTAACACAAAATCTCAAAACTCGTATATGGATAATGTACTAATTTTCCCAAAGGTGGTTATAATTAGTGATAAAACTATATAGATGAAGAAGAAAATTTTCAAACTAGGATCAAAGGATAGAAATCATTTGCCCAAAGGTAGTTATAATCATTTGCATGAAAAACAAGGATAAACATAGAAATAAAGAACTCAAACAAGAACTTGAAAACAAAATAAACTAAGGCAATTAGCTTAGATGACACTCAATAATTGGATCACTAAGACTCAATATTTGACTCATAAGAGGATTTTGTAATAATGGAACTAAGACATTCATAATTTGGCATAACAGATTTCAAATAAGGCATGTGATAACAACTTGGCTCAAAGGAATCTTAAGTAAGGCACGAGACAAACAAAAATCACTAGGTCTAAGCAAGGAGTCTTTCAAATCAAGTAGGATTTCAACACAAATAATACAATCCAAACACAAAATGTAGACAACTTAAACCCAAATTAGATGAGGCTTTAGTGTGAACTTGATTATTTTAAGGTTTGTACTTTTAAAGTTTGATTTTCAAATTTAATGGAAAAAGACTTGAATGTTCTAAGGAAAAAGAGATAGACCAAAATGGGTAGCCTAATTATGCATTTGAAATAAGGGAGGTACAATAATGGTTTGGAAATTGGTTTCAAAAGTGATAAGTGTTTTGGAATGATTTAGATAGTGTAACAATGCTCCTTCAAATAAATGGCATGATGATGGTTTTGGACTCTAGAATCCAAGGCAAATGTTTGAAATGAAATATGTAATGTAACAAAATCCCATGTAAATAAGTGACCCATAAACAATTTTAGAATAAATAATCCAAGGTAAAAAGTTTGATACAAAACCAATAGAGTAACACCTCTTAGGATAAAGGGATGTGAAAACAACATGATGTTTTGGACTTATTTTCACTTTAAAATATAAATAAATAATTTTAATCTTAAAAAACACATGTAAATCAAAGAAAAAATATAAATAACACTAATGGCTTATCCTATTTCTAAACCTAACATAGATGTGTGTAGCTTCTACAAAATTTTCCACTGATATACCAATGCTTGTGAAGAATTAAGTGTTAATCAAAAAATTAAAGTGCAGGTATATGTAGAGTTTTTTTGCCCCTATATCTCTCAAGAATTGATACATGGTATGAACTTAGAGTAAATATCACTTGCTATTTGGATATAAATTCTATAAAAAGTGGGTTTGACTAAATCTATAAATTTCAAACATACTAAATGATCTCAATTATGGATTTAAAAAGGTTACAATAATGTCAATCAGGTTCATACCTTCTAACTTACTATGCAAGGGTATATTCCTTTGCATAGAGACTCTAAAAATGTACTAATTAGTAGAATATGATGTTTATCAAGAATTGGCTTGGGTTCTCATTAGGATAAAAGAGGCTAGTCACGCATCCCCTTGGTAATCTTAGTCTCATATACCCCACCATAGATTAGGGTTGGTATGATACTGAGAGATGAAACCCTAGGTAGATGCACCCATAGTGAACTTGTGAGGGAGAAATGAGCTCCTATCCACAAGATAAATACAAGAAAATAAAATAGAAAGACTTTAGAGTTCATTTCTAGATCACCCAAGTCACTCTGAGCTTGGGGAGAGCATACACAAAATTATTTAAAATAATACCAAACAAGCAAGGCAATAAACTAAGTGCTTTTGTTCACTTGAGTTCCATAAAGGGGATAAAGGGAGAGGATACACACAATAGTTTCTAATTTTCCACAAACAAATAAATCTAACTGTGAACATTGAAATTTAGCTAATAATAAAAACAAACATAAAGTGAAAAAGCTTTTAAGAGTTATAACTAAAATGTTTGTTTCTTTTAATAGCACCAAGTGATTAAAATTTTGGCACCTTGGCCTTTTTTTCACTTGCAAAAACTTTGAAAACTAGAATACAAGTGTGATTAAGTTGATTTTAAGCACCAAGCAAAAAAGTATATGTGATATTTTAGAAATTTATAGGCTTCCCTCTCCCCACCTTAGTTCCTAAAAAAATGTTAGGGGGTTCACTTATCTCTATGACAAAAATCAAATGAGAAAATAACAATCCATTTTGAGCTCTCAAGTTTATAAAATTTATGAAGAAAAGCTACCATTTAGTAGGATGAAGTCATGATTTTCCTATAAACATAGACATAGAGATCACTTTTTGGCAAAACCACCAAATACAATAGAAAAATAGGTGAAGACACCAAAACATAGTGCAATATTACCTGGTGAATCCACTATTTTATAGGGTTGAAGATACCAATTTCATAGAATGAATCCATCATTTAGTAGGTCAAAACCATGATTTAATAGGTCAAAGCTACAAGTTTGAAGCTATCATTTATACACACATAAAGATCATAAACAAACATGAGACTAATGAATCCATCATTACACATGGAAAATCCACCAATTACACAAAAATAGAATGACATTAATATCAAAGCTAAAACTCTAAACTTGAAGAATTAAATGCATTTGTTAGAAAAACTAAGGTTAGCATATCATTTTCCTTGGCCATATAGGATGCGTGGTCCCGCTAGATGTGCCATTATTTATCTTATGTGTTCAAAGATTAAATAAAACATATATTAGTCCCTTTTGAGTCCAAATGGAAAATAAATTATAGCAATAAATTAGGATGAAACACTCTTGCCTAAAAACTATGGAGAGCATTGTTGTCCCTGAAAAGTGGTTCCTCATTTCTCAGACAACATATGATTATTTTGGTCCTACATGGTCAAAATTGTTTGTCCCCTTTCCAAAAATTTGTTCTGCAACATGCAAATTCATCATTTTCTCAACTTTTTTGGTAAAGGGATTAGCAAGTTCAACAGGTTCAAAGGCTTCTATAGGTGAGTTCAATCAAAAGGGACTAGTTTCTCACACTTGGACACTTTTAAGACAGGTTCAATGCTTTGGTTCAATCAAAAAAGGGTCATCAACAATCTTCTAATCAAATGAACCATTGAACCTTGAACCACTTTGGTTCAAATTTCAACGGGTTCAAGGTTCAATATCGGTGGCAAGCTTCAAACGGGTCAAGTGCTTCATCTAGAGCTCAAAGGTTTAAGCAATTCAAAGGTGGCCTCAGTCAAAGAAAGAAGTAGCGAACAGTTGGTTCAATCTACAGGTTCAATCAATGGGTTCAAGAAAAACCCCATGAAAGCTGCCATGTGTCCCATTAAAGTTCTATGAAGCACACCAAGTGTCAGTGTCTGTGTCTCTAGCCTTTTCATAAGTTGCAAAGCTTCTTTCGATAAGTTCCTTAGAGTCCTATAGAGGGTGACAAGTGGCAATTGCTGAAGGCCCCAATGTATTCATCTAAGAGTAGCAAAACATGCCCCGTGTCCCCTCCAAAGCTCAACAGAAGCTGACAAGCATCATTATCTGTGGCTTCTTTCTTCTACTTTTTATTTTCATTAAAGACCATGGTGGGCCTCAAGTAAGTTGTAGGAGTGAGTAGAACATGCCATGTGTCATCATCCGAGACGGTTTGAATAAATCCTTTTAATCTCTGCAGTCTCGCTAGAACTCGGTGGAGGCTACCACTTGTCATCATCTGCATGATTCCCAAAAAACACTAGAAGCTACCACATATCCCTAGTGGGTCAAAGTGGAATGTGCCACATGTCAATATCTATAGTCTCTTCCCTTAGCTTCACTGTTCTGAGCAAAGACCATGGTGGGCCCAGGAATGAATGACTAAATGAAGTGAAATGTGCCAAGTGTTTACATCCATGTAACTAATAGATGTGTTTGGACTGTGCCACATGTCCCTTGTAGAGATCAATGGGGGTTGACAAGTGTCATCATCTGTGAGATCTCGACTGAGCCCCAAATGTTTCTATGATGTCACAAAGGCCTAAAGAGGTAGATGATGTCAAGTGTCAATAGCAAAAGATGCCATGTGTCCTCACCTATTCCTATGGAAGATGACATGTGATACTTGTTCAAATAGTAGAAGATGACACGTGATACTTGTTCAAATAGTGAAAGATGCCACATGTCGAAGGAAAGGGGCACTCATATTAAAAAGGCACATATAGGGCCAAAGAAAGGTTTCCTTCAAATGAATTATCTGAAGGAATTCCTTCAAACATTTTATCTAAAGAAAATGAAGGGGATGATAGCCTACTGAAGAATCAAAGTTGAAGGCCACTAAGAAGACCCTGAAGGGTAAGTTCCCTTCAGGAAAGCTTTGAGCCTCAAAGAGTAGTGGATGATGCTAAGTGTCACAAACTGAGACACAGTCTTGAATGAAGCTTCATAGAGTGGAACCCACCATGTGTCTTGACCCAATGCAATAGAAGCTACCATGTGTCTACATCCATGCCCTCCTCAGCCGCTAACCAGTTTCAAAGCTTATTTTGATAAGCCTATTTTAAAGCTATGGATGCCACCATGTTTCCTCACCTGCATCACAATGGAAAAAGACTATGGTGAGTGAGAAAGACACAAAGGAGTTGCTAAGAAACATGACAGGCCTATGAATGTCAAATTTGTCACAATGAAGTTATTTCCAGTAGACTCAAGGTGCAGACCTGAATGCATTCGAAAATCCAAAGACTAGACCAAGAGAAGGAAGAGACAAAGAGGGAAACTTAGTGGGAGTTATTTCTAGTAGGTGGAGTAGTTCACCATGTAGATATTTGGGGCCTGCAAACATTGAAATCACTGTCTATTTTTCCCTTCTGAGATAAAGGTAGAATAAATAGTTGCACAACTAAGTAAGTGATGGAATGAGAGATTCAAGCTCAAGAGGAGGCACTAGAGATGAATCAACATGCCACAGTCAAGGTAGCTACCCTGCTCTAGCATAGCCCTTCCTGACAAGACTAGAATGCATCCAAGGCATTGAAGGCACCAAATGGGTCACTTCATTGGGAGAAAGTGCCAAGCCTCCCTCAAGCCTCTATATATTGTAATCTCTTGTGTTATTTTAGGGAGACCTTTTTGATTATTAGAAGCAAAACTCTGCCCAAATTGAAAGGCATTACTGAGACTTTGAGCTTAGATTGTGATTCATATTATTTTATCTGAATGAGAAAACAAGTTACTTGCAGACTTTGTGCTATTATATCTTGTGTTATCTTAGGAGATTGTTTGTATGTCTATTTCTTAGGAGCTTTCTTGTCCATTTGATTTAACAAGCAGAACTAGTGGAGGTGATCAAGAAGGTGTCCTGAAGGCCAACTGTAGGATGACATTGTGCCCCCATAAGTACCTTCAATGTGTTTGCATTTTCCTTTCTTGTGTAAAGAGCCTTGGGATGATGTGGTGCCCCCATTATTATTTGCTTTCTTCTCTCGGGTTGCTGGTCACTCAGCACCCCCATTACCAGTTACTTGCTACTTGAAATATTCTTGCTGCCTACTGAAGAACACTTCTGAAAGAAGAGAAGTGCCTTCTATCATTGCACCAAGATTTCTACTATTTAGGAAGGAATCTGGCTCTTGGCTGAAATTTGCTTCTGAAAGAAGAGAAGCACCTTCCCCATCACCCAGGATTTATTCCTTGTTTATCAGCATCATCTTTGAAAAAAGAGAGATGGATGGTTCATCCCACCCCTGTGTCTTACTTTCTACATATATATATATATATATATATATATATATATATATATATATATATATATATAACCTCCACATATTTAATAGGGAACCTCCCCTTGATGAGATGAGAGATTTGTCCCCTTGTGATGTAGTAAACATGCACATCTAGATGACCAATCTCCCTATGCTGTGGTGATAGGAACTATTTTGAACGCCAGTTAGTTGGTCAACAAAATATTCACCCAATAGTTTTTGGTGACTCTATTGGGGATGAATGTGTAGTTTGAAGCCTCAAGTTTCCAATTGAAGTAGTTCATTCCCTTATCCATTATAGAGTCTAGTGACTCCCATCTGGGTCTTACCCATTATCCATTTATAGCCTTACCATTTTCATCCATCTCCATTATATTATCTGGTCTGCAAAACCAGAGCTGTTGGGAAAGAAAGCACAATTTAAAGCCTCAAGCTTTAAGTTGAAGTAGGGCCAGTTTCTTTTCCATTTTGTCCTATAATCTAGCAACTCCACTCAGATGTGTTATCCCTATTGTTCATAATTTGATAATGGCAGTTCGAGGCCCCTGGGGTAACTCATTTGGCCCACTTAATCTAACTCCACCCCTGCATGAGCTACCACTCAGTTCAAGGAAGAATTTCCCCAAATGATTTGGTGATGGAAGAGTCTACCTTGATGAACACATTACAGCCTTCACCATAGCTTGTGGTGTGATATGGGTGCAATTTGAAGATGTGGCAGTCAGGCTTTTCATGGAGACACTACAAGGTGCTGCTACAGACTGGTTTTACCATCTACAAGCTAGATCAGTGACTGACTGGGATACACTCAAAGCTAAGTTTGAAGCCAGGTTCAAGCCTGTAGAAGATGCACATGCCTTGCTAGCCTAGCTCACTCAGATGAAGAAAGAGCCCCATGAACCTATGATGGACTTCATTTCCAGGTTCAACAAGCTAAGGCAGAGGATTCCCATGGTCACCTAGCTGATGCCTCAGAACCTCAAGTACTTCTTCATCAACTCACAACTACTTGAAGTGAGTTTTCTACTGAGATGAGATGGCCACATAGACCTTGTTTTTGCTTAGGACTTGGCTACTGAGGTAGAAGATGACCTTATCTTGGTAGGAAAGATAAGGAGAGATCCTAATAGAGGCAAGCCTTCTTCATCTTCTGGATACTCACCCATAGCCACCACTGACCCAATGGTCCAAAAGCTAACAAATGAATTACTGGCCTAGAAAAGGCAAATGGCACAAGGTATGTCTTCTACTCCTTTATATAGAGATGCACTAAGGAGGAAATTCCCCAATCAGCCATATCAAGGCAACATTGCTAGAAGTCAAGGGAAACCATATCATCTTCCTCCCCCACAGAGGAACCTTGCCCTTGAAGCACCTCCAACCAACTCAGTAGTTGGATATTTGGAAACATAACATGTTTCCTATTTCCAACCTGAGTCTGAGCAAGAAAATGGCACTGATCTCTTCAGGGAGGATTAAGAAGAATTAGTTGGTGACTCCCACATTATTTTCTTAAATTACCAAGATGAACCCAAGAGTGAAGGTGAAGTAGTCAAAGGATCAAATGTAGTACTCACCCAGTTTGAGAATCAGTCATCCCAGCAGGCCAACAAAGAGAAGATAAAGGAGTGACCCCAACCAGTGATTTCAATTACTGAGCAGAGAATCCTTCTCCCTTTCCAGTCGAAGGACCCAGTGATTGCCAAAGAAGTAAGTACATTAAACATCTCTGCATCTTCTACTTTAAATTCATAGACTAGTCCTCCCACCCCTCCCATAAACCAAAAGGAAGAACTCTCATCCCCTGTGCCTAGTCCAATCTAGCCATTTGACATAATTGATCATGTCAAATGTGTCAAGACCCAAATGGCAGCCCCTGTAGCCTAAATTTTGTTTGAGTCTTTAGGCAGGGATGAAATAGTAAAAGAATTGGTGGAGTATAACATAAGTGCATAAGAACCCTCCCCTCTAAATGAAGAAGAATTTGAGATATCTGAGGGGGAAAATCAAGACATATGCTAGGCTGAGCTATTAGAACAACAAATTATGGTACTAGGCCGTGCTACTACCCACCAAAATTAGGAAAAGGAACTCTTTGCCAAGACAGCAAAGATTCATCATTTTTGGACCAAAAGTCAAGTCTTACTTCGGGATAAGAAGAAGAGAAAACCAAGGGGAAGACACAGAAAAGTGGTTTCTTGGTGGAGAGTTCCATTTGCCCATCACCAATTTTGGGGACAAAATGGTTTCCTGTGGTTTATCAGGATGGGATGCCATTATTATTGTCTCAAAATGGGTGGCATCTGAAGTACTTCAATTCTTGAAGTATCAAATAAGTTCCCTTGTACATATGTATATTTGTATAGTCTTTTATTTTGTTTTGTTCATTTTGTTTTCATTTTTTAGAGCCTTTCTTTTTGGGTAACATGACTCCGTAGCCCAATGGCACACTTCAAGGAATTAGAGATTCTAGTTTCTACTCCCCTTAGCTATTCTGAGTTGTCATCTGAAGGAAGTTCTCCAATAGGAGCCAAATGTTGTCCCTGAAAAGTGATTCCTCATTTCTTAGACAACATATGACTATTTTGGTCCTGCATGGTCAAAATTGTCCATCCCCTTTCCATAAATTTGTTATGCAACATTCAAATTTGTCATTTTCTCAACTTTTTGGTAAAGGGATTAGCAGGTTCAATGGGTTCAAAGGCTTCTGCAAGCAAGTTCAATCAAAAGGGACTAATTTCTCACACTTGGACACTTTTGGGATAGGTTCAATGCTTTGGTTCAATCAAAAAAGGGTCATCTACAATCTTTTGATCAAATGAACCATTGAACCTTAAACCACTTTGGTTCAAAGTTTAATGGGTTCAAGGTTTAATATCAGTGGCAAGCTTCAAATGGGTCAAGTGCTTTATCTAGAGCTCAAAGGTTCAAGCAATTCAAAGGCAGCCTCAATCAAAGAAAGAAGCAGCAAACAGTTGGCTCAATTTTTGAGTTCAATCAATGGGTTCAAGAAAAAGCCTACAGAAGCCACCATGTGTCCCATTAAAGTTCTATGGAGTGTGCCAAGTCAGTGTCTGTGTCTGTATCCTTTCCATAAGCTACAAAGCTTCTTTTGATAAGTTCCTTAGAGTCCTATAGAGGGTGACAAGTGGCAACTGCCGAAGGCCCCAATGTATTCATCTCAGAGTAATAGAACATGCCTCGTGTCCCCTCTAAAGCTTAGTGGAAGCTGACAAGCATCATTATCCATGGCTTCTTTCTTCTACTTTTTGTTTTCATTAAAGACCATGGTAGGCCCCAGGTGAGTCATATGAGTGAGTAGAACATGCCATGTGTCATCATTCGAGATGGTTTGAATAAATCCTTTTTATCTCTACAGTCTCGATAGAACTTAGTGGAGGCTATCACTTGTCACCATCTGCATGATTCCTAAAAAACACTAGAAACTGCAACATATCCCTAGTGGGTCAAAGCAGAATGTGACATGTGTCAATATCCATAGTCTCTTCCCTTAGCTTCACTATTCTGAGCAAAGACCATGGTGGGGCCAAGAATGAATGACTAAATGAAGTAGAATGCACCAAGTGTCTACATCTGCATGACTAAAAAATTTGTTCAAACTATGCCATGTGTCCCTTATAGAGATCAATAGAGGCTGACCAGTGTCATCATCTATGAGATCCTGACTGAGCCCCAAACATTTCTATGATGTTGTAAAGGCCCGAAGAGGTGGATGCTATCAAGTGTCAATAGTGGAAGATGCCATGTGTCCTCACCTATTCCTATGGAAGATGACATGTGATACTTGTTCAAACAGTGGAAGATGACACGTGATACTTGTTTAAACAGTAGAAGATGCCACATGTCGAAGGAAGGGGGCACTCACAATATAAAGGTGAATATAGGGCCAAGGAAAGGTTTCCTTCAGATGAATTGTCTGAAGGAATTCCTTCAGACATTTTGTCTAAAGAAAATGAAGGGGATGACAGCCTGCCAAAGAATCAAAGTTGAAGGCCACTAAGAAGACCCTGAAGGAAAAGTTCTCTTCAAGAAAGGTTTGAGCCTCAAAGAGCAATAGATGCTACCAGGTGTCACAAGCCAAGACATAGTCTTAAATGAAGCTTTATAGAGCACAACCCACTACATGTCCCAACCCAATGCAGCAAAAGCTACCACATGTCTGCATCTATGCCCTCCTCAGCCACTAACTAGTTTCAAAGCTTATTTTGATAAGCCTATTTTGAAGCTTCAGATGCCACCATGTGTCCTCACCTACATCATAGTGGAAAAAGACCATGGCAAGTGAGAAAGACACAAAGGAGTTGCTAGGAAACATGATGGGCCCATAAATGTCAAATTTGTCATAATGAAGTTGTGTCCAATAGACTCAAGGTGCAAACCTGAATGCATTCAAAAAGCCTAAGGCCAAACCAAGAGAAGGAAGAGACAAAGAGGGAAACTTAGTGGGAGTTATTTCCAATAGGTGGAGTAGTTCACCAAGTAGATATTTAGGGCTTGTAAACATTAAAAGTGTCATTTATTTGCCCCCTATGAGATAAAGGTAGAATAGATAATTGCGTGGCTAAGAAGGTGATAGAATGAGAGATTCAGACTTAAGAGGAGGCACTAGAGATGAATCAACATGCCACAGTTAAGGCAACTGCCCTGCTCCAGCATGGCCCTTCCTGACAAGACTAGAATGCATCCAAGGCATTGAAGGCACTGAATGGGTCACTTCATTAGGAGAAAGTGCCAAGCCTCCCTTGGGCCTCTATATATTGTAATCTCTTGTGTTATTTTAGGGAGACCTTTTTAATTATTAGAAGCAAAACTCTGCCCAAATTGAAAGGCATTACTAAGACTTTGAGTTCATATTGTAATTCATATTATTTTATCTAAATGAGAAAACAAGTTACTTGTAGACTTTCTGCTGTTATAGCTTGTGCTATCTTAGGAGATTGTTCATATGTCTATTTCTAAGGAGCTTTCTTATCCATTTGATGTAACAAGTAGAACTAGTGGAGGTGATCAGGAAGGTGTCATGAAGGCCAACTATGGGATGACGTTGTGCCCCCATAAGTACCTTCAGTGTGTTTGCATTTTCCTTTCTTGTGTAAAGATCTTTGGGATGACATGGTGCCCCCATTCTTCTTCATTTTCCTCTCTCGGGTTGCTAGTCACTCAACACCCCCATTACCGATTACTTGCTACTTGAAAGATTCCTGCTTCTTACTAAAGAACACTTCTGAAAGAAGAGAAGTGCCTTCTGTCATTACACCAAGATTTCTACTATTTAAGAAGGAATCTAGCTCTTGGCTGAAAGTTGCTTCTAAAAGAAGAGAAACACCTTCTTCATCACCTAGGATTTCTTCCTTGTTTATCAACATCATCTCTGAAAAAAGAGATATGGATGGTTCATCCCACCCCTGTGTCTTACTTTCTACATATATATATATTGTATATAACCTCCACATATTTAATAGGTAACCTCCCCTTGATGAGAGGAGAGATTTGTCCCCTTGTGATGCAGTAAACCTACACATCTGGATGACCAATCTCCCTATGCTATGGTGATAGGAACTATTTTGAATTCCAGTTAGCTGGTCGACAAAATATTCACCCAACAAGCATAACATAGTAAATAAGATCACAAAATAGAGATACAAATAATGCAATTAATTTACCTCGTTTGTAAAATGTCGTGTTTAATTGTTGGAATAAGGATTTTTGTTCTCACTCTATTACAATTAGATTTTTTTGACAATGCTTATCCAATGGTAACTTGTGGTTTGGTGTGAAGCTTGACATAAAATGGGCATTATAACACTACTCTTCAATGGATTCTTGAAGGTATTCCATTAGAATAACCTACATATAAAATATTGTTGGCATATGATGTGGGCACTTGTATTTATATCTCTATGACCTAACTCTAACCCTAGGTATGTTAGGTTAAATTCTAACTTTGGTTGATTCTAAAATAACCTAGGTTGAGTCAGGCTAACCCTGGGTTGGGTCAAAGCACTCATGAAACCTTGACACCTCAGTTTCAAATATTTGTGAGGCATGATAACTCAATTTAGATATTTGTGAGGTTATGCCTCATATTTTTTGGAATATTTATAAAATAATAAATCACTTTATTAGCTTCTTTGACCTTTGAATTCATATTTGGCTAAAAATTCCTTTTTTGATAAATGAAATTCATTAATTTATTTTGTAATTTTTGTTTAGGAAATTTAATTAAGATTTGTAATGTAATTAATCTTGATTAGTTATTTTAGGATTTTTTTAATTATTTTAAATGTTTTTAATTAATAGTTCAATAGGTCAAAAGTGTCAAATTAATAGGTTGTAATTTGACTAGTGTTAAAAATGAACTAGGTTATTGGTGTATGCAGGGTAATACACCAGATAAACTATCTTCATCATATTTTAAGTGATTGAATCCCTTACATGGATGAATTTGAGAAATTTAGAATATTTCTAGGCTTAAATTATGTCATTTACTATAAATTGAACTGAATCCCATTTTAGACATGAAAGTGGCCAAAATTAAGTGTCTAGAATACTAGTGTTTGCACATGTACTTAGACTACATTTTATTCTTTGGTTTATGGTATAGAGATATTATTTCCAATTGAGCTTGAACTTCCTTCCCTACATTTCTCTCTCAAATATATTATAAAATATAATGAATACCATGAAATGATATTGCATCAATTAGAAGAGTTAAGTGAAAAATTTAAAATGACTACTAAACATGTATGGGTTTATCAAGATCGCATTAAGTGTGCATATAAAAAAAGGTTTGGCCAAAAAAATTTTAAGTGGGTGACCTGGTACTAAAATTAAATCAAAAGAATACCAATGCATAAAAATATAATAAAATAAAGTTCAAACCAAATTGGTTGGTACCACTTATAGTTATATAACAATTGGGAAAAGACATGTAAAACCTAGATACACCTGAAGGAAAACCTATAAAATCCCCAATGAATATTATTCACTTGCGTAAAAATATTGCTTGAGATATATCAAATATTCTAAAAAGTATATATATTAAAAACAAGTCCATAATCCAAAACTAGATTTAGAATTTACATGTTTTATTAGCTCCTTGGCATATATGTTGTTGGTTCCATGTTGGTAGATAACATATCATTTATTTCTATAAACACATGTTTCATACATATTTTGAGTGTGATACAAGCATACATAGATACATGATATTTACATTTTCATATGTTGGGCCTTCTATTCATGTCATGTGAACAATGGGGCATCCACTTCTTTGATCATGATACACCCAGGTTATATCATTTTATCATCATTTTCCATTATCAAATTTTTTGAAAATATAATTATTCATGCCTTTATACATGATTATATATGTCAAAATTTACTTCATATACTCTATACTTAACATATTTTTCTAACACATATCCATGTACTAGTATGATATATTTATGTTAGTTGCTTATCTTACATATTTTTCCTTTATGCACTTCCTTAAGTGTCTTATCTTTCTTATGGATCATTTTAATATGATCCATTGTTTTTGTCCCCCATGCCTTTTTTTTTTCTTGGAAAATTGAATATTATATACTTGATTTTGTGGACATTTGACTAAGTGATGTCCCTTTGATTATGTGGCACTTGAACATACCCCTTGTTTAAGGTCTCCTTTGACCATTATCTTTTGATTTTATTTTCAATTTTATTATGTGTGTTTGATTGCTTGTTGATCTTGTATTATTACTATATATATATTTCCATGATCTATATCATGCATCTTAAGACTTGATGTGATTACATTTTGCTTCCTTCAATGATATATCTACCTATATATGTTTCTCCCATACACTGCATGATACATTCATAGTATACATGGTTATCTTATCCTTTTGAGGTAAGATAACTACCAGTTACTACTTCACCTCACCTCAAAATGGGTCATATTAGTGGGGGCATGCCATAGAGGCATGTCTTACACATCATTCACATATTCAAATTATAGTGGGGGAATGTTTTAGAAACATATTCTCCACATTTACACTAGTTTTTAATTTCATATTTCAATGGTGGCATGTTATGGAAACATGTTCTCCACACTTACACAATTTTCAAATTGACCAAAATTCACAGTTATATGATTCAGATACATAGTTATGGTATAATTATATAAATTGGTACCATTGGTATACCTAAGTTTTAGCATGAGACATATATAAGGTGCATATATTATGCAAAAGGCACTTAAATTACAAAATCCAATTAGATTTCATATTTTAAACACTTCTACAAATTCTAGCTTACTAGGTTAGATTGTTATAGACTATATTGAGCCAATTTGTTTTATTAGTTGGTTCCATTTTTGGTATGACTAAGGTGATTAAATAAATTTATCTCTTCAAGTTTATAGGTTGTAACTAATTACATCATCCAATCTCACCATATTTATAGTGTGATTTGAATTAGTTCCCTCACACTCACCAGGTTATAAGTATAATTGGGTTGCATGGTTGGGCTAATCTCAAATTTTAAGTGACAACTCATCTTTTTATCTTATGTTGTGGGAATGTGTCCACCAATCATTCTATATTTATGCACTTTTTATATCATATATTTATCCTAATCTCAATTTTAATGCTTCATAATGATACATATTTTCAAATCAAATTACCAAAAGGCAAGGCAAGTACTCATAAACATTTATCTCTTTAAATTTCAATTATTTCAATGCTTTCAATTTAAGATTATAGGCACTAATTATATACTATAACATGCTCTTAGTTTCAAGTTAGTCACTAGTAAATCACTCATGTTGGACTCATGAAAAGATAAGGTGTGTTATACACATAGATATACATTTATATTCTTTCAAACTAAAATTTTTATTAATAGATTAAATATGGGGAAAGGTAGACACTATTTATAAATTATATATCACCTCAGTCTTTCATAATTGGAAAATACATATCACAGATGTACATTCAGCTTATAGACCTTTCTTGCTATTAAAAGGATCACATACATTATCTCTCTATGACAAACTACTTGTTTCTTAGTCTGAATAATGCTATCCTAATGACTCTAACCTTATATCATACTCAAAATTTTATAAACGTACTTATTTTTGTTTCTACAAGTTTTAGACCTATGCTTATTTGCCAATTGCTTAGACACTTATGTCCTAGTCAAACACCTACATTAATGTAAATGTCCTCCCCAATGCAAGTGTATAATGCCTTAAAGTCATCTAATTTTCAAATTAAATGTATACCTATGGTCATCCTATGTGATTTGATGTGATTTATTCTCCAAAATGATTGGTTTAAATAAATGATCAATCCTTATTCATTTCTCACCTAGAACAAAACTAACAAAGACCTAAAAACTCACAAGGCAAAATATTTAAAGAATTCAAGTGATAAAAGATTCCCTATTTTATTCTATTTCCATATTATTCATAGGGATAAAACATATATAGGTCTAAAGTACTTAATGATCATCCCATGAGCCATAATTGCCAAGTTACAAGGTAGGTTACTCTATGTACTTATTTATCACACATTGCATCCTTATGCACACACAAGCCCACACTTATTGGAGAACAAAATAAGTATGAGGCCCTCTTCATATTAGTATATATGTAGGTAAAACCCACTAATAGAGTGGTCTTTGGGGTTAGCTCAACATTGTGAACCCATTAAGACATTTCCCTATAGCCATTATGAAGATGAAGAACTAGGTTTTTGCTATTTGATAAGGAGAAATAACCCATGATCAAAATATGAACACACCAAATTTACGGTGAAATATAATAAAAAAATATATACTAGGTGGTTGCATCTAGATTCATTAGGTATTATTTACTAGACACTTACATCTAGTTTAGACATAAGCATCAACGTAGGTGTCTAAGGCCACAGATGTATAATTTCTAGAATTAGAAGATTGATCCATAATCCAAATCCAAATTATTTATATCCTTCCCCATATCATATCTAAATTCACACAATAATCTAAGTATCTAGTTTTAATTATCATTATAATATCTAGCATAGTTATACTTTTTATTTTTTAGAATATATCGATATATAATTTCATAATATTGTTTATCTTAGTTTGAAATTTATTTGGCATAATTAGATATATTTTATCACATTTTTCACCTAGGCTATATTTATTCCATTTAACCCTAGATTTTTTAATCTATATTTTAGGGTTAAACGACTCCTAATACTAAATAAGCCATAAAAGTTTACTCATTACCCAATTGAACATTATGTAATTGATAAAGATCAATCCATAAACATTATTGCATCCATGTTTTAGTTTATTATAAATAAGTTTATTAATACTTCAAATCTTTTAAAATAATTATTATTGAGAAATAAAGGATAAGTTTCCCCTAATTTCAAAATGGTCATTTCAATTAATACATGCATAATGTGTAATAGTAATTATGCTGACATATTACCAATATATATAACCATGATTTGTAACATTAAAATAGATTTTATATATTTTTATGTTAGGTTTATATTTGAATAAACTTTTATGAACAAACTAATTAGTATATTTGAATATAACTGTTGGTGTAGACTTTTATCCACTAGGTTTTGTTCACACAATCTAGTCAAGCTTGTTTAGGTTTAATAAAGGTCTTTAGTGGAAAATAATCAAACATGCATGAAGATGTTGGGACTTATCTAATTTAAACTATATAAGGAACCTTCCTATGTACTTTTTGGTTAATGATTTTTTCAATTCTTGAATGCTTAATGAGATAGTGCTATTTTGCATAACTTTCCTTGTGTGAGCTTTATTATTTTAGGTTATGAGATTTGACTCTATAGGTTATTCACATTTGTGTCATTATTTAGTTGATAATGGTATAATTTTCATGGTATTATAACCATTCTAACATCCATTTATTACTCTAATCTTTATGAGATCCTTACACTGCATTCTTCCTATTTTCTATAGTTTCAATTTTCAAGGGTTTGGTGGGGTTTTTCAAAAAATCATGAAGATATTTATAGTCAGAGTCTCTAGATGAAAAAATAGATAGTGTCATTGGATTTAGAGAGTGAAAAAACTCTATGATTGGCTATAAACATTACCTAGTTTCATGACATCTATGCTCATCCATTTTTAGAGGGTTTTAGGTAGTTTTCATGGGTTTTGCATAATTATGTACTTCTAAAGTCTTCAATCATAAAATAGTTTCTATGTTTTTTGGGGTTTACCAAATTACCAAGTGGGTCTTTATCTATTTTATATAATATCAATATGATTTTCATAGATATAGTTTCATCTTGCAGGCCTTTTTCACCACTTGGGATATTATAAAAAAATAAACTTAGAATTTTAAGGAAAAATACCTTCCACCAACCTTCGATCATGTTTGCACATATAGAGGTGTTGTGTGACACCCCTTGTTTGTGCCTCACATTTTTTTATTCTCAAATGCTTCACTAAATAGCCTACATCAATACAATAATGTGGACCCTTCATTATACGTGCTTACACGTGCATAAGTCCACTAAATATATGGCCAGCCTAGTGACATAGACCATTTACTCCATGTGCTCATACCTTCATGAGCCTACTAGTTGGTTAGACTAATATATCTCTTCAAGGTGATGCAATAGAATGAGATGCATACACCTATGTGATTTGATTGACTATGAATCTATGGGTCCTAATCCCTGATGGCTAGTCATCAAATCCATAAAGATGTAGATCAACCCATCATATACCCACACCTCTACAGGTCTATAAGTTTGGAAGACATCCTCCCAACATACAAGGACACATTTCTATACCTTTATAAGTCCATATTTTTAGAGGGCATCCTCCCAACACATGAGGATGTGACTCTACTCTTAGAAGCAATGACGTTCTAATAAGGCATCAATTTTAAGTCTAAGGACTCCTTGTGATGTGTGTGTAATTATAAACTTTAAGATAGGGGCTTTTGACACTATTCATTAGTAAAAATGGGGCATTTTGGGAGTGACATCACTCCCCAAGTCACATCATTATGTAAAGTGACATTATTAAGGGGAGACCCTCATCCTACCCCTTAGCCCCCTAGTCACATGTTGTGATCATATGAGGCAAGTACCTAGCTTATCCCTTAGCCCATGGTTACTTTGAACTCAAAAATACTTAACTTTTTATCAAGAGAGGCTATAGTTTTTATTTTAAAATTTGATGCATAAAATTTCCTTGGGGAAGTTAATTAAAAAATTTCCAACATTATTACCACCAAATTTTTCATGCAAGCAAATTTTCAAAGATGCATAAATTTTGATCAATAGCTTAGATTTGAGTTTCATCTTCTTTAAAAGTGATTTTTTTTCATGTTATAAACATTGGTAGTGTTTTTGGGCCCTTCATATCTCTATTCAAAATGACTATTATAGACTTTTGGATGCATTATCATCTAAGTCTAACATCCCTCTAGTTATTTCATACTTACACACATTTGCCTAAGATGCATTCTCAAGTGAGTCGAACATCTATACATATTTGTAACTTAAGGGTGGGTCACTATGATATTTATAAGGTGGTAATATGTGGTGTTGTGTATTTTTATTTTTTGCATTTCTTCTTTACTTTTTGCAACAACCTCTTTTATTGCATCAATAAAAACTGCTAGTCATTTACTCCTCTTATGACATTAAATTATCAAAAATGGGAAATCAAATTGCTATTTAATCTAAAAAAATAAGGATAATATAGGATTACTATGAATGAATAAATTGAACCTGTAGTAGACTAGAGAAAAATGAATGGTTTAACAGATGTGATCAAGCACATGGCTATCCTAATTTGTTTATTTTTACTTATGTTTTCACATTGAATATGGTAAAATACCAAATCAAGTATGGACCACATTGTAAAAAATATTTGGGAAGTAGGATGTGATGAGAGGTCATGAACTAGAAAATGAGCTCATCATTTGAGCCTAAGTGACTTTGACACGCTACAAGACTTCTTCACTAAGTTTAAATATTTGAGGTTGTAGTTAAAATAATATGGAATAGATAAGAAAGATGATCAAATTATTTTGTCTATACTCTCTAAATTGGGTCCAAACTGTTATATATTTATATCCACTTTCCATGCCACAAAATTTGATCTTGGACCTACATGGAAAATGCCTTATTTAGATACCTTTATTTCTAATTTATCTTGGGAGTAAGATAATTTGATACATATGTGCACAGTGAAGTCCTCAAAATCACATGCACTTTTACTAAAACAAAGAAGGATTCAAAAAATAGATAGAAGAAATAAATCAAAAAGGATCAAGAGAAGGATACAAATTTTCCCATCTCCATATCCAATCATGAGTCTTCTTCTTCCAGTTCTAAGCCTAAGAAAGATTAGATAAAATGTAGTTTTTACTCAAGAAAGCATGATGAAATAATTTTTTTAAGGAAAATTGACCAATTGACTAAGGTGATCAAGAAGCACACCATTAATGTCTTTGATTCTACCAATTAACACTCATTAACCCATGAATCCTCTAAGGAAAATGATCATGGTAAAGAAAATTTAAAATATAATAGTAAGGGAAAGTCAAAGGGTAAGGCCCTAGTTGTTATTATAAATCTAACTCCTACATGGGTCATTGACTCTAGTGCTTCACATCACATGGCCTCTTCTCAGATAGAGTTTGATTCCTTAGAACTATGACATGAACCCAATACAATTATATGATGATAGATCTAAAAATGTTGTTGGGAGAGGGTTTATGAAAGTGAGTGTTGGAACATTCAATAATGTTTTTAGTGATCCCTTACTTTCAACTAATCTCCTATCAGTTTACCATATCACTCACCTTGGTCTAGATATGCGAGTTGAGTTCACTCCAAATTTAGTGTATGTTAAAGAGTTGCACAATGATAGTATATCTATAATGAAAATGGTTGATCATTAGAATTAGTTCCTTAAATTCTCATGCTTTACTCTTGACTCTCCTTTAGATTCTTCTTCTTCAGACTCACCTAAACTTGATGACATTTCTAAGCCTGAGCACACTTCTAATATTGGTGGCTCTTCTTCTAATACTAATGACTATAGTAGTGATGGGGAAACACCTCTATCATCTCCTTTTCACCTTGTAGATGTTGAGGTGTTATTTCCTAATCAACCTACCTCTAATATATCTTAGACAATGTTAGGGAATAGGTATTATTATCTAGGACACATTAGACACTGGGCACTTTATTGTACAATTTTAGGGCATTTTATAGTCCTTATTAGCCTATGTTCCTACTACACCTTCTTGGCATAGAGTAGTTATACCACGTATTTTGCATGAGGAGAATGGTTCCTTATATTATAATCATACCTTGGTTGAAGATCCATCATGTATTTGACATACTCATTCACTATTCTATGGTAATACACTCTTTACTACATCTAATTTTGATCCACAGTCACTCTAGGGCACTCCTTTACAAGACATATAATGGCTTTAAGAAGTTATATATTCTAGTGGAGATTTTTATCCCTACCTTCTCTTTTCTCTCTTTTGGAGAGGAGTTTTATTCTTATAAGTTTTTTCCTTTTCTCCACTTTACGGGAGTTGTATTGTGTTTGGGTACCTCATCAAGCCTCATTTCTGGGATCGAATTATTTTACCCCATAAGCTATGCTTAAGTGGGGGGGGGGGGGGGGTGTGGGTGTTGGTGGTGGGGGTGTGGGGGGGTGGGTGGGGGTGTTTGTGTAGACTTTCATCCCAATAGATTTTGTCTACATGGTCTAGTCAAGCTTGCTAAGTTTAATAAATCTCCTTACTAGAAAATAATCCCACATGCATGATGATTTTTGGACTTGTCTATTTTCCACCTATATAAGGAACCTTCCTATGTAATTTTTGGCTAATGTTTTTTTCAATGCTTGAATGCTTAATGAGATAATTCTCTTTTTCACAACTTTATTTGTGTGAGTTTTTTCTTTTTATGAGATTTCACTCTATAAGTTATTCATGTTTGCATCATTTTTCATTTTATTGTGTTGCAATCTAACAATAACAAAGTAAATATTTGCATGAAAAAAAATATAAATTATGAATATCATGATTTCCATAACAACATTGGAAAAGATCAGAATATAAGTAATTTCAAAGTGTGTTAATATCCATAACTAAGAAATAATATATTAGCATCTTATAAATGAATTAATTCTAGGAAATATTGTAAACACAGTCGTTGTATGAAATACCTTATTCACATTTTCAACATGAAGTAATGGTCATTCAATTATTAAGATAAGTAAACCAATTATTTTTATATTCTTCCATACTCATCTTATCCATTTACAAGTTCATAATCACAACATAGAATTTATGAATGCAACATCATATAAGTCATCAATATATAATGCATCCTTTTAACCATATCATAATTAATAAACATCTATTTTTAAAATTAACCTTTATTTTAATAATTAACCAATACAAAATTGATATAAAAGAATGTTTAGCATCAATTAGATACAACAACAATATAATTGTAAGAAAATTAAAAAACTACATTCAAAAATATTTGTACATAAATTAGGCTACTAATAATCAACATGCCAACACATGAATATCAAATTATTAAAGAATATTTCTAAAACAAAGAGAAAAATCCAACCCTTCTATCCTTATGAGCCCTTAGCAACCACATCCATCAGTTGGATGGTGGAATTAGGTGACATGGACATAAGGAAAGGTTATGAGTATTTTTAAGATTATAAGCTATAAAATAATAAATACATATAATAATTAATACTAAAATTAAGTTTATTAAGATAAAACAAAAGAGAAAAAAGATATCCTTCATTTAAATAATTTCCAATAAACCAAAATAAGGATATAATGATTAATGACTTAAGAAGTTTTGAGAAAGCCTATCGAGTTCCATTGAGATTCATGGATTCAATGAACTCATAAATAGAATCCATCAGGCCCAAATTATACAATATGTGGAATACTCAAGTACCTTAGCTTGACAATTTAATCATTTTAAGCTATCAATGAATACATTATACAACTCAAACAATCAACTCAACAATCCCATAAGAGTTTAGTACTTTTAAGCATACACTAAGATGGGATTAGGTAATGCACAAGTGAAATTAAAAAACTACATTTTAATAATTTTAGAACAAAAATTTATTAAATTTAATATATCTCCATTATAAAACATTTCATAAAGCCCAAGCTTTAAAATCTTTTACAAAGGTAGTATTACTAAACTTAACTACCATATGAGTCTAACCTGTTAAAACAAACTACCTAACTTAATTAATAACAACTTTATTATTAAAACTCATAATCAAAAATTAAAATAATTTGGATCAACCAACCCAATAAACCCCCTTAATCCAATAAGGGGTATAGAAGATGATTTAAAGCTATGATTGTAAATTCATCAAAAGTATTTATTGTACTTACAACTCACACTTGTACATCCTGGTATTGACCAAAACTAATGATGCTCCATATAGAAGCCCACCTCAAGAATTATGGCATAAAGGTTGATGAACATGATCAAAGCATATTCATCCCCTATTATCATCATACCTTAATGTAGTAGAACATGATCAATTCCTATTAAACTACATCAATCCACATAAAGTCTCACTTAGAAACCTCTCCAAGTGACTATTTAGTACTTTGTATTGCACATGTCCCTAATTTATAACAAACACTAATGACCTTTTCTCAACACTAAATGTGCTATCAACCCCTGTCAAATCATACAACTATCGATGCTTAATCGAATACCATGTGGTATCTTCCCCCTATCAATTTAGAAGTGAGAAGCCATTGCAACAAAAAAACAAACCAAAACTATTCTATCTACTTATCATCAATTTCAATGAAGTGAAGAAAACCAAAATTTAAATTTAAATAAGCATATTATTGCTACCAAAATTTTCATTCAAACATTTGACCCAAATGCTAAGAGAATAACTAATTGGAGAAGGGGAATAGTCTTCTAGCCTTCAACTGATCCTCCAACCTCCATTGTGACACTTACACTTTATGAATTAAAAGGATTCGAATGTACCTATAAAGGATTATATGGTCACTGATAACACAAGCATGAGGTGACATTATTAAAATTTACATTTTGAAGGTGTCAGTTTCTACCAAAAAAGCACATTTATATCATTTTCAACACATTTATTGTAAAAATCATGTAACGAGGATTCAAAACATAAAACTGACCATTACAATGTGTTTGAAACATCTAAAAACCTATGAATCAACTAGTCACATGACCACCTTCACATAAATTAGTGACTTATAAAAAAAAAGTGTCATAACATATGTGACTCAATGATGAATGCGATAAAATTGTGACCAAAATGAAATTTGAGCAAAATTATAATTTGGAGGTTTGAACTCTTGACTTGTCTTTGGAGAGTGTCTTTATAAAATTTTGTTAGCCAACTCATCTTTAAACAACTTAAGAACATAAAGGGAAAAGGTTATATTTGTCCCTTATTTTGCTGAGTTAAAAAATAGAAACATAAAAAAATATTTACATGTAAAATTAAATGTGAAATCAATTCACCCACTTTTTCACTTGCATTTGAAAAACCAACTATGCCTTTCTTCCTTTGTGGGCTCCACAGAACATAGAAAACTTTGAAAAGCAAACATAAATCATAAATAAATAGTATTCATTAATGCTATTTACTTTTGCACCATATTTTTTATCTAGCACTTCCATATGGTACCAAAAGCCATACTATTGAATTTATTCATGAAAAAATGCAATTTAATCCTTCAGTTCCACATCAAGGCTATAAAAATGGTCTTTGGTGAATAATTCTAAATTTTAATAGCCAATGAGGGATTGGAATACCATACAAAAGCAAGACTACAATGCTAAAATCTTGTACAAACCTTTAGGGTGTTGTGTAATCCTGTAAACTACTTTAAAAATACATACAATCACCACAAATATTTTTAAAATGCCATAATATAGGATATAGGATAATGCAAAGGTATTTTCTACTATCAAATTCCTTCTTATTGCCTTTTTAGGGTGTTTGGAGATCATACAACTACTATAGAAAATAGTTTAGGTTGTACTTCTTATCTAGATAATACATTGAATTTTATAAAAATTGAAATTCATCCTCATGCATTTAAACTAGTACTTATATATTAAAATGTATTCAAAAAGATTGAAACTCCATTGAAAACTAGTTTAGGCCATACAAATATGCTTTCTAGTTGAGGCCATACAATTTTTGTAGGTATTTAAAACAAATTTGATAGTATAAAAAAATTTATTCAAATCTTCATACTTTATGTTGAAAAAATTGTTGTCTATTTCCTTCCCTGAAGCTCTGACAAGTATTTAATCCTTTACACAGGCATAAATTAGGAATTTAAATTCCTTCAATCTTCATTCTTCTTTGAGTAACCAAGGTTTTGATGCCACTAATGGGGTCAGGTGATGCACATGTAAAAGTAACAAAAATACATTTTATTCATTTTTCAACAAAACTTTATTATCTTTAATATATCTTAATACAAAACTTTTCATGAATCCAAATATTTAAAAGCTTTTAAAAAGGTAGTTTTGTGGGACATAACTACCACAAGGTTCTAACGTATTAAAACCAATTACCTAACTTAATTACTAACAAAATTATTATTAAAAAAAACAATAAAAAATTAAAAGATTTTGTATTAATTGACCTAACATCAGCTTGACAATTTAAGCATATTAAGATATCAGTGAAAATATTATATAAGTCAAGCAATCAACTTAATAATCCAATAACACTTTAGTCCTATTAATCATACACTAATCCTAAAATAACTCAAGTAGACATAGTCAAGTAAATATTACTAAAGTAATAATAATCCCTAAAATCAAAGAATCATAGTTTGACCATCTATCCAAATAACACAGTCCTCCAAATAGATTACAATCAATTATATTCTTAAATAAAATCAAAACATAGTCACAACATTTAAACTAAAACACTATAGTCCATCGATCAAGTTAAAATCAAAAGCACAAAGTTAAAATACATTAGGTTATACTATGAAACTAGCATAGTCCACCATAATGATAATTCCAACATTCACAAGAACTATGACCGTATAACCCTAGAACTTAAATTTTATCTAAGATCCAGTTTAATAAAATGAGAGAAAATCACCTGGCCATAAATAGGTGAAAAGGTTGAGTGTTCAAACAATAAATGCTAACTACATGAAAATAATGAATACTAATGGTTCCATGACTCCAAATAGGAATAGGTCAAAAATCCAATTCACCCATTAAGAGGGACTATTTAAAATAATTTTGACTTATTACTAGTCCACCTATAATAAAAAAATATAAGAAATAAGTATTAATTAGTTAGAATTTTCTAGTTTTTAATTATCTCTAGTTTAATATATGGAGAATAGATCAAAATTATTACCATACTCATAGTCCAATTGATTTTAAGTGTATGAAAAATATTCTTTTTCTAACATTTTCTCTAGTCTAGTTTAGAGACATAAGTCCAGATTATCTAAAATGATCCTTTAAGGGTTGAAATAAAAAAATCAATCAAATATAGTCTAGTAATAAGCTTGCTAAAAAATAGAGTTCAAATCTCCTCCAAAAATACGTAAAAATTAAAATCCTAAGCTCTAATTGGGCTTTGAATGAAACTAGTGCATTTAAACTAACACCCATTCAAAACCAACAAGAAATAACCTCCTAGAACTCTCCAAATAAAATCCAATAGAGCCAAATAATTTATAAGAAAACATATCACAATGTAGGTTTAACATGAAGTTGTATTGGCTTCAAATTAAACATACAATTATTCAAAACAACATTTTGACTCAACTAAAAAAATACCCATGATAAAAATAAAAGAATTTACTAAACTTACTTACTTTTCTCAGAATAAAGTTGGCTTTGATATGTATTTTTATTTCAACACCTATTACTTCTTATTTCCTTAGAAAAATGAGCATCTATATCATTATCCAACCAAACACAAATTTCATTCTAGATGCAAGAGACTGGGGTCTTGGGATGATAGATTAACTCCATGTTTCCCACATTCTCATTAATTTCTAGCTGAAATACAACTACTTAACAACCACTAAAAACCTCCATAGACCAGTTCAAACATCCCCAAGCTTCCATGAGTTATACTTCATAAAATTATAACATCAATAAAGGGTTGGGTCAAATAACATAATAGTGCCAAAAATATCGAGTGATCCAATAAATTACTCAATGGTGGGGTCTTGATGGTCATGCCATCAACACCTAAAACCAAACCTAAAATTCAACCAAATAAATTTTAACATCGACTAGTTTCCACCCCAAGGTAATAATTTCCTAAACCAAGTCAAGTTCCCCCTAATGGCCTTAACACAACATGACCCTTGGTCAAGAAATTAATATCATAATCCCAACCAAAGAGTTTTTTAATAATAATCATGAAGAATCCAATCAAGATAGGTGGGAGTAAAACTAAAATAATGACCCATTAATAACCACATCATAAAATAAATCAATAACCTACCAATCTATACATTGTCAAAAACCCATTCAATAACATACCAAAATGATCACTCATAGAAAACAAGAATAAAAACTAACCATAAAGTAAGCTATAAAATCAATACACACATCAATCAAATCAATAGTTTAGGTTATCACCATAATAAGTTAACTTAAAACATAATGATAACATTAAGGAAGATTAAATAAAAATCATCTATCAATACATCAAGGCATAAAAAAACTTAGTAAACAATCAAAGGATCAAAACATAATCATATCTAAAATAACTATTGAAATCTTTTTATAATTTTCATTAACCTTTTATTCTTCTATTGTTAGAGTCCACCATTGAGCCTATCTCGTTAACCTATTCCTATAGTCATAGAATTTTACATTAGTTATCTTAACATAATACAAATAACCAAGTAATAATGTAAATATTGAATTGAATAGAACATTCAACATGGAATTTAATGCATCTAGTATACATATCATAGTCAATAATCATCTAATGTTGTGATGGATTGTATCTAGAAATCAATAATAATAATAATAATAATAATAATAATAATAATAATAATAATAATAATAATAATAATAATAATAATAATAATAACAACAACAACAACAACAACAACATCAACATCCAATAAAATCAACATATGTGGCAATAAATTAATGTGCCAACCAGAATCAAATAAAACATGATAGGTCAATGTCTCAAACAATAACTAAAAGTGCATCACAAAATAGTTTATGACATCAACCCTCTCTTAGTGAGGAGTTGTCTTGGTAACTAATTAAATAATAAAGTATAATTCTCCCTAAAATCATGTTCATCTTGCCAAGTAGCATTCCTTTCATTTAACGGATCCTATTGGACCAAAATTTGTTAAATATATCTATTTTTTAATTTAACATTGTGATGGTATAGGATCCCCATAGATTTGAACTGCATATTTTCCTCTCTTGTAACCTAAATATTTTTCCAATCCAAGATATGATAATGGTCAAATATGTATTTTATTAACAAAGAAACATGGAATACATTATGAATCTTAGATAGAAAAATGAGAAAGGGCCAAATGATAGGTAATATTACTAATCTTTTCCACAATGTCAAAGGTTCCAAAAAACATGGAGCTAACTTAGAAGTATTTCCAAACTTGATTGAGATTTTACGGGGTCTAATACATAAAAAACCCTTATCACCAACATTAAATTCACATGGTGTTATTTTTTTATTAGCATAGCTCTTTTACAAATATAAAGTAACTTTCAAATTTTGGCATATCAGAGCTATTTGTTTGTGATATTTTTGTAGTACATCTAGGCCAAAAATAACTCTATTTTTCAATTTATCCCATCCAAGTGGGGTTATACATTTATACCCATACAAAACTTTAAAAGGATCCTTTTTAATCACATAATGGTATGATTTATTGTAATGAAACTCAACTAGATGTAGGTAATCTTCCCATTTAGTTACTTTGTCCATGATACACATTATATGCATGTCCTTAACTACTTGATTAAGTATTTTAGTTTGACCATCTATTTTTGGGTGGTATGATAAAATTAAATTCAATCGAGTTCTAAATGCTATAGTCCAATTTTGCACACTTTGTTTGATGATGTCATCTTTGATGAGGTAATATTCTAATTTTATTTTTAATAAAATAGGATAATTCAAATCCATAAATATTCTTATTAGAGTAATAATTAGGTTTGATTAAGTGAGATTAATAAAAAATTAGAAGAAAGGTGGCTTTTATAATGTTTCTATTTATCAATCAAGTATTAACTTAATTGGCTTTGTTAAAGCACTTGCAAAGGGATAATTTAATTCAAGATGTACTAAATGAGATAAATGATGCAATATTTCCATTACCCTAGTCAATGATGTATCATTGTGATTTTTGATTAAATTGGTAGTTATGTGGGTAAATTAGGTCTAATTCAAGATTTCTGGTTAAACTTGCATGTGATTTTGGAAAGTAATTTTGAATGAAGTTTAAACATACAAGTGGTTAAAATTAAGTGTTTACATTTTTCTAATGTTTTATAAGGTGTTGTGAGACACTAGGCAAAGTAACATTTTTCCAAACAAAGAAAAAGTCATTTAAGAAGAAATTTTGATAACACCTGAAGAATGATGTCTTAACTCTTCTATTTTTAGAATTTTATGAGTCAATAAACTTAAATTTATTTTCCAAAGGGTAATTTATTATCCTTGTATGCCCCATAAAGGGGATGATTGGGGAATAAGTTAAAACAAATAGGCCCTCAAAAAGGAGAGGAAGAAGTAGGATCTACGTGTTTAAATGTCTAGATGTGGAACTTGGCCCCAAAAAGGGCAATTTTGGTGGATCACAATAATGTGTCCCAATAGGGTATATTTAATCATGGATTCAAGGAGCTACCCTAGTAGGGTGAATTTTATTATTTATCAGTCTTAATGGTTTACTTTAATAGGGCAAACTTTTACTTTGAGAAATGATGATTAGGTATTTGATGAACTAGTTGGGGATAGTAGACAAGGAGATATCTTGTTTAAGAATTTCTTATTAGACTTCCAACATCTTGATTTTTGGTATAGCACCATATGATATGCACCATGATATAAAATAACATAATGACTAGGCCATAATGTGCATAAGGACCAACCCTTGATTCAATAGACAACTAAAAAACAATGCACTATGACAAATACCATGATGAAAATGTCATAATATGTCAATGGATGAAATCAAGTATAGATATGTAATAGGAAGCCCCATGAAAATGACCCTTCCAACACATTGGACTGATTCAAGGTGACAATAGAATAAGGGAAACAAATAAACATACAAAGAAGTAAGTAAACACAAACTCAAATAAAATTAATAAAAAGTATCAAGTTTCTAAAAGAAACACACTGAGAACAATCAAAGATAATCATAATTGTTAAAATACCATAAAATGTTTAATTAGCAAATCATTTGTGGGTGTGTGAATGTAAGGCATTACTCTTGGGTACTTGGTTAAATGACAAGACAATATGATAACCTAGATGGAAGGGGAAATAGAAGAAGAAGGAAGGGGTAGATGAGCTAAATCCAAATGCCCCATACAAGTGGATGCTACCCACAGAGTCCTATGGCTTCAATACTAATTTATTTCTCCCAGGAATGTGGGATAAAAGAAAAATGATTGATAATTAAGAGACTTGATTACATAAGAATAATAGGAAAAGGAAAAATTTTAAAATAGTGAAAGTGTTTTGAGAGAAATCAATAAAATGGAATGGTAATAAGATTAGTTGAGCTGACTCAAGATGCCCCATACATATAATCACTACCTACATAATCCATGTGAACTTTAGGTTTATGTAGTTCTCACAAAAATGGGAGTAAACATTATTGATAATGTTAATGGTAAATGGCAATGATCATGGTTAGATAAGGGGTTCCCACCCAAAAAATGCAGTAAACTATGCCATCTAGAATAGAGTAATGCCCACTAGGGAATAGGATGACAAATAAATAATAAATTTTTCATCTTTATATCTCTCGTGGAGATTTTAAACCCTTTTTTGAACTTTTTTGAGGTATAGGTTGTTTTAGGGATTTTCAAAATTTTAGGTTTTTTGTACTATTTTGAATGTTTTTAGGTTTTTGGCATCTCAACATAATGGAGTATTATGAGATGTGTAATGGTTTAAATTTAAAAATGGTGATAACATGGCTTAGGTTGATCACAATATGGCAAGAGCATGAATAAAGGGTAACCAAGATAACCTCAGAAATTGAGTGCTTCATACATAGTCCAAAAGGACCTCAGGTCAATATAGTTTAACCTTAGCATAGGTTACTATTAATAAATAATAGGGTTGAAAACATTAATGACATAATAATATGACAAATGGTACATGATTAATAAAGAGATAAAACATGTATTTAAAACTCCATCATATGTGAAAATTAGGTGTACACTACTATAAGATACTGCTCATCATGGATGTGTTGATGGTGACCAAATTTGAACAATTTATTAGAAACTTTCTCTAAAATTTTGAATCTAGAATCATTTATACCAATAATCCAAAATTGAGATCAATAATGGTAAGAGGATGAAGGGAAAAGATCAATATAAACTAACTTGATTGTAAATTGGGATGCAGGGAAGGTGGTTTCAAGTCATGGCCCCAAGCAGGGGTCTTCATAGATAATGTTCAAATAAGTCAAGTGTAGAAACACTTGAGATGCATAATATTCATGGTCTCATCCAGATATTCTCCATCTAGTTTAGCCAATCTATATGCTCCAAATCCATAATTTATCATGATGATGAATGGGTCCAACCAATTAGACTCAAAATTTCCCTTCTTTCCATGGGTTGCATTGGTATTATTTTGATTTTACTTTAGGACTAGGTAACCATGTATAAATTCTATGCATTTGATGTGGTTATTATAGTAATGGTGCAACCTATTCTGATAGTCTTGGAATTTGTTTAAAGTAGCTACCCACTTATCATCAAGTAATTATAATTCCTATAGTTGAGAAAATTTGTATTATTCCTCATCGATGATATTCTACAATGAAATACACAAAGAAGGTAACTTGATCTTGATAGGGATAATAGCTTCCATGCCATAAACAAAGAAGTATGGTGTGGTTCCTATTGGCATGTGGGTATTGGTATAATATTCCCAAAGGGAAGTAAATAGTTATATATGCCAATCATAACCAAAATCATAAATGATCTTTTTTATAATTTGGATCAAGGGTTTTTTAAATGCTTTAGATTGTTCATTGCTTTAAGGAAAAAAGGTAGAGGAAAAGTGTTGTATGATCTATTTGGCACAAATAAATTTGATGTGATTCTTTTTAGAGCTACCATTATCATAAATGAGATCAAATGGAATGCTAAATTGGAAAATGAGATGTTTGAGGATGAATTTGGAAATTTGGTTACCAATTATGTAGGTGAGTGGAATGGATTCAACCCACTTTATAAAATATTCATATACAGTAAGGATATGTTTATGACCATATGATGAAGTCAAAATGATTTTACTTATGGGATAGTACCCATGTGTAAAATGGCCATGGCTTAGTGATTAGATGAAGTGGATGTGCTAGTACATGAATGACATTTGTATGATTTAGATAATCCACACATGTTTTTACATATGCATGTGTATACCTCCATAGTGGTCCATTAATACCCTATACATAGGAGTCTCTTGACAATGACCACACTAGTGATGTGGGTCCCATAAATTTCATCGTGTACTTCTTTAATCACTAATCTGGACTATGTTGAATCTAAATAATGAAATAGAGTTCTATCATATCCTCTACAATAGAGAGTGGCAACAAGAATGGTATAATGAGAAGTGATATGAATGAAGAATTTTAATTTCTTACGATAAAGGTTGGAAGGGAGAATATTTTCATGAAGGTATGCATATTTATCAAATTACCAAGGCAAGTTGAAACACAAAATACCACATACCATTTCAAATTCATAATGTTCTTAAGGTAACCTTAAGTGATGTTCAATAATAAATCGGTAATCTATAGCATGATTTATAATTGATATTAGTGAACTAATGATTTCCATTGTGTTAGTAGTTATGTTACTATCTCTTGGAATCTGTTCAAACTGAATGTGTTGAAATCTCTATTTAATATAATCCACCATATTCTTGTAAGGAATAAAACTATCAACTTTCATCTAGTATTGATCTATTACCTAGTTAATAATCAGTTGAGACTCTCTATGAACATGTAAGTTCTTTATATTCCATTATATTTGTAGATAAAGTCCTACAATGAATGCTTCATGCTATGTGATATTGTTGGTATAATAAAAACCAATGTGATTTTTTTTCAGAATGAGATCCCCTTGTGGCATTATGAATAGAATACTCGATAGTAATCCATGAGAAGTATAGAAACCATTAAAATAAAGGGTATATTATCAAGGTATAAAATAAGTGTCTTCAAGAGTCATGATTGACTCATCAATAAATTTGAAAATAAATGGCTTGGTATTTGACAAGGGCATTTCAACAAGATGATATGCAAGTGCATTCTCCTTAATGTCATTTTGACAAACATATTCAATCTTAAATTCATTCAATAACATGATCCACTTATCCATATGACTAGTCAAAGTTTCCTTGGAAATTAGATATTTGAGTGGGTCCACTTTGGTAATGACAATGGTCTTGTTGTTGATCATGCAATGTCACAACTTTTGGGCTATAAATACCATGGCTAAGTAGGGTTTTTCAACTAAGCTATAATTATGTTCATAAGTAACCAATGTGCATCTCAAAAAATATACATCTCCTTTTTTCCCCAGATTAGTGTGTTATGCTAGGACCACCCTTAAGGCATAGTTAGTTGCTAATATGTATAGAATTAATAGATTGAAAGGTGTAGGTAGAACTAGAATGGGAGGATTTTCCAAATATTATTTTAGTTATTCAAAATCATGTTGACAATCTATATTCCATGAGAAAATGATACCTTTTTTTAGAATATGGGTGAAAGGATGGAATCTATCTATCCATTGATAAATAAACCATTTGATAGACCATATTTTTTCCTACATGTTATATAGCTACATGATATTTAAAGGTGGAGGCATTTATGTAATAGCCCTAACCTTGGCTAGATCGACTTTAATGCCTCAGTGAGAGATAATGAAACCTAAAAAATTTATTGAAGTAAATACAAAGACACACTTTTCAAGGTTAATCCTAACATCATATTCATGAATCCTTTAAAAAAAATTCATAATACATCTTGATGTCCTGATCTAGTCTTAGATTTTCCCAAAATATCATGCACATAGTCTTCAACAATATCATGCATCATGTCATGGAAAATGACAATCATGGTATGTTGGTATGTTGCACTATTATTCTTGATGCCAAATGGCATCACTTGATAATAAAGCATTCCCCATTGAGTGGTAAATTCTATCTTGTGTTGGTATTTAGGTGTAATTTTAATTTTATTATATCATGAAAATCCATCCATAAGAGATATCATCTCATAACCTACTATGGAATCTACAATCATATTAATATTGGGAAAAGGAAAGTCATCTTTTGGGAATGCTTTATTGATATCTCTTAAGCCAAGATATAATCAAATTCATTGTGGATTTTTATTAACTAGGAATATATTGGATATATACTCTAAATAACTAATATGATGAATACACCCTATCTCTAATATATTTTCCAATTCTTTATTGACAATAATGAATATGTGAGGGTGCATTTTCCTCATATTTTTCTTGAAATATTTGGCATTAGGGTGTGTAACAAGGTGATGTACAACTAAATTGGGTTCTAATCCTGGCATATCTAAATAACACCATGTAAAAACATCAACAAAACCAAAAAAGGGTAGTAATAATCTCACATTCCTCTTCAGTGAGGGACTCTCCAAGTTTAATCCATTTGGGATATGAAATTACTCCAATGTTGATTTCAGTGGTATTCTCCACAAGCAGTGTGGAACTGTTGAGGTCAACATACCCCCATTTCTAAAAATGGGGACCCTTGTTTCAAAATTTTGAAAATTTGTGCATTGAATTGAAAATTCCACTTGATCAGAGTTCTTTATTTGAAGATCATCCACACCTAGTTCTCATTTATCTTGACTAGCATGTGTCCATTTGATTCTTCTCTTATTTTTCTTGATTTTGCTAATGATTACTTCATGTGTTTTCAAGATGTAGGTTTAATGGAGTCTCAAACAGAGGAACAATGTTCATGGTTTCATAATTCAAATGATAAATTACCCCTTTGATTAGTCATTGGTCTTTAATTGTTTAATTGAATTCATATTTCCACATCTAGAAAACCCTTAGCCTAATTCTTTTGGCCTAAGTCTTTTAAACTAAATTTAAATTTGTGTGGGTTATTTTTATTCTAAATTTCATGGGAGCACTTTATATCTACTCAAAATTTATTTCATGTATTTTATCTTAAGTTTTTAATCATGTTTATTAACACAAATAAAACCTTAGTCTAAAATTTTATGTCAAGTTCTCTATATCCCCCCAAAACCCCTAAGTCTATTTTATCACCCACCTAGACTAATTAAACTTAGGACACTTTGTTATATTTTATACTTAGTCTAAAGTTTATCTTAAGTTTTAATTATATTTATTAATATAATCAAAAACTTAGTCCAAAACTTTATCCTAAGTCCTTTATATTCACCGATCCCTAACTCATTTATTTCCATGACCCCACAAAACCAATGTGAGGATGCTAAGTGGAAAGATCCTAAAGCCCAAGAAAAAGATCTATGGCTCATGGAGACTCTTCAAAGTTAATAAATTAAGCACCTAGATTGATGATGTTTGATTAGGCAAAAGATATCTGATGATGTGAAATAGAAGTTGAAAAATCAAAAGACCTATGAGCAAGCATGAAGATGACAAGTGTCATGCCCATGGCTCACAAATTAAAGTTCAAGCATTATCCTGAAGATCAATGGTATATGCCTGAGCATACACATTTTGATCAATGGTTAGCATTTAGTCAAAAATTCAATGAAGCCCTAAGAAGAGTAATAAGATAACAAGTGTCACCATCATGGATATTGAGTTAGAAGATTGATATCTTATGAAACAAAGGACATAATGTAGAGGATCTTGATTGATAGTGCACATGATCCATGTATCTAAAATCCAATGATGTGAAATAAAATTGAAAATTCAAGAATCCCTATGAATTAATATGATAGTGATGTGTCATGTTTTTGATGAATGGTACAAAAATTGACCAATAATGTTTGACCTTTTGGATCCAAATCAATGGTGTGAGGCGAGGTAGAATTTTTAACAAGCTGAGACCTAATTAAATGTTGACACATGTCTTAAAAGATAAAATATCAATTTTTAAATATTAATGAGCTATATGACATGGTAGAGCCACATAAGCACCAAGTTAGATTAGGAGATTACATGGACCTAAAAAGGCAAAGGTATAAATATAAGATCTAAATGCAAATCTAAGTCATGAAGCTCTCAATCCAAACTCTACTATCACCATTAAATATCTATATAAACCTTATTAAAATCCAAAAAACCCTAGCACATATGGAATACCTAATTTGACTCTTTGTTCATTACAATCAAGCTAAGGGAAATCAAATTATCATCTATGCAAGGATAATTCAATCTAGAATTGAATTATAGACCATTAGTGAATAGTTCAATCAAAATTGTATCCATGGTAGCATGGAAGGGTGCCTCAAAAGAGGATGTGGAGTTGTATTTTACCTCAGACATGAAAGGAAGGGCTTTTAGAGACACAAAATTCATCACCAATGCTTTAAACACTATAGATAATAATTGGTCAAACTTTTTTTAGAAGATTGAGGACCAGTAAGCCATCACTCGGGAGGAGGAGAAGACCATGTTTGCCAAGAGGCTGTACTATGACATAGTCACAATTCAAATGACTAGTCTTCACTACATGGTAGAAAAACCTAAGATAATCTATTTTATCAATATCCTTAATCTAAATTTTAAGGATAATAAAATAGATAAAGGCTAGATAATTAATTTACACACTCGTAGAAATATGGCATATATCTTTATTGTAACCTTTGATAATTATTATAAACTACCCAAACCACAAATTAACTTGCCTTCTATCAATCCTTGGGCCAAAGAGAATGATTGTAAGACTATCCTAACCATGTGGTTATATTTTGGAAACCAAGTGTTCTCAGATTTCATCAAAAACATCCCAATTACCCAATTCAGACTAAGAATAAGGATGATTATGAAAATGTTGAAAAAACTATTTGGAAATGCCACCATAACCTATGTTGATCCTATCTGTGTACCAATTGTCTATTTCATTGTTGAGAAATAGATTACCCATTCTATAGGTGAAATTATTAACATTTTTTTAGTAGGTAGACCTAAGCCATTAAGCAAAAGAAGAAAACCCATCTTTACATGATGTCATACCTCTTGGATGTTCTTTGTGCCACTACCAAGATCCCAAATCAAAGGGAATGGTCACCTAGTAGAACATAAATAGTTTCAAAATACTATTCCTAGATGCACATATTCAAGTATAGGGATCACATTTAATTCATTTATGATTGTGTATATCTAGCCCTTAGTGAATCCATAATTGGTCATCCCATGGAAAGAATTAGCCCACTAATCATGAAGTATTTTCAATCTATGGGTGATATCTGGTCATACCCAAATTGTATAGTAATCAGAATTAAGGGAACCTAATGCAACCCTCTCAAGCTACCCATCTATGTCTTAGACAAGCTATCAGAGTAAGAGGTGGCATATCAACTATTTCATGGTATAAATGGTCTTTGTAAGACCAAGAGAAAAGGCCTCTTCCATAACTTCCCCATAACAATTGGGAAGACAATTTTCAAGCAATGGGATAACATTGAGGTAGCCTCTAAACACAAGACTTATTTCAATCTACAAATAGATGAGCTAACACAGTGGGACCCTTATGGGAGGGTCAACGAGCATTTAAGGTTTAAAAATATTCTGAGTGTGCCATATGATCATCATTTTGGTGATTATGATCCCATTTATACTAAGGTATCCAACAACTTTGAGGTCATAATAAGGTTCAAAGAGCATAACCTTAGACTTGAGCCCAGATTGGAAAGGAACCAAAAAGGAGATGATAGATGGAAACTAGGGACTAGGCAGTACTATTTATTAAGTAATGCACCCACTAGACCTCCATTAGCTCAACCACAAGCAGAACACAAATATGAGGCATAGATCTAGTAAAGACCAAACCTAATAAAATAACTTCTTCTCCATCAATCCATGAGTCATCAAAGGTAGAAAAGTAAGAATTACCTCAGGTGAAGGTACACATGATAACATTAGATCCTGATGAGACTATAGAATATTCACTAAAAATGATATCAATGGCTTATGAATAATATGATGAAGAAACTCAAAGTGAAGAGAGAAAGGAAGAAAAGGGGAAGGTAGTATTGGACTTAGTCCCTATGGATACCCCTAAGAGGAAAGTTGAGCTAGTCATTGTTCCAATAAAGACCAAGAAGCCCAAAGTGACTTTCACAACTCCTTTGAGTGAAGTCAATCTATTTAGTGAATAAAACTTGATATGTGGTCCATCTATTCTAGAGTGGTTCATTTATGGACCCAGATTATAGAAATTTATTAATGCACATAATCCTTGGGCAATAATGAAGGCCATCAACGTTATCATGAACCAAAAAGTAAAGCCTTGGATAGTGGCTTTGTAAGAGGAGGATGAGATAATATTGGCTTCTCTAGGTCAATCAAGTGGATCACAAGTAGATATCCAAGCTCCTCAAGTAACTCAATCCAAATTTCTAGTCAAGTTTGACCCAAAATTTGTTAGCTTAATGAGAGTAATAGAGAAGAAGGTCATGGTAGGAGGTACTGATATGACAAACTAGAAAGTAGGACCATTGACCAATCTGACTCCAATAGATAGATAGTGGCCTGTATAATCTTCCATTTTTGAAGAGGATCCCTTGAAATTAACTTAGGAACATATAGAGAAACTACAAGTAGCCATTAAGGGTATGCAATAGAAAAAGAAGAACTTGGAAGAACTAGTTATCTTATCAATTCTAGATACAATGATCAAGATGTTTGAAGATACTTTATTTGACATGTTTAGTTCTTTTAAGTTAATAAAGTCTATATAGAGTGTATTGAGCTATTAGGTTACTACATCTATGAACTTAGTCTACCAATGGCAAAACTCAAGAGGAAAAATAAAGAATTTGATCAACATCTTGATAGAGGATAAAATTATTGAGTTCAAAAAAATTAGCTTGGCTCATCTAAACACAGCCATGGGATTAGTGATAGATAAAATCATGACCCTGAGGAAATGGTCTAAGGACATAGAAAACCTTTATAAGGATGACATACAGTTGTAAAATAGGATGGAGCATATATTGAGAAGTATAATTAAGGATCCCATTATAATCAACTCAATTGGTCTAATTATTGATGAATAGTTCAAGCATAGGGCCACCCAAGTCATGCATTATGTAAAATGTCAGAGCTAAAGGAAGATAGGATTTGATAACATAAAGATCATGGACATGATATTCATTACAGAGGAGAAGATTGTAGAATCTAGGAGAATAAAAGAAGAATTATAAAGGGATGATAAAGACCTAAATAACATGTTATATCAAGAGGATAAACTCTTCATAGAGTCCATTATCAATTTAAAGCTCATTGATGATCAGCATGGTAGAGCAATGAAGATAATTCAATAGAAATACGGGACTTTATCAACAAAGGGGCCACAAAGTTGAATTTTTTATTATAGCATATTATTTTGTAATTGAATGTGTATAATTTAAAAAAGAGAATATTATTTTGTAAAGGCATGTGCAACTTGTAAAGCACATTTCCTATAGATCAGTTCTTTGGAAAGTGTCTTTCTTTAGAAGGTTGTAAAGGATAACTATACAATTGTAATTTGACATAATTGATGGACATACCTCCTTAGTTCTCTATATAAGGGTTATTGTCAATTTTAGGAGAGGGACTTTTGAGAAAAAATACTTGCACTAATTTTGGATCAATTAATGCAAACAAGGAATTTTGAAAATTTTGGCTCTTTTTTTTATGTAAATTGTTATCATGGCTTCTATCTCAATTATCTGGATTGTAATTTAGATTTTAATGGTTCTTATTGATTCTTGATGTGCATTAACTATATTTAGATTAGTTAACTTATGCTAACTCTAGGTTAACTAAAATATCTTGGGTTCATTTCATTTTATATGCTCTTCTTGTGGATGTGCTTATGTTATTTACTTTCAGAAGTAAATCTTCAAACTAAATCAATTTCTTATTTGCATTCTTTCATTTCCTTAGATGCTTTCCTAATGTGTAGTAGGATTTGAGATTATGCTATTTCATGTTATACATTGGTTTTAAATGCATAATTTGATGATATTTAAACTTTTTTCTTAATATTTGTGTTAAAGATCATCAAGATCAACATGTTCCTTCTCTACCCTACCCTTCTTTTTGATTTTTTCTTTGATCAATTCACTCTAGATTAGATTCATTGTGAATATCCATCTTAGCTTAGAGTTAGATTCAGTTTGTAGAGTATAGTTCACTTCACCTAGGTTAGATTACTCTCATTTTCAAAGGCTAACTATTAGGCCATAGTTACTCCCAACAACCAGAATTTATAAATATTATGAAATGGTTCACTTATTATATCATTATTCCACCAAAAGATAAAAAGATAATCATAACCATATAACTCAAGAATTATATTCTTTGAATTTATAAATGAGTAGTGTTTCATGAACACTTAAAACCACCTATGATACACATACATGCATCAACATGAGAACACGTTCTGATAGTGCTAGAAGGAGGGCCTAGTTGGGTCTTTGTAAATTTGTGGTGTCTTTTCTATTTTTAATGAATTATATTCAAATATTAATGAACTATTTGCATATTTATGTTTCTTCTAGCATATTTGTGTAAATATCATAGAATCACATAGTTTGAGACCAATATTTGGGATCATTTAGTTAAATATAATCATTCTTTCAAGATTCAAGGTAAATATTTACAAAGGTAGCTTGGGCTCTATAAATCTTCCTCATTTAAAATTAGTGATAGAAAAATTATTCAAAGATTTATTGGTTCTTTACAAAATAAAATTTATTTATACTTAGATGTGTAAAGATCATTGATATTCTCAAGTTTAGCTATATCTTTGAGCTTATTCAGTTAAAGATAGTTGCTCTTTGAAGATATTTATATAAATTTGTGCAAAGCTTGCCTAACTTAGGGATCTAAAACATGAAAATATACTCATAGGTGAGAAGTGGACTATTATTTGTAAGAATTAAGCTAAATATCATTCATCTTTGTAAATATATAGTTTCTAAGTCATATTTTGGATAGGAATCAAGGTTTACGAGATGGAACTACCAAGGATAAATACTAGGTCAAGGTCTGAATCAATATTTCCTCTCCTTTCATTAGAATATCATAAGAAATCAAGAAAAAACAAAGGTAAGTTAAGGTTTTCTAAATCTTAGCCTACTTCACCTGTTCAAAGTGCTCTTGTGTTTGATATTTATCAAGGTATAGCTTGGTTAGGTGGATCTTCAATCAATGTGCATGGTCAAGTACATGACCTACCAAAAACTTTGAGAAATGTTTTCCATCTTTAAGTCCCAATGGTGTTATTATAGTTGAATAACATATTAAATCTTTCAAAGCTACTTTGAGGTTATTAAATGTAGTTCATGAAGATGTAACATGTAGATTATTTCTATTTAATTTCAAATATGATACATATGAGTGGTTTCTCAACCTTGTATAGAATTATATCACTATTTTTAATGATTTTAAAATTGGTAAAATCATTAGCCCTTGCATTATGTATTAGTAATTCACCACTGTCAAAAGAGATTCTAGTGAAACCATTAGATCTTTTAATGCTAGATTCTAGAAGATGTTCAGTAGAACCATAGCTCCTTATAGACCTGATGAAGCCTTGGTTTTAGAAATACATAAGGATGATTTGCAACCCATGACTTATGTCTTCTTAAAATGTCTGTTGGAGTCATAAACACACTGGTTTTGGCCTATGTTAAAGTTGTAACAATCAATGATCAAATACAACCTCAAGGCCAACTTGCATATGCCATCCTCAATATTAATCCCAATTTCCCTATACTGAGCATCATATTTAATGCTAATTAGAATGTACCTACCCTAAATCAAACACCAATCTTTAATGAATTTCCTTTAATCCATGCTCATCCTAGCAAAAAATTGGGATTCTTTAATAATTATACAAATGGATTTCATCCACAATAATAAAAATCTTTGATGCCAACAACTATTAATAGTAATCAAGTTCATAACTCAAAGGCACCAAATAATGATAATGAATCCATACTTTAAATGGTTCATAAACTGAGTACTAACTTCCTTCAATTACAACAGCAAGTAGGTAATACTAGGGATAATTCCAATATGAATTATTCATATCAAAGGTTTAATAGGTTTCACAACCAGTTTCATAATGGTAACAATGGAAATAATAATAACAATAATGATTTATCATCAAGTAAGAATAATCTTGAGATTAACATTTGTGATGTTTCTCTAACTAAATATTATAGGGTTCATAACACTTCAAAGCATGGTGAGTTGGACTGCATTGAATTTTGTAATGCTTTTGAATTGTTTCAAGATAAATTGAGTACATCTGAAGGTGCACCTAATAAAGATAATTCTATAGGTATATCTGGGTCTTCAAAGTAATCTAAATCTATAGATATAACCCTAATGGTGGAGAAATTGAACTTCTCATTCCAAGAGGAGAATGAGCCTGAAGATACTCCTAAAGAGATTTACGCTTTTTAGTAGTATTTTAATAATACCTATCCTCTGAGGAATATGGAGTAGAATCATCCCTTGACCACATCTACTCCACCAAATAAATTTTACACTCCTCCAAATCCTATAGTTGACAACAATCCTAAGCCTCCAAAGGGAAGTACTTTTATGTCTAATGTTGATTCTTCTAGTACTTCTACTAGGGGTGGGTACAATATAGTTGAGGACATGAAAAAGATTAAGGCTAACATCACCTTGCATGAACTAACTCAAATTAATGAGAAAAGGGATTTTTTACTTAAATATTTATCTAAAAAGCCTAGTAAGTCACCTAAGGTGCAAATGCCAATTTCGTTATGTATAAGAACAAAGTAGATGTTCCACCTTTCCTGCTTATAGTTAGAATCTTTGGTAAGAATTTACATAATTATTTATTGAACTTAGGTTTGTCTACTAACATCATGCCTAAAGGTATTTGTAAGAAACTAGGTTTTACTCCAATTAAATATGATAGGGTTATTACTCAACTAGATAAATCTAAGGTGAAAGTAATTAGATAATTATTGAATATTCACACACATCTTGTAGTTGAGTCAAGGATACAATAGTTTATATAAATCTAAGTGGCAGATATTCCTGATGCTTATGGAATGATGCTAATTAGAGACTAGACCATATCATTAAATGGTTACATGTCTACTGATTATTCCCACATGTGGCTTCCATAAAAGGGAGTGCCAAATTAGATTTGAATTAAAAGAGAGCCCAAGATGAAACACATGATCACCAAGTACAATGTTGTAAATGAAAGGGTCAACATGGCCAATTCTTAGGTAATATTTTACACTCTTGACACCTCTTATATATGTGGCTCTAAAGATACTCATGTTTTACCTGAGATATGGAAATTATATTTTGATGGTGTAAAATGCAAATCTAGATTAGGGGTAAGAGTTATTTTAATTAATCTTAATAGAAAATAGTTTAGTACTTCTTACAAACTCTAGTTTTCAAGCACTAACAACTTGGTAGAGTATGAGGCTCTAATCTTAGGTTTACAGTTTATCATCAAACATAAGGTCAAAGAACTATTGGTTTATGGTGATTCAAAACTAGTAGTTAATCAAGTCAGAAGCAGGTACTAGTGACAACTGTCTTACCTTAATAAATATAATTTTAAGATTTGGGACCTGATAGAATATTTTGATTCTTTTAACATTATCTCAATTCCTAGGGAAGAAAATAAGCTTGTTGATGAGCTAGCCTCAGCTACATTTAATCTTAGGCCAAACCAAAGCTCTAAATTAGGAAGCCTTAGTATTTAGTTAATCTCATGTCCCGTAGTCACTAATAATATCAACCATTTGTAGGTATTTAGTCATGACCAATAGATTTTAGACTTCATGAATATTTCAAGAGTATTTGAGGCTCACATCATTCGTGAAACTAATGAAAATGCTCTTGATAAAAGTAATAGTATTGACAAAATTATGTAATTAAGTGATAATAAAATTATCAAGGGAATGATTTCCCTAGAAATATTATTTGACATGGACAAACTAGCTAAAATGTCAAAGTTCCCAAGGTAAATTAGAAATATTACAAAATAGTTAACTTAGGAACACAAGGTCAATCCTAGCTAGTTAATATTAGTACAACCTGCATCAATGAAGAATTGGGAAAATCTAAAGAGTTATTTCCCAAGTATAAAGATCTTGCATCATAGTCATATAAGTACTTAAATATCTTTGATCCTAGATTCATAACTCATATCATACCACTAAAAGAAGCCTACAAGATTTTTGGGTAGAAATAAAGACCAGTCAACCCTATCCTAGAGCCATTGATATACAAAGAGGTCAAGAAGTTTCTAGATGCCAAGATAATGTTTCCCATTAGAAACTCCATTTGGGTAGCTAACTTAGTGCCAGTTAGGAATAAAAATGGGGAAATAAAATAATGTGTAGACCTTATAAATTTGAATAGAGATTCTGAAAAAGGATAATTATCCTTTGCCTTCACTTGATCAAGTTATTCAAATTGTTATTAGTTCTGCAATGATGTCTTTTCTTAATGATTTTTCAGGATATAACCAAGTGCTTGTGAATAAGGAAGACATATTAAATAATACATTCACTACTAAGTGGGGTGTGTGTTCCTACAAAATAATTCCCTTTGGACTGATAAATTCAAGTACAACATTTCAAAGATAAATGGATCAAGATTTCCAAGTGCTGATTGGCAAGTGGTTCATCATTTTCATGGATGATCTTACTATCTTTTCAAAAAATAGGGAGGACCACATCATGCACTTGCATTAGGTATTTTAAAGGTGTAAAAGGTATGGACTTTCTCTCAATCCCAAGAAAATCATTTTTTATGTCACTAAGGGAAAATTTTTAGAACATGTTATAACTAAAGAGGGGATTTATATAGATTCTAATAGAGTATATGTTATATCTAAGATAGAACCCCCTAATAGTAGAAAAGAATTGAAATCTTTCTTTAGGAAGATCAGCTTTGTGAGAAATTTTATTTCTGGTTTTGCAAATATTATGAGACCATTGAATGATATGTTGAAGAAAGATGCCAAGATCACATGGAATGAAGAAACCAAAAAGGCCTTCAAGGACATAAAAGAAGAAATAATGCAGGCACTAGTATTGATAAGTCCTAATTTTTCAAAGGGTTTTTATCTTTATTCTTTTTCTTCTGACCACATAATTGTAGTTGTCTTAACCTATAAAATATATGGATGTGATCAACCTATTGCTTTCATGAGTAATAATTTTAAAAATTATGAGTTAAACTATTCCCTGATTGACAAGCAAGCATGTGCTTTAGTCAAGGTAGTGAAGTAATTTAGGCATTATATTTTTAGAAATAAGGTGTATGAAATACTACCAGACCTTGCCACTAAGCTCATGCTTAGCCAATGTGAGTTAGGAAAAATAAGAGGTAAATGGATGTTCATACTTCAAGAATATGATCTATAAATTAAGATTGCTAAATTGGTAAGGTGACAAGGGTTAATTCAATTGATTTCCAATACTAACCCCAAGTTAAGTTTCATATAGTTAAAATAACAAAGTTTTCAACCCAATGATTGGTATGATGCCATTTTTCATTTAGTAAGCAATGGAAATTGTCTTTTAGGGTTGACTAGGGAGCAAAGGAGATATCTAAGGCTCAAGGTAGCTCATTTCTTGATCAAATATGGACTTATTTTGAAGAAGAATTATGAAAGGATATACCTGAGATGTGTTTCTAAAGAGGAAGCATCTAAGATCTTGAGTACATTCCATGAAAATATGGGATGTGGACACCCATATGGAAGAACAATAGCACATAATATCCTTAGGGATGGTTAATATTGACCTACTATCTTAAAATATATTCATAATCATGTGAGAGTGTGTCATTAGTACCAAATTTTCAACACTAAAGAGCCCAAAATAGCCATGCCATTGAGGTTAGTGATGACTGATAAACCCTTTTCTCAATGAGGATTAGATTTTATGGGGGTCATCAACCCCAATTATTTATAAGGACATAAGTATGTGCTCATTGTTACTGACTACTGAACTAGATGGATAGAAGTAGTGGCAACCAAATAATGTAGGATATAAGATGTGGTAGAGTTCTTGGAAGATAACATATGTATAATATTTAGAACATTGGTGTCTCTAGTTTATGTAATTGATCTACTTTTATATCCATTGAGATGACTGAATTTACATATAACAACAATATTGTTCTCGATTTCTCATCAAACCATTACCCTCAAGGCAATGGGGTTTCTGAGTCAAATAACAAAAATTTGATGAAAGCCATCAAGAAGTATGTTTCTAATAAACAAATAACTTGGCACAAGTTAATTAAATATGCCCTTTGGGATGATAGAATGAGATTCAATCAAGCTCTAAAGGCATCACCATTTCTACTTGTACATGTATAAAAACTTGTATTCTCCATCACTTTCAAGCTACCAACCTACAAGTTTATATAATAGTACATGGAAAGATAATATCAAGAGTTTACAAGTTTAAGGTTACTTGACATTATTCAAATGGAAGATACAAGAGAGGAAGCTTTTGCCAATTTTAGTATACATCAAACCATAGTGAAGAGATGGTTTGATAATTGTTCTAAAATTAAGGTGTTCAGACAAGGAGACTTGGTTATTATTTAGGACAAAGCATCTAAACCTAAAGGAAATCATGGAAAATTCACACCTTTGTGGATTATCCCCTATCAGATTACTAAGAGAATAGGATATAACACCTTCAAGATCAAGGACTTACAAGGAGTAGAGTTTACATTGCCAACAAATGGGCAATATCTCAAGCACTACTTCTCTACTGCTCCACCCCAAGTCCACATGGAGTGATTTATAGGACTTGTTAGGATTAGTATAGGTAGGCTTAGATTAGTTTCTTTATTGTTTCTTTCCTTCTTGTTCTTTATTAGTAAATAGTACATGTAAGTATTAGTTTGCTTCTTTTTATTTGTTTACTTATTGTGTGTTTCCTTTCCTTTATTTAGTTCCTTGCCTATAATAATTATTTTTAAGATAGTCCTGAAGATCCAATATATATGACTGCTCAAAGGAACACCATAAATTAGGGATGTAGGTATGACTTCTCCAAATGGTTGATCATGGATCTTAAAATGTGAGCTTGATGTTATAGTTTTGAAAACTTGGTAAGGATTGGTATCTATATTAGTTGTTCCTAAAATATTAAACCTTATTCTTGATCAAAATTTGATTTTGATAAGTATTGCTTATGTGGGATGAAAGTTTGAATTATTAAGTCTTATTTGAATTTTTTTTAAATATTAATTTCCTGGGACAAAGTTTACAACCAAGGATGATTGTATGAAGATCAAACATTTGGTATTAAACATGGTTAAATTGGTTCCTAAATTTTTTTAGAAAGACATATCTAAAACATATAAATATAATAGCTTCATTGCAAAAATTTAAAAGTTGTCTAAACAAAGGTGATTCAGTAATCTCCACCGGGGATATGGATGCCTAGATGGCAATGAGAAAGGCCTTGAGTAGATCCAAAGGTATCTCTATCAGGGCTATAAATGCCTAGATGGTAGTATACAAATGCCCAAACCTTCTCTAAGCTAAATCATGAATATATAGATATGCTACAAGTCAAAGGACATGAATCTAAGAGTTGTTCTCTAAACCCCATGGCAATCAATAAGTGGAATCAAAACGCACACATAACATGGATATCTTTTTATGTTTGATCCTATTTTGACATATGTGATACTTGTCTTAATTATGGCTTAATATTAAAAATGGTACCTAATCATGTGGACCAAGTAGCCTAGTTCTTAGTCTAAACCAACGTCTCTAAATTCTAACATATTGTTATGTTTCCCCTAGAAGTTGCCATTTGTTGAGGTCAACATACCCCCATTTCTAAAAATGGGGACCTTTGTTTCAAAAAATTTAAAATTTGTGCCTTGAATTGAAAATGCCACTTGATCAGTGTTTTTTATTTAAAGATCATCCACACCTAGTTCTCATTTCTCTTGAGTAGCATGTCTCTATTTAATTCTTGTCTTATTTTGCCTAATTTTGCTAATGGTTACTTCATGTGTTTTCAAGATACAGGTTTAATAGAGTCTCAAATGGAGGAAAAATATTTAGGGTTTCATAATTCAAATGATAAATTGACCCTTTGATTGGTCATTGGTCTTTAATTATTTAATTGAATTCATGTTTGCACATTTGGGAAACCCTTAACCTAATTCTTTTCACCTAAGTATTTTGAGCTAAATTCAAATTTACACGGGTTCTTTTTATTCAAAATTACATGAGAAAATTTTGTATCTACTCAAAAATTAGTTCATGTATTTCATCCTAAGGTTTTAATCATGTTTATTAACATAAATAAAACCTTGTTCTAAAATTTTATGTCAAGTTCTCTATATCCCCCCGAAACCCCTATGTCTCTTTTATCACCCACCTAGACTAATTACACTCAAGATACTTTGTTATATTTTATACTTAATCTAAATTTTATCTTAAGTTTTAATTTTATTTATTAATATAATTAAAACCTTAGTCCAAAACTTTATCCTAAGTCCTTTATATTCCCTGAGCCCTAACTCATTTATTTCTATGGACCCACAGGATCAACATGAGGATGCCAAGTGGTGAGATCCTGGAGCCCAAGTAAAAGATATATGATTCATGAGGACTATTCAAGGTCAATAATTCAAGTACCCAATCCAATGATGTACATTTGATCGATCAAAAGAGATTCGATGATGTGAAAGGGAGGTTGAAAAGTCAAAAGCTCTATGAGTAAGAATGGAGATGATAAGTGTCATGCCCATGGATCACAAATTAAATTTCAAAAAGTATCCTAAATATTGATGATGTACAACTAAGTGTACACATTCTGATCAATGGTAATCATTTAGTCAAACTTCAATGAATTCCTAGGAAGAGTGAGAAGGTGACAAGTGTCACCATCATAGAGATTGAGCTAGAAGATTGATGTCTCATGGAAAAAAGGATAGAAACCATAGGATCAATATTGATGGTATGCATTAATCCATGTATCTAAGATCCAATGATGTGAAATTAAAGTTTAAAAATAAAAAATCCTTATGAATGAATGTGATAGCAACACATGTCATGACAATGATGAATGGTATAAAAATTGACCAATACCATTCAACCTTTCAGATCCAAATCAATGGTGTGAGGTGAGGTATACTTTTCAACAAGTCAAGACCCAATGAGATGTTGGCACATGTCTTAAAGGACAAATGGTCACTTTTTAAATATTAATGAGTGGTGTGACATGGTGGATCCATGTAAGCACTAAGTCAAATTAAGAGATTTTATGGACTAGAAAAGGCAAAGGTATAAGTATGACATCTAAATGCAAATCTATGTCACGAAGCTCTCAATTCAAACTATACTACCACTATTAAAGTTATGTGAGAACCTGATTGAACTCCAAAAAACCTTAGCATGTATAAAATCCCTAATTTGACTCTATGTTCATTTCAATCAAGCTAAAGGGAATCAAATTATCATTTGTTCAAGGATAATTTAGTTCAGAATTGAATTATAGACCATTAATGAATAGTTCAATCAAAATTATAGCCATGATAGCATGGAAGGGTGTCCCAAAAGAAGATGTAGAGTTTTATTTGACCTCAAACACAAAAGGAAGGGTTTTTAGAGACACAAAATTCATTTCCAATACTTTAAACATCAGAGACAATAATTGGTCAAACTTGTTTTGGACCATTGAGAACTAGTAATCCATCACCCAAGAGGAGGAGAACATGTCTACCAAGAGGCTATACTATGACATAGTCACAATTCAAATGAATAATTTTCACTATGAATTATTAAAACCTAAGGCACCCCAATGTATCGATATCCTTTCTCCAATTTTTAAGGTTACTAAAATAGATCAAGGTTGGATAATTAATGAACACACTCATAGAAATGTGGCATATATCTCTATTTTATCCTTTGAAAATTATTATAAACTACCCAAACCACAAATTGGTCTACCTTCCATTAATTCTTGGGCCAAATATAATGATTTGAAGAACATCCTAATCATGTGGTTGTATTTTAGAAACCAAATCTTCTGACTTTAGCAAAAACATCCCAATTAGCCAAATCAGATAAGGAATAAGGATGATTATGACAATATTGAGCAAATTATGTGGAAATTCCATGATAGCCTATGTTAATAATATCTGGGTACCAATTATCTATTTCATGGTTGAGAAATAGATTACCCCTACTCTAGGTTAAATTATTAGCATTTTTTTGAATAGGCAGATCTATGCCATTAAGCAAAAAAAGAAAACCCATTTTTACATGATGTCATACCTCTTGGATTCTCTCTATGCCATTACCAAGATCCCAAATCAAAGGGAATGGTCACCCAATATAACATAACTAGTTTCACAATAATATTCTAAGCTACACATATTCAAGTATAAGGATCACATTCAATTCATCTATGATTATGTATATCCATCCTTTACTAAAGCCATAACTAGTTATCCCATGGAAAGAGTTAGCCCACTAATAATAAAGTATGTTCAATATATGGGTGATATATGGTCATACCTAGACTATAAATTAATCAAAAATTAGGGAACCTAAAGCACCCCTCTCATGCTACCCATCGATGTCCCAAACAAGCTAGTGGAGCAAGAGGTAGCATATCAGCTATTTCATGTTATAGATGGTTTTTGTAAGACCAAGAGAAAAGGCCTCCTCAAAAACTTTCCCATAACAATTAGGAATACCATTTTCAAGTAATGGGACAACATTGAGGTAGCCTCTAAACATAGGACTTATTTCAATCTACAAATAGATGAGCTAAAATAGTGAGACCCTTATGGTAGGGTCAAGGAGCATTAAGGGTCAAAAATATTCAAGTGTGCCCTATGATCATCAAAATGGTGCTTATGATCCCATTTATACCAAGGTATCTAGTTACTCTGAGGTCACAAGAAGGTTTAAGGAGCATAACCTTAGACCCAAGCCCAAACTAGAAAGGAACCAGAAAGGAGATGATAAATGGAAACTAGGCCCTAGGTAGTACCATTTGCTAAGTAATACACCCACTACACCTCCATCAGCTCAAACAAAAATAGAGCACAAGTATAATATGTAGATCTAGCAAAGAAAAAAATAAATAAGGCCTAATTAAATAGCTTCTTTATCAATCCTTGAGTCATCAAAGGTAGAAGATCAAGAATTACCTTGAGAGGAGGTAGACATGATAACATTGGATCCTAATGATACTATAAAATATGCACTCAAAATGTTATCAATGGATTATGAATTAGTTTATGAATAATATCAAATTGAAGAGATCAAGGAAGAAAAGGGGAAGGAATTATTAGACTTACTCCCTGTGGATACCCCCAAGAGGAAGGCTAAGCTGGACATTGTTTTAGTAAGGACCAAGAAGTCCAAAGTTACTTTCACTCCTTTGAGTGAAGTTAATCTATTTAGTGAATAAAACTAGATATATGGTCCAACTATTCTAGAGTGGTTCATTTATGGACCCAAATTACAAAAAGTGCGTACTACACATCATCTTTGGGCAATAATGAATGCCATAAACATTACCATGCACCAAGAAGTAAAGCCTTGGATAGTGGCCTTGTAAGAGAAAGATGAGAGAAGATTGGCTACTCTAAGTCAATCAAGTGGAGCATAAGTAGAGATCCTATCTCCTCAAGTAAATCCAAATTTGGAGTCAAGCTTGACCTAAAATTTGTTGGCTTAATGAGATTAATAGATAAGAAGGTCATGGTAGGAGGTGAGGAGCCGGCATACTAAAAAGTGGGGCCATTGACCAATCTGATTCTAGTAGGCATACAGAGGCCTGGAGAAGGTCCCATTTTTGAATAGGATCCCTCAGAATTATCCTAGGCACATACATAGAAGCTACAAGTATCCATTAAGAGCCTAAAATTAAAAAAATTAGAACTTGGAAGAACTAGATATCTTGTTAGTTACAAATGTAATGATCAATATGTTTGAAGATACTTTATTTGACATGTTTAGTTCTTTAAAGTCAATAAAGTCTAGACAAAGTGTATTGAGCTAGTAGGGTACGACAGCTATGAACTTAGTCCACCAATGGTAGAAGTCAAGAGGAAAAATGATAAAATCCTAATAGAGGATCAAATTAATGAGTTTAAAACAATCATCTTGGCTCATCTGATCATGTCCATGGGATTAGTGATAGATAAAATCAAGAGCCTGAGAAAATGGTCTAAGGACCTAGAAAACCTTTATAAGGACGATAGATAGTTATAAAATAGGATAAAGCATATATTGGGAAGTATAATCAATGATCCCACTCCACTTAGGTTAATTAGTCTAATTACTGATGAATAATTCAAGTACATGGCCACCCAAGTCATGTATGAAGTAAAAATTTAGAGCCAAGGGAAGACAAGAGTTGATAACACAAAGATCATTGCTATAAAGGAGAAGATTACATAAGCCAAGAAAATAAAAGAAGCATTAGAAAGGGCTGAAAAAGACCTCAAGAACATGGTAGATCAATAGGATGAACTCTTCATAGATCCCATTATCAATTTAAATATCATTGATGATTATCATGGTAGAGCAATGAAGATCTTTCAATATAAATAGGGGACTTGAGTAGCAAAGGGACCTCAAAGTTGAATTTGTTATTAAATAATATTATTTTGTAATTATACATGTCTATTTTTTTAAAATAGAATATTATTTTATAAAATCATGTGCAACTTTTAAATCACATCGCTTATAGGCTAGTTCTTTAAAAAGTGTCCTTCTCTAGAAGGTTGTAAAGGATAGTTGTACAATTGTAATTTGACATAATTGATTGACATACCTATTTAGTTCTCTATATAAGGGGTATTTTCAATTTTAAAAGGGGAGGGAGTTTTGAGCAAGATTACTTGTGCTAATTTTGGATCAATTAATGCAAACGAGAAATTTCAAAAAGTTTGTCTCATTTGTTTGTGTAAATTGTTATCATGGATTTTCTCTCAATTGTTTAGTTTTCCATTCAGATTTGAATGGTTTTGATTGAATTTTGATGTGCATTTACTATTTTTAGAGTGGTTAAATTGTGATAATTCTAGGTTAACTAAAATATCTTAAGTTCATTTCATTTTCTATGTTCTTCTTGTGGATGTGCTTATGTTATTTACTTGCAGAAGTAAATCTTCAAAGTGAATCAAGTTCTTATTTGCATTCTTTCATTTCCTTAGATGCTAATTTGATGTGTAGTAGGATTTGAGATTATGTTGTTTCATGATATACATTTGTTTTAAATGAATATTTAGATGATATTTGAAATTTGTCATAATATATGTGTTAAAGATCAGTAAGATCAACATGTTCCTTCTCTTCCCTACCCTTCCTTTTGTTTTTTTCTTTGATCCATTCATTATAGATTAGCTTCATTATGAATATCCATCTTAGCTTAGACTTAGATTTAGTTATTTGAGCATAATTCACTTCACTTATATTAGATTACTCTCATTTTCAAAGGTTAACTATCAGGCCACAATTGCTCCCAACAACCAAACTTTATAAATATTATGAAATAGTTCACTTATTCTACCATTATTCCACCAAAATATAACAAGATTATCACAACCTACAAAAAATGCATTAGATTATTTTAATTCAAAAATGATTATTCTTTCATAAACACTTAAAACCACATGTGATACACATACATGCATCAATAACAACCATTTTCTAAAATAGGTGACAAAGTGGTACATTGGTCTTTATATTCATCTGTTGGTTTGACTAGCTCATCAAGTTCACCCAAGTAGGAAGAATATGAATCACTAAGGTTTTTCAAATGCCATTAATCAAAGTCATGTGGACAATATTGGATTAATTAATCAAATATTTTCTATTGTTCTGAACTAATTCCTAAATGGCAAGAAGTTATAGAACTGGAAGAGGCCTAGGCTTAATTTGAATTCCTCATATAATAACACCTTAAATAGGTTTTCACCATGGGAATTAGTTTTTTATTTACTTTTACCTTAGTCCAAAAGTTCCTCAAAGAGGTTTTCAGTTTGGGACCTCAATGTTTGATTTTATTTTTATTTTTTTTATGACCAAAGAAGTTCACCTACTCTTCAAAATAGACAATGTCCAATGTAATGAAAAATCCATATTTGTGATCATGAAATGGAAAATTATCTCTAAGGACCATAAATTTATAGATCACTTCATCATTCTAAAAATCATCTAACGAAATGTAAGAACCTTATTGGTCCTAGTCGATCAATTGGGGATGATGGAGGAAAGGAGGGGGATTAGATGGCATAATAGTAATGGTATAGATGGTATTAGGGTCAAATAAATTAGTGTCAACCAAATTGATGAGCATGGCCATTGATGTTAGGTTGTCATTCATGTCAAAGAGAGCATGAGATACTAGTGCATTAATGATAAAGAAGTTATGTTTGATATCATGATGGTGTGGTCATGTTGTAGAGACCCTATGGGATATTATGAGTGATTAGAGTGATTATAAAAGTGAAAATAATTCATTAGAGTAGTCATATGAGTGTCTAGGTTCAAGTAGTCATCTTGGTAGATAAGGCTAAGTAAGCAGTTTAATGATGTCATATTTTAGATATGTGAAGGTTTAGGAGTAGTTTGATATGGATGGATTCCCCTATGATAAGTGATCATATGGTTAAAATTTTAGGTCTAAAAATTGAGCATAGAAAAATTTATAATAGTACAAAGTTGGCCTCTTAGATAGAGTTCACTAAATTTATATACTTAGCCAAATAGTCAAGACAGATCTAATAGTGAGCATTTAATTAGATGATGAAGATCTACAGTGAGTGTGAAACCTATAAGATAGAGATCAAAAGTGAGTGATTGATCATTCATATTATGATCTTATGGATCATATTCAGTCAATAAGTCAATAGAGTGCTTAGATTTCACATAGAACTACCAAGTGGCACAAGCACATTGACTGAATGGTGTAGGGTATGCAAAAGGCACACATAGCTACCAAGTAGCACGATTACAGAAGCACATATCTAAGATCAAAGATAAGTGATTAAAGGTAAATAATATGATACTTTTGAGTATATTTATAGATCATGTTTTTTAAAGTTGTGAGAGGGAATGAGATGAAGACACATGTTTGTAATATTTACATTTAGCAGTGACCGTTGGTATTTGAAATTAACAAAGGAAAAACTAGTGCTGAGTATTTTGATAATATATTTTGATATAAGAGGAGTTTTTTGATAGATTGAAAATAAAAGTTGAATAGGAATTCAAGGCACATCAATAATTTTTTTTTAAATATTTGAATGTTTATACAATTGCATATATTAAGCTCCAAAGTTGACTATGTGTTTGACCATGTTTTACATGTGACCTAATAAGAGTAATTGAGTTGTTCTTGATAGTCATTTTATGTTTAAATATGAGATAAATATTTTATATTGTTATATACTCCATGAGGACCATTTTTTTTTATTTTTGAGGTTTTACCAGCCCATCTTCAATGTGAACAAAGGCTTAGAATTTGACTGTGTTTATTAAATACACTGGTAGTTTGATTGACCATCTTGTAGAGGTAAGTTGAAGGTGTTCTGAGTAGAGTTTAGAAAACAAATGAATATGAAGATTTCAAGGAAGTCTCAAAGTTTCATGATAAGGTATTGGATATATTATGTTTCCCATATTTAGTTGTGAAGAGTCAAAATATCTTGACTATATTTTTACTGTTTATGACTAGTCTGAGTGGTCATTTTGAAATAGTTGGTTTTAATACTTAGAGATTTTTTTGAAGTGTATAATTAACATGGAGGTGTAGAAAAGGTATTTAATGATTCACCCATATGATATAATCATATGGATATGATAAATATTTGAGTAGTTGCTTCAGAAGTTTGGGACTGTGTTTTATGTGTATGAAGGCCTAAAGAGTGAGGAGACCTAATTGGTAGGTTCAAGTGTTGAAGTGGTGTTCCATGTGGCATGGACCCATATGAGAGTGAGAAAGGGTTTATTTTATATATTTTTTATGTGTTAAAATCATTGGTAAAGGATGAAGGTGGTCCAATTAGTCTCACATGTAACGTGTGAGTATGAAGGCCTAATTGTTTTAGGTCTCACCAAGACCTAATGGTGGTTTGGGGCCAATGGGGTAATGACCGACCTATGAAGAGTCTAGTTCTCAATGTAACATATGTATATACCTGTTTTAAGTTTTATTCAAATATTTAAATCATTTTTTCTAACCAAGATGGTTTAAAGGAAGATATTAGTATAAGTATAATGTATAATTAGATTAATTATGCTAGTTGTGATAGTGTGGATTCAAGTGAAGTAGAGAACCTTTGAAAGAAAAGTTATAGGTCATTGAGGACCAAAAAAAAGTGAAGAGGATCAGTCATGCTTATTTTATTAATTTTATGTAGGAGGAAACATAGGTCATTGAACCTAATGAGCATAGAAGAGGCAGTTTGAAAGAGTTAGTCCTAGAGGTAGCTTGAGAGAGATTATAGGTGAAGAGTGCAGACAAAGGTGGTAATCATCAGTTAAAGAGAAAAAATATGTGTTTAAGATGATCTATTAAAGGTATCTAATTGGGTGCATATTTTCCTAAGGGGTTGGTTCTTCCTTATAAGATAAATCTTGCTAAATCTCTAGTTATTATGGGTGCTCAGCTAGACAGGGGCAGTAGCTCCTTGTGGGATTGGTGTCTCACTAAAATAAGGGATAAGTGCTCCTTTATCAATTAGTTATGGTCTAAATGTTGGATATTTTTTTATAGGAATATATTCCATCTTGTATGGTTTAGGGCATTTTATCCCCCAAGAGGGTTTCCCACATATATCATGTGTTATGTGCTTAATCTTGTTATATCTTCCTTATTCATTACAATGGTTAATTTGTATGCATCATGATTGTATGTCTTAAATGTTTAAGAATTGGGAATTTAATTATATTATATATCATCATTGATTCACCCCCACCCTTCTCATTTATTTTACCTCTAACAATTAGTATTAGAGCAAGACCTTCTTTACAAGTTTAACCACTTGAAGGTGATCCAATGTACACTATGGCTAAGTAATTGAAGAAAGAGAATCAAGAGTTGAAGGCTCAAGTAGAGATTACTTATGCTTGTCTAAAATCAAGTTAATAAAATTGAAATCATGTCAATGAAATTTTTGAGAAGTATAGAGGTAAGATAAGTATGATCAAGAAGAAGCTTAGAATAAGATCATTTGATCAAGCTTTAAGGATATTAAGGATGAGTGAATCAAGATCAATAAGGAGCTATAATCCTTAAAGGCAAGATCAAGATAAATATATAATAAATATAAGATCAAAATTATTGAGGATCAATTAAGGGTTACAAATATAAATTTGAGTTCAAAAGAGGAAGAATGCAGACATCTCAAGACTCAGTTTGAAGATACAAATGCCAAGTTGAGTTCAAAGCAAGGTGAGCATGATGAATTGAAGTCCAGTATTGATTATATAAAGATTATTTAAGATCGAGAATGTATATTGAAGGATGACATGGTTAAATAAACTAAAAGGGATTAGGAGACCATCCAAGTTCTCAATATTTAGTTAGAGGTTACAAGTTCAAATATGAGAGTTAAAGAGGATAATAACATTAATTGAAAACCAAGATAGATTCATTGAAGGATGAGCATGGGAAATTTTTTGTCAAGGTAAAAATATTTAGAAAGAGAAAGAGAGGTCAACTCAAGATAATAAGGATGCAAGCACTAAGTACAACATGAGAAGACCTAGTAGGCAACAAAACATTATAAGGTATGAAAGATCATCTCATGGTCACTGCTTTGCATTTAAGTTGTAGAGTAAATATTTACTCTACGTTGCATTCAAATTTTTAGTTGAGCATTAAAGTTTTGGTTCCTTCATACCTTGGTCGTAGTGGCAGAGTTGGAGCAGAGCGCGGGTTCATTTTTCATCTAAGTATCGAAGTGCAGTGGAAGCTGCCAAGTGGCATAATTTGAGTAGGTTCTCTTTCCATTTTGTTTCCTTCATTTCATTTTTGCCTATGTATTGAATTCAAGCAGAAACTACCAAATGTCACTTTCTGAGACATAAAGCCAGCCAACTGGCATCATCTGAGACACTTTTCAAAACTTTCAAGTGGACTACAAAATGTGCCATGTATCAGATAGTAGATAAGTGAAATGCACCACATGTCAGCATCTATGTCTCATATCAACACCCACATTTCTTCTATTTTTTGGCAAAGGTTTTCAATAAGTTGAGTAGCAGAATCAGGTGGAAAGCACTAAGTGGCTATTGTGGAAGGCCCTATACTACTTTTTTAGAGATCAGCAAAAGTCACCATGTGTCAGCATCCAAGAGACAATCAATTCAATGCCTAGATTCAATACTTCAGTTAATGAGTAAATGGCACATAGCATTAAACTATTAAACTATTTTGGTTTAGCAGGCAATTCAAGGGAGTGTCCCAAAACCAAAGGGGTCAAGTACCTTTTTGGAAGGTAGAAAGGTGTCATTCCATTCTATTTAAGTGCTAAAGAATAGCAGAGGTGGCCAATTGTCACTGTTTGAGCCCCTTCCTAATCCATTCCCAAAAGTATCAGAAGATGTCACATACCCCTAGTAGGAGAAGTGGAAGATGCCACGTATCTTCTCAAGAACATTGGAGTCCTCCACATGTCAACTTTCGAGAGATCATCTTCAAGCTTCATTGCCAAATAAAGATTGTGGTGGGTCCTAGGTGTTTTTTAAAGGTCTAAAGAAACTACAAAGTTTCACCATCTGTGGGAGCCTAATATGTGCCCTGAATAATTCTACAACATAGCTAAAGAGAAGTGGAGAGAGCCGCGTGTCCCTGATAAATCAAGCAGAAAGCACCAAGTGTCATTCTCTGGTGCCTTATAAGCAATAAGTAGAATTTTAGGAAATTAACTAAGTGTCCTCTCCCATTTCAACAAAATAGAGTGTTCCATGTATCTGTTGCCATAACGCAAGATGGAGGGAACTCAGTGGGAGTTATTTTTGGTAGATGGAGCAGTTCACTGGGTAGATTTTTGGGGCTTGCAAACATTAAAGGGGCCATTTGTTTGTCCCCTGTAAGCAGAGGAGAATGGACAGTTGTGCGGCTAAGCAGGTGATGGAATGAGGAAATTCAAGTGTGGGAAGTGGTACTAGATATGAATCAACATGCCACAGTCAGAATAGTCATCTGATTCCAACATGGCCCTTCCTAATAAGACTAGGATACATCCAAGACATTGAAAGCGTTGTCTGTTTTGTCCCCTGTGAGTTAAGAGTGGAGTAGAATTACACAGGAAAAGGAGTGATGGAAGGAGACATCTGGGGTTATAAAAGAAGAGGATTAGTTACAAAAAAGAGGGGGTAATCTTTCTATAGTTTTAGACTTTCTAGAGTTTTTGACTAAGTAATATCATTTGCTTTTGTCTCATTTTCTTGAGTTGTAAATTTGATGTAACTGTGCATGTTTTTGTGCCTTTTATGTGGCTGAATGAATTAAGAAGATTAAACTCTATGCCTTGGTTGATGTTATCTGTGTCATTTGCAAAAGCAGTCTCTACTGTAGATTTTCTAGAGTTGTGATTAAGAATGTCATTTGCTTTTGTCTTGTTTTCTTGAATCGAAAGTTCTACATAACTGTACGTGATTTCTGTGCTTCTTATATTATTGGAAGATTCTTGTAAGATTGAACACTATGCCTTTATTGACATTCTTTGTATCTCAACAAAAGAAGTCCATGTTATGAGCCTTTGTTTTTATTATTTCAATCTTTTACATTAATCATGCACTTGTCTGCTTTTAAATGTAATTTAATCTTATATATAGTCTCACTGTGCTTAGGTTAAGATCAAGATTATACTCAGGTGCATCGCCATAGTTAGGTTCATTTCCTGCATTTGTGTTTCTATCTAATTTCCAATCCCTTTTCCTCAACACTTGATACAAAAGAAGAGACCAGCTTCTCTAAAATTTGGAGGTTGTTTCAAGCCGCAATGTCCCACAGCTTGAAACTTCCCATTGTTGATTGATTAGAAGCAAGTGCAATTTTAAGCATCAACAATTTTTGGCACGCCTAGTGGGACCAATCTTGAAGTTTCTTTCAATACCTTATGAACTAGAGAGCTACGAGGAGTCAGAGCTATGGACCAGTCACCAGATCACAATCTACTACAAATCTAGGTATTCTTTTGCCACCTCTTGTAATTATTCCAAGAAGAAGAGCTAGCTAGTTTGTACTAGTACCAAATATGGGAGCCCCTGTACCCCCAAGAAATTATGTAAGTTGGAACACTGGTAGCCCCTTAATTTTCCCAACACCACCAGTTATTTGGGATCCTATCCTAGTAAATGCCCTAAAAGCTCTACCCAAGTTCAGTGGGCAAGACTCTAAAACACATGCAGAACATCTCCAAGATGTATCAGATGTTTGTGCCATACATGTTGTCACACAAAAAAATGTGGCCATAAGATTATTAGTAACCTCATTCAAAGGGAAGGCTTTAGAATGGTATTAGTCTTTGACCCCAAATACCATATCTACATGGGACCAACTTGGGGATTAGTTCTTTGAAAGATTTGCAGAGAAAGGTGATAAGTCTTCTTTATTATAGCAGTTAATCACCATTCAAAGGGGACCATAGGAGGACATGACTAATTTTAACACCAAATTCCAAAAAACTTGGGATAGAATCCCTACTATAGCTAAGCCACCATCTGGTATGGCCATAGTGTTTTATCTCAAAGCCTTGAATTCAGATATATCTATTATGATTCAGTCATTGGGAGGACACACTTTACTAGGGGCTTATGACTATGCGGTCAGAGCTGAGAATCATTTAATAGATTCTATAAAGTTACCTCCAAGGCCTCCCATGCCTATGTTCCTAGATATTTCCTTGCCCTTAACTCAAGAAGTTATTAAAGATATAATCCCGCCTGTGTCTATGTATACTTACCCTCCATCATCTGCAAAGCAACCAGTCCCTGCTTAATCATCTGAGATGGACGATATCAAGAATATCCTAAGGACATTTTCCAATGCGCTGATTAATATAAAGAGGTAGTAGAATACTTTCCCTAAGCCCCCTTATCAAGGCTATCAAGGAAATAGGTTTTCATCCCAACCAAACCAATATCATGGCCCCCAAAAACAAACTAACCACCAACCAACAAATCAATTAGTTACAGTTCCCACACCCTCATAGACCATTCCTCCCAACTCAAATAGGGAGATGGTTCCAAGATAGAATAATTATGTGGATGATACTAATGCTTGGTGTTTCCCTTGCAATGATGCTCATACACCTAGAGATTGTCATAGGGTTAATCTATAATAAAGGGTGGCTGAGCAGAGGAGAATGGATGGTCAGTTTGCCATTACTAGTAACAATCAAGTCTACCAGTCTCTCGGTATGTAGAATTCAATTCTAGTAGCTCAGATGCAAGGAATGTCCTTGCAACAAGAGGAATAAATAGCCTTAGAACATGCTTTTTTCTCATGGGTTGAGGGTGAAGAAGCAATTTTCTTGAATGAAGCATCTACCTCCCAAAGGCTAGTAGTGCAATCTGATTATTACACCAGATCAAAGAGGAGAATGGTGGAGCAGCTTTAGATTGTAAGTGGTCAAGTGAAGAATAATACTCCATCTCAAGGTCAAAGGAATGCTTCTATTAAACAAGAAGTGCCTCAGGTGGTACAAGATCAAGGGATTCCTACCCAGATTCAAGAAAAAATAAGGTATCCTTATTACCAAAAAACTTAGTCTTTGGGACCGATCAATATAGTGGACCAATTAAAGAAGACTCCAACACAAGTATCTGTATGGGATATTTTGGCTATTTCTAAATAAAAGACACTACTGCAAGAAGCTCTACAAGGGTAAGCAGTGCCCAAAGGCACTGTTACCAAGGAAGGACCTGCTGGAAAGGAAAAGGTCAAAGATATGGTTCCTCCAAAGACAACAACCTTCGTGAATGATGTAACACAAGTAAGTAAATCCAAGCCAGAGCCTTTCTATTTGACTCTGATAGTTGGAAAGAAACTCATGCATAATGCATTGATAGATTCAGGAGCTAGTAAAATTGTGATGCCCAAGCAAATAGCTGATGCTTTGAAAATAAAATATGAACCCCTTGCAAAAGGAGTTATGTAGCTAGATGGCAAAATAGTACAAACCATAGGGAGAATTAAACGGCTCCCATTACAATTATACACATGTCCCAACATAATTGTCAACCAAGATATAGTTGTCATAGATATACCTCCCATTTTTTGATTATGTTTATCCAGAGACTTTATAGCAAAAATAGGAGGGTATATGTCTCTTGACTGGTCTCACCTCATCCTAAGAACCAGATATGGTTCGAAGATGAAAATTCTATCTAAACCACTGTCCAAAGACCATATCACCAATGAACCAACAACAAGATTAGAAGTAGATCATTCCATGTTAAATAAAGAAGAAAGGATTTTTTTTGAAGAGCTAGGTGACTAGACTGAGCATGATCAAGAAGAAGAAAACAGCCAGTTGTTGGCTATGAAGCATAGCGACCCGTATGGGAACTACGACTCTACTGGTTTGGTCACATACATCATTTTTGATGAGGACCAAGCAATCCTAAATTTTATAAGGAAAGAGGCACCTACTACTCAAGATTCAGAGGTCTTGACTTTGAATTATGATGGGGCTAGAAGTAAACATGGTACTGGAGCAGGAATTTGTCTTACTGCGCCAAATGGTGATAAAATTTTAAGGGCTATTCAATTACAATTTGCTTTCACTAATAATGATGTTGAGTATGAATCTTTAATGCATGCTCTCCTGTTAGCCAAGAAAAAGGGAATAAAGAACCTAAAAGTAAAAGGAGATTTAGAATTAGTAGTAAAGCAAATATGGGAAAAAGCAGTAGCTAAGAATGTGAGAATGAGATCCTACAAGAGTAAGATTTGGGATTTGATAGAAGATTTTGAAGCTTTCAATATTGAGATAATCCCTAGAAGTCAAAACTTTGAGGCTGATAGTATGGCCCAAATTGGCTCATAGTTTAACCTAGCAATTGGTCTATTGGTTAACAATGAGTCAGTAAAAGTTATAGTGAGGCTGACCATCCCAGACAATGATGAAAATTGGCAAGTGTTTAAAAATGATGCTCAGGTAGTCTCTTTCTTACAAAAATTAGATGAGTTTGCTAATCAGTTGCAAACTAAAATTGAAGAGGCATATGGTGATCATATTATATAATTGAGGACTAATAAGCTCCCTAAGAGATTGATCACCTTAGAAAACTTATTTGACCCAAAGGATGTAAGCCTGGAAAAGAAAAGGTTTTAGGTAGATAAAGCAGACTATTATGAAATGGAGGTGAGTGATGGGAAAAGACTAAAAGTTGGGAATTCCACAACTCAAGAAGAGAAGGAAAGACTAATTGAATTGTGCTAGAGATATGACAGAGTCATAGCTTGGAGTTATGAAGACCTTCATGGATACAATAGAGACATTATCCAGCACACAATAGAATTGACTGAAGGATCCAAGCCCATCAGATAGAAATAGAGGCCAATAAATCTAAGTATTGAGCCTCTAATGTTAGATGAGTTGCAAAAACTTTTAGATTCAAAAATAATATTTCCAATCAAACACTCAACCTGGATATCAAATCTAGTCCCAGTTAGGAAAAAGAATGGAGAGGTAAGATTGTGTGTAGATTTTAGAGATCTAAATAGAGAATCTCTAAAAGACCACTATCCCTTGCCATCCATGGAATAAATTATACAAATTGTGGCTAGATCAGAGAGGTTTTCTTTACTTGATGGTTTCTCCGAATACAATCAGATTTGGCTAGCTGAGGAGGACCAGTACAAAACTGCTTTCACTACCAAATGGGGAACATTTGCCTATGCAAAGATTTCATTAGGTTTATCAAATGTAGGAGCAACCTTCCAAAGAGCTATGGATATAGCCTTTGGTGAGCTTATAAATAAGATCATCCTGGTCTATCTGGATGACCTCACTATATTTTCAAAAAATGTTGATGATCATTTTGATCATTTAGAATCTGTCTTTAAGAAATGTCAGGATTTTGGGATATCATTAAATCCCAAGAAATGTATTTTTACTGTACCTCAGGGTAAACTGTTGGGGCACATAGTATCTAAGGAAGGAGTTTCTATAGATCCTGAGAGAATCATAGCTATAATGGACCTACCTCTTCCATTAAATAAAAGGGCAGTCCAGTCCTTTTTAGGGAAGATCAATTTTGTCAATAAATTCATATCTAATTTTGTAGGCTTGGTTAAACCAATGACACTCTTGCTAAAAAAATACCTAGTCTTCAAGTGGAACATAAAAGGAAGGCAAGCCTTTAAAGAGGTCAAAAGGGCTATCTCAGCAGCCCCAGTGCTTAAAAACCCAAAAAATTTCAAGCCCTTCGTAATGTATGTCTATGGAGGAGAGTCAAGTATTGTTGTTGTCTTCACACAAAAGGATGATAGGCTGGAGGGGGAACACGCAATAGCATTTTTCTCAAGAGCTCTCAAGGATTATGAGACTAGGTATAATTTTTTGGAAAGACAAGCTTATGCCATGGTAAAAGCCCTCAAGAAATTTAGGCATCTGATATTAGGGAACAAAATTCTGATACTTGTAGCTCACCCAAGTGTCAGGGAATACATCATGGAGAAGGAAATTACTGAGAAAAGAGCCAATTGGATCACTAAGATCCTTGAATATGATGTAGAGTTCAGACCCACCAAGCTAGTCAGAGGTAGGGGTCTATGCCAATATATAACCCAAGAACTTGAAAAGATGTTACCTAAGGAAGCAAATTCAGAAGGAGAGACAGAGACGATGCTAAAATTACAAGAGGCTGATCAGGAATCTTGGGTCACAAGCAGGATTCAATTTATGAAAAATGGGATTTATCCAAGATAACTCCCTCAAAACAAGAGGAGATATTATAGGATATAGGGAGTTCATTTTATTTTAATTGAACAAGTCCTTTTCAGAAGAAATTCTAATGGAAAATTGTTAAGATGTGTAGAACAGGCTGAAGCTATGAGAATACTACATGAAATGCATCATGGAATATCAGGGGGGCATTTTTTTGCAAAGACCACAGCCATAAAGATAAGTGAGGTAGGATATCTTTGGCCTACTTTATTTGTAAATTGTTATCAATTGGTTAGAAAATGTCAATCCTACCAGTATTATGTGGGGATTAAGAGGAATACAGCCATGCCCTTTAGTCTTATAATTGTGGATGAACCTTTTGCTCAATGGGGTCTTGACTTCATTGAAATGATAAATCCAATGTCCAGTATGGGTCACAAATGGATATTAACTGCCACAGACTATTTCACTAAATGGACCGAGGTAGTCCCGCTTAAGGAAGCAATAGAGAATGTGATCCTAGATTTTCTAGGGAGTATCACTACCCGTTTTGGGGCTCCTCACACCATAATTTTAAATAATGCTAAAGCATTCTTGGGGTCTAAAGTATCTGACTTTGCCTTGAAACATGGAATATATCTAAAAACTTCATCTAACTATTACCCTCAAGGTAATGGTCTAGCAGAATCAACCAACAAGAACCTGATAAGACTCATCAAAAGAGTAGGGGCTGATCATCACAAAGAGTGGCATAAAGTGCTTAATCTAGCACTATGGGCTGATAGAATCACACCTAAGTAGGTGATCAAAATGTCCCCATATGAATTGGTATATGGAAAGTCTACTATGATTCCCCTAAGCTTGGAAATTCTTGCTCTCCAGCTGATCAAACAAATTGAAATTGAAGAAAATAATCCCATGTAAGTCAGGCTCACAAAACTTTGGGAAGTTCAGGAAAAGAGGGATATAGCCCATGATTAATTGATTAAGCATCAGGGAATGGTTAAGAACTATTTTGATAAGAGGACTTCAAATCCTAATTTTGAAGTAGGCTCAATTGTTTTGAAATGGGATGCAAGGGCTGCCAAGGCAGGTTAGCATACCAAATTCGAAGCGCTATGGACTAGCCCGTATAAAATTTGTGCGTGCAAGCAGAAGAATTATTTTGAGCTAGAATCGATGGAAGGAGAACCTAAAGAGATTCCTATAAAGGGAATCTATTTGAAACATTTCAATTGACTTGGGTCTCTCATGTATTATAGTTAAATAATTTCCCTTTCTCACATTATTTTCCCACTTTTCTTTTAAATAAGTGTTTTAAACACATGTCGACGGCTCTTTTGAAGCTATGATTTTCAAAATTTTGATCTAGCAGGAGGTGGAGTTTTATTTTTGAGCAGGCTCAAAAGTCATGAGGGTTTCTAGTAACTGTAGAGTAAATTTTTACTCTACGTTGCATTCAAATTTTTAGTCGAGCACTACAATTTTGGTTCCCACATACCTTGGTCGTAGTGGCAGAGTTGGAGTAGAGTGTAGGTTCATTTTCTGTCTAAGTATCAAAGTGTAGTGGAAGCTGCCAAGTGGCATAATCTGAGTGGGTTCTCTTTCCCTTTTGTTTCCTTCATTTCATTTTTGCCTAAGTATTAAATTCAAGCAAAAATTACCAAATGTCACTTTCTGAGACACGAAGCTAGCCAACTGGCAACGTTAGAGACACTTTTCATAACTTTCGAGTAAGGACTATGGAATGTACCACATATCAAATAGTAGCTAAGCAGAATGCACCACATGTCAACATCCACGTCTCATATTGGCACCCGTGTTTCTTATATTTTTTGGCAAAGGTTTTTAATAAGCTGAGCAGCAGAGTCAGGTGGAAAGTGCCAAGTGGATGTCGTGGAAGGCCCTAGACTACTTTTTCAGAGATCAGTGGAAGTCACCACGTGTCAGCATCTGAGAGATAATCAGTTCAATGCCTGGATTCAATACCTTGGTTAATGAGTAAATGGCATGTAGCATTGAACTGTTGATCCATTAAACTATTTTAGTTCATCAGGTAGTTTAAGGGAGTGTCCTAAAACCAAAGGGGTCAAGTAACTTTTTGGAAGGTAGAATGGTGTCATTCTATTCTGTTTAAGTGCTGAAGAATAGTGGAGGTCACCAAGTGTCACTGTCCAAGCCCCTTCCTACTCCATTCCCAAAAGCAGCAGAAGATGCCACATACCCCTAGTAAGAGAAGTGGAAGATGCCACGTATCTTCTCAAGAACAGTGGAGGCCTCCATGTGTCAACTTATGAGAGATCATCTTCAAGCTTCATTACCAAATAAAGATTGTGGTGGGTCCCAGGTGTTTTTTAAAGGTCTACAGAAACTACCAAGTGTCACCATCCATGGGATCCTAATATGTACCCCGAATAATTCTACAACATAGCTAAAGAGAAGTGGAGAGATTCGCCTGATAAATCAAGTGGAAAGCACCAAGTGTCATTCTCTAGTGCCTTCTAAGCAATAAGGAAAATTTTAGGAAATTAACTAAGTGTCCTCTCCTATTTCAATAGAACAGAGTGTTCCATGTATCTATTTCCGTAAAGCAAGATGGAGGGAACTCAATGGGAGTTATTTCTGGTAGATGGAGCAGTTCACTGGGTAGATTTTTGGGGCCTGTAAACATTAAAGGGCCCATCTATTTGTCCCCTATAAGTGGAGGAGAATGGACAGTTGCACAGCTAAGCAGGTGATGAAATGAGGAAATTCAAGCATGGGAAGTGGTCCCAGATATGAATCAACATGCTGCAATCAGAATAGCCATTCGGTTCTAGCATGGCCCTTCCTGATAAGACCAAGATACATCCAAAACATTTAAAGTGTTTTCTGTTTTGTCCCCTATGAGTTAAGAGTGGAGTAGAATTGTGTGGGAAAAGGAGTGATAAAAGGAGACATCTGGGGTTGTAAAAGAAGAGGATCAGTTACAAAAAAGAGAGGGGAATCTTTCTATAGTTTTAGACTTTCTAGAGTTTTTAACTAAGTAATATCATTTGCTTTTGTCTCATTTTCCTGAGTTGTAAAGCTGATGTAACTGTGCATGTTTTTGTGCCTTTTATGTGGCTAAATGAATTAAGAAGATTGAACTCTATGCCTTGGTTGACGTTATCTATGTCATTTGCAAAAGCAGTCTCTCCTGTAGATTTTCTAGAGTTGTGATTAGGAATGTCATTTGCTTTTGTCTCATTTTCTTGAATTAGAAGTTCTACATAATTGTACGTGATTTCTATGCCTCTTATGTGATTGGAAGATTCTTGTAAGATTGAACACTATGCATTTGTTGAGATTCTCTGTATCTCAATAAAAGAAGTCCCTGATATGAGCCTCTATTTCTATTATTTCAATCTTTTACATTGATCATGCACTTGTCTGCTCTTAAATGTAATTGAATCTTATATATAGTCTCACTATGCTCAAGTTAGGATTAGGATTAAACTTAGGCACATCACCATAGTTAGGTTCATTTCCTACATTTGCATTTCTATCTAATTTCCTATCCCTTTTCTTCAACACTTGATACAAAAGAAGAGACCAGCTTCTCTAAAATCTAGAGGTTGTTTCAAGCCACAATGTCCCACAACTTGAAACTTCCCATTGTTGATTGATTAGAATCAAGTGCAATTTTAAGCATCAACATAAGCTTTATGATCATAAGGCAAGAAACTATAAAAGGAAGAGTAGCTAGTCAGCTAGAGGTATGATAAATTAGTATACTATAATTTTCATGACATGGGACATATAACTAGATTCTACCCCAGAATGCATGGGAAAAGACTAACCCATGTATGAAGACCTAAGATAGTCAAGCTTGAGCATAATGAACCTAAGAGACAAGATGTTATTTGTTTCAATTGTCATCAAGTTGGTCATATTTCAAGATATTATATAAGTAGCTCTCAAGTCATAAGAAGGTGCATGAACATCCTAGTGTGCTTAAGAAAAGTCAATCCTTGGTATGAAATCCTAAGGAAGTGAAGACCAAGAAAACTAATTCAGTTGAGCTAAAAGATCAAGGTGGAATATCTTTTAAAGTAAAAGAGGAATCAGATATGAAGAAGGTTCAATAATGCTAAGAGAATGTGTCATCTATCCAAATAAAAAAGGAGAATCAAAATTTAGGCCAAGCCAAGCTCAAAGAAAAGACCAAAGTGTTAATTGAGGCTATTTAGGAGGTATGTATGGATCCAAGATAACATCATGTTGTTTTTAAACAAGTTTCACGCAAAGAACATCAATTTTAAATGCCCATTGATGAGGTTCTTTTTTTAGTTGAAAATGTATATCATGAATCTTTGTTGTCTCCATTTATTATCAATCCAATCTTAGAAAAAAAGGAGAATATTGTAGTGGATGAGTATGTTGCTTCTCTTAAGACTAAGAAGAATAATAACTATCTATATTAGATGACCAAGGAGGAGAAGGAATATGAGGAGATTTAGGAAATTCATGGTTTCACATTGTTCTAGGACATTGTGGCTTAGGGTATCTCTATCTAGGCTTCAAAGAGACACTTGACAACAAGAAGAAGCATAATGGGTGTTAGTTTAGCCTTGGTTAATGTTGTAAGACAAGAAAGCTCTTTTAAAAATGTGATTGGATAAGGGTGAGTAATGAGTTTTATAAATCTATTCGAAAGTTTTGTGATGGAATGATTTAGAAGATATATTCATGGATAGTGATCCTAAAGTCAAAGTTTTTGCCAAATCTTTGAAAGATGGTCTATTTGGTCAAAGTGGTGAAGAATGAAGCTATGTGTGAAAGATATATAGGTAGGAAATGAATATCTCTAGTTTTATAATCAAATATGGTGAGTTATCAAAATATTCTATTGCATAGAAAGGTATGTTGATCATAATATAGTGTGTTTAATGTGTATTCAAGGTTTTTGGTCCTAAAGATAAATCTTGTCAGGTTTTGTTGCTTAAATTGATTAATCAAATGTTGAAAGACTGAAGACAAGATTGATATGGAGTATGACAAGAATGTGTTGTCACATTTTTAATATCATATAAAAGGTCTCATAGTTCTATAGATGTCAAGTTAAGTATGCTATAGAGGTCATAATGTTCTGAAGATAAGATGGTTTCATAAGATTTTTGACTAAAGTGTGGAAAATGTTGAAGATTTATTTGATGACGTAGCTCATTGACAAGACTTTTTGAACATGTCATGATTTAGGTGAAGCATGGAGTTATGGGAGATAACTTAGATAGTTTGAAAGGATTGAAGAGCTATGCATGATGTGAGGAGGAGCATATGTGAGATGTTCCAGTCATGGTGGAGATATGGAGAAGTTTTTTATAGTTGTCAATTTAAGAATATGGATATGATGAATCAATCAAACCAAGTCATATGTTTTGACAAGGTATTGAATCTTCATGCATGAACAAATAGAGATTTTGTGTTATATAGGTAGATAGGTCCAAGGATTAGATAAGCACAAGTTTAGATTGGTGTATGTCAAAGAAAAAATGACATGAGATGGAGATTGATGTTAGGGGGAGCTTTCTAATCTCTATGAGTAGTTTGTCAGGTCAATGATCAAGTTGCCATATTGAGGAAGAGACCCTTTGTAATTAATGTCAAATGGGTAAAAATCAGAATGAAGGAGTTTGAATGAATAAGAAATCATTCTAAGGGTTTTTTTTTCGTCAATGACAAAGGGGGAGATTGTTTATCATGGTCACTGATGTTAGGTTTTCATTGATGTCAAAGAGAGCATGAGATATGCATGCATCAATGACAAATAAGTTGTATTTTATAGTTTAATAGTGTGGTCATGTTGTAGAGACCCTATGGAGTGTTATGAGTGTGTAGAGTGATTATGGAAGTAAAAGTAATTCATCAGAGTAGTCATATGAGTGTCTAGGTTCAAGTAGTCATCTTGGTAGACAAGGCTAAGTATTAAGTTTGATGACATCATATTTCACACATGTGAATGTTTTAGGAGTAGTTTGATAGATGGTTGGATTCCCTTATGAGATGTGATCATATGGTTCAAATTTTAGGTCTAGACATTAAGTGTAGAAAATTTATAATAGTAAAAAGTTGGCCTCTCAAACATAGTTTAAAAAGTTTCTATACTTATCCAAATAGTCAAGACAGATCTAATAGTGAATGTTTAATCAGATGATGAAGATCTATGGTGAGCATAAAACCTATTAGATTGAGATCAATGGTGAGCATGTGATCATGAAAATTATGGTCTAATGGAGAATATTTATTTAATAAGTCAACAAAGTGCTTATATTTCATGTATAACTACCAAGTGGTACAAGTGCATTGATTGAATGGTGTAAGGTGCATAAAAGGCATGTAGAGATACCAAGTGGCACAATCATGGAAGTGTAGATCTAAGATAAATATTGAGTGATGTAAGGTTAAAAAAAAAATATACATAAAAAGAGATCAATGGAGTGCATTTGAGCAAGTTATACAAGGGTATGATATGAAGACATGTGTCTACAATATTTGCATTTATCAGTGACCGTTGGTATTTGATATTAACAAAGGAAGAACCAGTGTTGAGTATTTTGCTAATATCTTTTAATATAAGAGGAATTTATGAATGGAGTAAAAATAAATTTTGAATATGAATTTGAGTTACATCCAAAAAAAAATTAGAATATTTTAATTTTATTATAGTTGTAGATATTAAGCTCCAAAGTTAATTGTGTGTTTGACAATCTTCTACAAGTGATCGAAGAAGAATAATTAAGTTGTTCTTGATAGTATTTTGATTTTTCAAGATGAGATAACTATTTTAGAGTTTTATATACTCCATGAGGACCATATTTGTGTATTTTTGAGGTTTGATCAATCCATCTTTAGTGTTAACAAAGGATTATAAGTTGACTGTGTTTTTGAAATACACTAGCAGTTTGAGTGATCATCTTGCAGAGGTAAGTTGAAGGTGTTCTAAGCAGATTTGAAGAAAAAAATTAATATGAATATGTCAAGTATAAAAGGTTCATGAGAAGGTATTATAGATATTATGTTTCCCATATTCAGTTATGGAGAGTCAAAATATCTTGATTGTATATGACCAATCTGAGTGGTCATTTTGAGAGAGTTGTTTTTGTGATCTAAGAATTTGACTCAAGAGAGGATGGTTAGTATCATTTTAGTTTCAAAATGAAAACAAAATAAAAGAAACACACTAAATAGCATAACATCTCTAGGCCTAAACACTAGGGAGAGTTTAGTTAACAAACATGAATAAAACACACAACTAAAATGCAAAATAAACCCTCTTTTACCTTACTTGGATGCTCCAAAATGTTTCTTGTAATGGCTTGATCAGCTTGTGCTCATGAAGTCTTCATCAAAGGAGGATTGGCTATCTCCTCTTCTCCTTGGCACCTTGTGGCTTTGGCTTGGCTTGGATTGGAATCAATTTGGCATGGTAACACTAATTGCAATGGATTTTGGAATAATTTGTGCATTATAACTTTGCATTATCTAGACTTTTGGAATGATGTGGTAAGGCCTCCTATTTATATATTTTTGAGATTGATTAGAATTAACCTAAACCATCCATCTCAAGATTGAGATGTGTGGTTGAGGATTAATTAAATTTTTAGAATTAAGTTTATAATTATCTTCATCGTGACATTAGAAGAAGGGGAAATTAAGAGGCATGGAGGGCATCATGGAAGGCATTGATGAGGCATGGAGGGTATGAATCCTAATATTTGTGGTATTTATGGCCTAGGGATATCTTCCTAAGAAATGAGGTCACCTAATGATGTAGATATTCAACATTCATTTCCAAAATAAATTATTCAACAAGTTTCCATGGAATTCTTAATTAGGCCTCGATTTGTGTTAATTAGATCTTAAGCATGTTTAAGCACTTTGTGCACAAATTACTCAAATTGATCAGAATGCCTTGTTATTGGTCTAAAATTTGACTAGATTGGAATTGGAAGGCAATGTTAGATGTGTTGGATATATTATCCCATTTAGGATGTTATTAACAACAAATAATGAATGCACATGTCTTGTGCAAGAGATTTGATAGGAAAGATCAATCCAAACCACCTAGGTGCAAAATTAGCATTTTAACTCGAAATGATCTAATCAAAGTTAGTTGGCCCATAAATTGCATTGCCCAATTTAGTGATACCCTTGTTAAAATTGGCACTTGAATATGTCAATTTCAAATCATTTAATTCATTTTAGTTTTTTAGGCCAAATTGTGGATTTTAAGTGGAAATTGGCCAAAATCTTGGTTAGAGCTTATCGATGGCCAGTTTTAGGTGTCTATAATTTACCCCTATTTGGGAAGATGTTAAAAACCATAAGAAAAGAAATGTCTTCTCAAATAATGAGAGATGGCCTATATTCCAAAAAGAAGATGATCATTAAAGAACAAAGCTCCAAATGATTTTGGGAAACCTATGATGATACTCCCTCAAGGGATTGGTCATCACATTTGTTGATGGATAGTCCCTTGAAAAGAAATAAGAAGAAAGGTGGAATTAATCTGTGGTTGAGATTAATCCAAATAAGAAAATGTTTACATGCATTGATGTAAAAAGGATGATAATTTACCCAAAGGTGGTTATAATTAGGAATAAAAGTTCACATAATGATCTACCCGTATGTAGTTATAATCATTCAAAAGGACATGGATTGGCTAAAGCTGATTGTGCCCTAGTTAGGGCTGATTAGCAAGCATAACTCAAGGATATAACCTAGAATATATATTAAAGATGAGTGGGTGAAAAGTGATGAAATAGATGAATAGAAGAATAAGATTGATTAGTGTGAATTATTTAGTTGTAGCTACTAGTGAAGAGACTCTCATCCTGATTAGTAATGATACAACTAGAATGGTCATTGGGTTGATTTGATCAAGGGTGGGATGGAAGGATTTTGCCAAGGTACTAAGGAGAAACTCATGCAACTCCATTGATTGTAGACCTCCTAAATCTAATTTTTTCTATAGCATGTGATGGTAGGCTTCATGATAGAACACCATGAATACTATCCCAAAATATGCATAAGGAATGACTCTAGATCCAATAAACATTCAAAAACAATACACCAATGATAAAAATCATGATGATAATATTGACATATGAATATGGATGGACTCAAGAATAATGTTTTCAAAGAATCACCCAATGAACACATATAAACTAAGTTAAGGCAATAGTGATTAAATAAAACAAACATGAAAACAAACAAACAACCTGAAATAAACAAAAAAATAGAAAGCCTAAAAACAAAAGCAAAACAAAGCATCCTAACAATGATAATGCCCTAGTAAGGTAGATCAAGAATAACTGACTAGGCTTAGATAGGATAAATATTTTTGGATTTTTGAAATGTTATGAATGTTTTTGGAATTTTGAGGTATCTTAAATCTTTAGAGAATGACAATATACCTACTCAAAAAATAGAAAGAGTGTTTGGATTAAGTTGGTCACAAAATGATGGAAGCATATGGAAAGGGGGATTGAGATGACCTCAACATGAATTGAGTATGAAACAAAAAGTCTTAAAATGACCTCAAGTCATAGTAATTCCACCCACACAAAAGGTGAGGAAAAACCAACTAGGTCCCAACAAGTTATCAAAACTAGCAAATGACCATTCAAATGAAAATAGTAATGGCAAGGTGATGCAGTAATGCATGATAAACAAGTGTTACCCCTAGTTAACCCATAGGTAGCTATAACTAGGATACAATGTCATAGGTAAATGATACTAATTTGACCATAGGTGGTTATAATTAGTAGCAAGATTGGTGAAACACTGATTTACCCATAGGCAGTTATAATCAGGCTCACATGAACAAACTTGATATAGGATGGAAAATGAAAGATATCTTGCTAGATCAACTATCACACTAATTTCATAGATAGTAATTTAAACATAGACTTTATTTATTGTTAAAACTTTATGGAATCCCCCATAAAAGGTGTGGGAAGAACCAAAGTAACCAAGATCAAAAAAAGATTGGATAAGATGACTAAAAATAGGCTTTGGTCTAGATAGGAATGGAATGATAGGATGGTATGGTCTTGCTTAGGATAATGATGTATTTTGATAGATAGGATAAAATGGTAGTAAGGTTTCCCCTAAGTGATGGGGTGAATGGATAGGTATATGTGACAATGGTAAATGGATTTGTAACAATGAAAATGGCATGGCAATGTGAAATGGTATGGTACATGTTTTTAGCCTACGTCTGGTTTTTGATTCTATTATTCCTAATGATGGGGAGATACACATCCTAATCAAAATACTTGATAATGTTAATTTATAGCCCACACCTCATCTAAATATCTACTCTATCAAAAATGGACTATAGATTTTGATGCCAAGAATGCTTTTGTGATCTTCGTTGATCATTAATTTTGATTTTTTTGAACATTAAGACAAGGTATCTTTGTAGCCTCTACAAAGGAAATTTTGGTCATGGATGGTAAATAAGGACAAAAAATGGATGATAGGTTTGATTATGAAATGAGATGGTGATTGATAATAGAATGTGGAATGATTGGGAAATAAATGAAGATCAGCACATTCAATCACACGTAATGTTGTTAATGTCAAATTTAACATAAATTTGGTTGTGGTGGGGCCAAAGACTTGTTTTCTCAATCAGATCACCATATTTTTCTATTATTTGATCTTGAGAGTAGCTACCATCTAATTAGGTTGTAGATATGAAGTTATTTTGATTTGATCTTTGATTTTGTCTTCATCAAGCAGTGAAGAAATTTTGTGCTCAACTATTAGTAACTTAAAGAGGTTTTCACCAATGAATTTTTCTTGATTGTCCCAGAGAACCTCTGAGAAGGTTTCACTATGAAATTTTGGCTTTTGACTTTGATTAACTTTTAGTGCTTCCAAAAAAATTTTACTAGAAGATGCTAAGTTTTGACTTTGATTTTCTCCTAACACCTCTAAAAATATTTCACTAGGAGAGTGTTCTTATACTACATCAATGTGTTCATGGCCTCCTTACTCTTCTTTAACTACTATGTCACCATGGATATATTTTAATAAAGTGTGATTCTGTCAATCCCAATCGACACTTCTAGGAGATGGAATGTCAATGATATGCCTATTTTGGTTGATGGTAATGACATGTGGAATGGTAATGGAATGGGTGTTGGCATCACAATCCTTGTATAAGATACTAAGATAACTTGTGTCAAATCTAAATTAATCATCCTCAAAATTTGTAAAAGGATCAAAAATGTATTCAAATTGATTTGTAAGGCATGTGTAACCAATATTATAACAACCATGCACATATTCTTCTTCTGAATTCGATTCTAACTCAAAGGACTTTAAATCTAATGTTGAGATTGATGTTGATTATGATTCTGATGCTAAATCTAATTTTAATTCAAGAATAGAACTTGAATCTAACTCTAATTCTTCATCTGATGGGTGCTCTATCATAATGATGTCTTGTTGAATATTTGGTTTTAGATAAGTAACAACTTATGGTGGCATAATGGGCTCCACAAAAACTAGTTTGTCAAAGTGAGACTCCTCTAGGATGGGAAATAGGTCAAGAGACAACTCCTCAGAGACTGGTTTGTTAATAAGAGGCTCTTGAAAAATAGGCACATGGTTGAGGTAATGATTTTCCAAAAAGTTGTTATAATCATTAATAAGTGACCCAATAAAGACTGGCTCATTAATATGAGACTCCTCAAAAACTTGTATAGGATCAATAAGTGATTCATCACATGTTGACTTATCACAAAAAAATGATTCAATAGAAACATCTTAGATTGGTTGGTTGTCTTGAATTTGGTTTCTAATGATTTGGAAAATACTAGTTTTAAATATAGCTTAGTCTTCAGAGGATTGGATTAGTTGAGGTTTGGATGGGATTGGTTCTAGATGAGGAATGGCTTGTCATTGGATAATGGTATGGAATTGTGGAACATGATTGCTCACATGATCCAAAGGATAAAGTCATAAAATTGTAACAATAGGGTAATTTGGAGTTTTATTTCCCACATAATTCAAAGGACTAGGTCTTGGAATGATGAAAGGGTGTTGTGGAGCATGGTTGCTCGCACAAGCCAAAGGAGTAGGTCTAAGAATGGTAATGGTATTCCTTGGTTATTGTAGAGCTTGATAGCTCATATAATACAAATGAGGGTTATGGTTAGTTAATTATTAGATAAAAAATGATGTCATGGAACTTGATTATTTACATAATCCAAAGCATCCAAGTCTTCCTCATAAACCATATCATCCCAATTGTGAGTTGGCTCATAAGCTAGTTCTTGACTATGTTCCATGTATTGATTCTTACAAAGAGGGTATGGATCCGTATCCCAAAGAAAATTATCTATAGTTGGGTCTTCAAAGTATTCCTCACAAGCCTCTTCATGCCAATCAAGGTCTTGATTTAGATTTTGTAGATTTTGACTATGTTCCCCATATGGAGTATTGTAGGGAGAATAATAAAACTCCTTAGAAAATATTTCTCTATAGGGGTTCCTAGTGGGATTTTGTGTGGCCATTCTATCATAAGTTGGATTTCACATGACTCCACCATAAGTGTAGCTAGACATATCCACATAAATGATGAAATCTCTGAAATAAAAGGCTTAGAGTTCTACAAACTTTAAAAAAACTATCCAAAGGACAAATGGTTCAAACTTGGTCTAACTTGGTCAAAGGTGGAGCTGTATCTCTAATGTGGTTTGAAAGTGAAGTTGTATCTCCAAAATGATTTATGCTAAGAATTAGCATTAAATAACCTAACATCAAATGTCTAATGTCAAATTTCATACGCATAAAAGGTCAAGCATCTGAATAAAAATTGGCATGTCAAAGGTCTAGGTTAAAGTGTTCCAAACAAGGTCTAAACTAGGAAAGGGAAAAGTTGAGTTACTAGGTCTTTTGTCCAAACATGGAGTCAAAATCTAGGCTCAAATAAATAGGCATATGCTAGGACTTTTGGCCAAATAGTGTCAAAATCTATAATTGAAATAAAGGCTGATGTGATTTGATTTAATCTAACAAGTTTGGAAATAAATTTGACATAGACCCAACACATGGAATCAAACATAAACATGATCAGTTGGCATAAGGCATAAGACATAAGTCTCTTTGTGAAATTTTGTGTTCTCCCCAATAAAGGCACCAACAATGATGAGGATAGGAATTTAAACAAACAAACCATCAATATTTTCAAATTTGGGTAATCGATTAATTTAAGTTATGCAACCCAAAAGAGAAAGATCTATGTATTAGCCCTATGAATTAAGGCCTAAATATAAATCAATAAATGTTTAAATCTAAACTTGATAAGGCTAATTGAAAACTCAATGTTTAAAACTAGGATTTTACCAAACAAGCTAGACAAGATCGGATAGCATGATGGCATAAGATAAAGGTCCAAATGGTAGACATGACATGGTTTGAAACAAATGGTTTTTGGCACAAGGATATCTAGTCTTGAAACAAATGAGTAGCCTAATGATGTAAACATGATCGAATGATGTGATTTAAGTGATGCTTCAAAATACTCAAAGGAAAAATAGTTTTAACATGTTTTGGGTAGCATAACACTACCCTCCTCAACTCAAATGACACACACAAACAAGTTTAGAAAAAATTTCAAGGCACAAGTGTGGTGTAAAATGGCCAGCATAATGCCTCTTTAGACAAAAGAGTGGCATTTAGAGAAATTGGTTTTGACATGGCTTTATGAACAAATAAACAAGTTTTAGTCTCAAAGCATACCAAATGACAAAATGATCCAAAAATACACTAAGTATAATCATCCAAATCTTAGCAAGGGTATGGCAATGAGAGGTTGACTAACTATCAAGTTTTCAAATATTTCTAGAGGAATCAATTGCATAATGACTTTCATGTTAAATGATGCAAAAGACAAGCACAAAAATTGGGTGACCATAGCATTGGATGGTTGTAAAAAGTTTTAGTCCTTTTTACAACCACTACATCCTATTGTTCACTCAGTGTAGTGTGATGTCCAAATGTAGATACATCTTGTGTTCAACTTAGAAAGAGTAAGTGAATTCAATGTTATAAGATGAAACCTTGGATCAAAGCTTACCTAAAGAAATCATTGGAGGTAATGGCATCCCCCTCACAAGCCAAGTTTGCATGAAAATAAAATATTAATAGAAAGACTTTAGGGTCATTTTCAAGGTCACCCAAACTTTGATGAGATTTTAGGGAGTGCTTTAGATGACATTCTTTCTAAGCCTTGGACTAGTATTTTTACAATATGAATGGCATTTTTGATTCCAAGGGTTCCCTAAAGGGGACAAAATGGAAGAGCATACATGTTGCATCCCTTTCTTTGCCAAAAAAAGATTATATCAAGCAATTATTGAAGATAAAAAGCTTAGAAAGATGAGTTCATTTTTAAGCCCAAATGAAAATGAGGTGGTGTTCATTTGAACCCTTGGTCTTAGTTGTAACTTTGAAAACTAATGCTAAAAACTCACTTAAGCACCTAAATGTTACTTTAAGCACAAAAATAATGTTCCTATTTCATTTAAAGCATGAAAAAGGTGATCTAAACATGTTTTTAGAAAATGCAAAGCTTGGTCCTATAATAAAAATGTTAGCATGTCCTTTAGCCTTGAAGCTATTTTGGGTTTAAAACAATGAACTTCAAAAAAATATCTCTCAAGTTTTTGTTTTAAGAAAAACATAGTGACTGACATCAGTTATATAACTGATAATGGTTACACTTACTAACTGATGATAGTTATCTAACCAACATTGGTTATACCAATAGTGACTGATAATAGCTATCTAACTGATGATGATTTTACTAACTAATGTTGGTTACTGTGTAAACCTGTGATAAATAAAAATGACAAAATAAAGTTATAAAGTCAAATTTCAAGAGTTTTAATGATCCAAATGAAGATTTTAAAGCTGTAAATGATCACATTCATATGTGGGATGCATCTTGTCCCATTGGGTGTGCCATATGTGATCTAAGAATTTGACTCGAGAGAGGATGGTTAGTATCATGTTAGTTTCAAAATGAAAACAAAATGAAAGAAACACACTAACTAGCATAACATCTCTAGGCCTAGACACTAGGGAGAGATTAGTTAACAAACATGAATAAAACACACAAATAAAATGCAAAATAAACCCTCTTTTACCTTCCTTGGATGCTCCAAAATACTTGTTGTAGTGGCTTGCTCATCTTTTGCTCACAAAGTCTTCATCAAAGGAGGCTTGGCTATCTTCTCTTCTCCTTGGCACTTTATGGTTTTGGCTTGGATTGGCTTGGAATAAATTTAGCATGGTAATACTAATTTAAATGGATTTTTGAATCATTTGTTCATTATAACTTTTCATTATCTAGACTTTTGAAATGATGTGGTAATGCCTCCTATTTATAGATTTTTGAGATTGATCAGAATCAACCTAAACACTCCATCTCAGGATTGAGATATGTGTTTGAGGATTAATTCAATTTTTGGAATTAAGTTTATAATTATATTCATCATTAAATTTGAATAAGGGGAAATTAAGAGGTATGGAGGGCATCATGAAAGGCATTGATGAGGCATGGAGGGCATGAATCCTGATATTTGTGGCATTTATGGCCTAGGGATGTCTTTCCAAGAAATGAGGTCACCTGATGATGTATATATTCAATATTCATTTCAAAAAAAAATATTCATTGAGTTTCCATGGAATTATTAATTAGGCCTTGATTTGGGTTAATTAGCTCTTAAGCATGTTTAAGCACTTTGTGCACAAATTACTCAAATTGATCAGAATACTTTGTTATTGGTCTAAAATTTAATTGGATTATATTTGGAAGGTGATGTTAAATGCATTGGATCTGGTATCCCATTTAGGATGTTACCAATAACAAATAATTAAGGCACATCTTGTGTAAGAGATTTGATAGGAAAGATCAATCCAAAACACCTAGGTGCAAAATTGGCATTTTGACTCGAAATGATCTAATCAAAGTTAGATGGCTCATAAATTGTATTTCCCCATTTAGTGATACCCTAGCTAAAATTGGTACTTGAATATGTCAATTTAAACTCATTTAATTCATTTTAGTGTTTTTAGGCCAAATTGTTTATTTTAAGTTGAAATTGGCCAAAAGCCTGGTTAGAAGTTATCAATGGCCAGTTTTAGGTGTCTACAGATTTTAGTGCTTAGAGATTATGTTGAAGTGTTTAAATCACATGGAGGTGTATCATAAGTTCTCAAGGTTTCACCCATGTTATATAATCATGTATATGTGAAATATTTAATTAGTTGCTTTATAAGTTTGAGACTATGTTTTTTATGTATGAAGGCCTAAAGAGCAAAGAGACCTAATTGGTAGGTTCAAGTGTTGAGTTGGTTTTCTAGGTGGCATAAAAACATATAAGAGTGATAAATGGGATATTATATATATTTTTTATGTGTTATAAGCATTGGTAAAGGATGAAGGTGGTCTAAGTAATCTCACATGTAACATGTGAGTATGAATGCCTAATTGTTTTAGGTCTCACCAAAACCTAATGGTGGTTTGGGGATAATGAGGTAATGACTAACCTATGAAGAGTGTGGTTATTATGATCTATGAATTTGACTCAAGATAGGATGGTTATTATGGTGTTATTTCCAAAATGAAAACAAAATGAAAGAAACACACTAACTAAAATAATATCTTTAGGCCTAGACACTAGGGAGAGCTTAGTTAAGAAAAAACAAATGACAAACACAACTAAAAATAAGGAATAAAACACAATAATTATTTCATCTTCTTTGAATGCTCCAAATTCCTTTGTAGTAGTGTTTTTCTTGTTTTTGTGCTCATGAAGTCCTTGGTGATGAAAGAATGGCTACTTCCATCTCTCCTTGGCACTTTTGGCCTATGGCTTGGCTTGGCTTAGAATCAATTTGGCATGATAACACTAGTTTTAATGGATTATTGAAGATATTTTTGAATTATAAATTTTCACTAAAATAGCTTATAAATGATGTTCATGGCCTCTCTATTTATAGATTTTTGAAAATGTCTAGAATCAATCTGAACGATCCATCTTGAGATTGAGATGTGTGGTTGAGGATTAATTCAATTTTTGGAATTAAGTTTATAATTAGGCTCATCAATATTTGGGATAGAGGAGAAATTAATAGGTATGGAGGGCTTTGATGAGGCATGGGAGGCATGAATCCTAATATTTGTGGCATTTATGGCCTAGAGATGTCTTCCCAAGAAATGAGGTCACTTCTTGATGCAGATATTCAATATTCATTTCCAAAAATAATTTTTCAACAAGTTTACATGGAATTAATAATTATGCCTTGATTTGGATTAATTAGATCTTAATCATGCTTAAGCACTTTGTGCATAAATTACTCAAATTGATTAGAATGCCTTGTTATCAGAAGGTAATGTCAGATGCATTAAAACAATATTCCCATTTAGGATGTTACCAATAGAAAACAACAAAGGCACACATCTCATGCAAGAGATTTTATAGGAAAGAGCAATCTAGAATGCCTAGGTGCAAAATTGGCATTTTGACTTGAAATGATCTTATCAAAGTTAGTTGGCCCATAAATTGCATTGCCCCATTTAGGGATACCCTAGCCAAAATCAGAACTTGAATATGTCAGTTTCACATTATTTAGCATATTTTAGTGTTTTTAAGAAAAATTATGCATTTTGGGTAGAAATTGGTCAAAATCCTAGTTGGAGGTTATTAGTGGCTAGTTTTAGGTGTCTACAATTTTCCCCTATTTGGGAAGATGTTGCAAACTATAGCCAAATCAATGTCTTCTCCAATAATGAGAGATGGTATGTATGCCAAGAGGAAGATGATAACTAAAGAATAAAGATCCAAATGTTTTTGGGAAGCCTATGATGATGCCCCCTCAAGGGACTAGTTGTCACATTTTTTGATGGGCAATCCCTCGAAAAGAAACAAGAAGAAATGTGGAATTAACCCATGGTTAAGATTAATCTAAATAATAAAATTCTTGCATGCATTGATGTAAAAAGGATGTTAATTTTTCCAAAGGTGGTTATAATTAGGAATAAAATTTAAAATAATGATTTGACTATAGATGGTTATAATCATTAGTAGACCTAGATTGTTTAAAACTGATGGTGCCCCAATTAGGGATAATTAGCAAGCATAACTCAAGGTTATAACCTAGAATATAGATTAAAGATGAGTGGGTGTAAAGTGATGAAAGAGATATATAGAGGAATAAGATTAATCATTAGAAATGATTTAGCTGTACTTTCTAATGAGGAGATGCTTGTCTTGATTAGCAATGATATAACTAGAATGGCCAATGGGTTAATTTGATCAAGGGTGGGATCGAAGGATTTACCAAGGTGAAAAGGAGAAACTTATATAGCTCTATTGATTTTATACCTTCTTGAATCTACTTTTTGCTATAGCATGTGATGGTAGGCTTCATGATAGAACACCATGAAGACTTGGCTAAAATATGCATAAGGACTGACTCCTGATATATAATAAACACTTGAAAATAATACACTAATAATAAAAACCATGATGATAATATTGATGTATGAATATGGATAGACTCAAGAATAATGTGCTCAAGGAATCACCCAATGAACACATAGACTGAGTTGGGGCAACAGTGCTGAAAGAAAACAAACAAGGAAGTGAACAAACAAATAAATAAAAAATAAAAATAAACAAATAAATAAACAACCTGAAATAAATAAACAAATAGAAAACTTGAAAACAAAATTAAAAAAAACATCCTAATAATGACCATACCCTAGTAAGGTGGATTGAGGATAACTGATTAAGCTTAGATAGGACAAATATTTTTGGATTTTTTAAATGTTATGATTTTTTTTAGCATTTTTGAGGTATCTTAACTCGTTAGAGAATGACAAGATACCTACTCACAAAATAGTGAGAGTGTTTGGCTTAGGTTGCTCACAAAATGGTGAAAGCATATGGAAAGGGGGATTGAGGTGACCTCAACATGACTTGATCATAACCCACATAGTCCTAAAATGACCTCAAGTCATAGTAATTCCATCCACAAAAAAGTCAAGGAAAAACCAACTAGGTCCCAACAAGTTCTCAAATCTAGCAAATGGTTAGTCAAATGAAAATAGTAATGGAAAGGTGATGTGTTAATGCATGATAAAAAAGTATTGACCCTAGTTTTCCCATTGGTGATTATAAATAGGATAAAATGGCATAGGTCAATGATATTAATTTACCCATAGGTAGTTATAATTAGTATCAAGACTAGTGGAACACTAATTTGCCCATAGGCATTTATAATCAGGCTCACATAAATAATCTTGATAGGATGAAAAATGAAAGATGCCTTGCCATATCAACTGTCACACTACTTTCATAGACTATCATTTTAAACATGGATTGGATTGATTGTTGAAACTTGTTCAGAATCCCCCCATGAAAAGGTGTAGGAAGAACCAAATGAACCAATATAAAAATAGGATTGGGTAGGATGACTATAAATAGGATTTGGTCTAGATAGGAATAAAATGATAGGATGGTATGGTATCGTTAAGGATAAAGATGGTTTTTGATAGATTTAATAAAATGGTAAGAGGATTTCCCCCAAGTGATGGGGTAAATGGTAAGAATATGTGATAATGGTAAATAGGCATGTAATAAGAGTAATAGAATGGCAATGTGAAATGGTATGGTACATGTTATTGGCCTAGGTGTGGTTTTTTATTCTATTATTCTTGTTGATGGGGAGATACACATCCTAATCAACAAATGATACAGTAGAATACTTGATCATGTTAATTTCTATCCCACACCTTGCCTGAATAGTTGTTCTATCAAAAATGGCCTATAGATTTAGAAGCCAAGAATGGTGTTGTGTTCTTCCTTGGTCATTGATTTTGATTCCTTCAAGCATCAAGACAAAGTATCTTTGTAGCCTCTATAAAGTAAAGTGTGGTCATAGATGGTAAACAAGGACAAATAATGGATGGTAGGTTTGATTGTAAAATGGAATGGTCGATGATAATAGAATGTGAAATGGTTGGGAAACAAATGAAGATCAAGAATTTTAGTCACACATAATGTTGTTAATGCTAGATTTGACATAATGTTGGATTTGGTAGAGTTGAAGACTTGTTCTCTCGATAATACCACCATTTTTTTGTTTGATCTTAAGAGTAGCTACCATCTAATTATGCTGTAGATTGGAAACTATTTTGATTTGATCTTTGATTTTGTCTTCATCAAGCAGTGAAGAACTTTTGTCCTCAGTTATTGGTTCCTCAAAGAGGTTTTCACCAATAAATTTGTCTTGATTGTCTCATATCACCTCCGAGAAGGTTTCACTAAAGAATGTTGAATTTTGACTTTTATTGTCCCCTAAAACCTTTGAAAATGTTTCACCAGTGAACATTGGCTTTTGACTTTGATTTTCTTCTAAAATTTTTGAAAAAGTTTCACTAGAAGATGTTGAGTTCTAACTTTCATTATCCCCTAGTGCCTCCAAAAAGGTTTCACTAGGAAAGTGTTCTTATATTACATGAATTTGGTCTTAGCCTCCTTACTCTTTTTTAACTGCTATGTTGCCATAGATGTAGTTTAATAAAGTGTGATTTTTTTAATCCTAATCAACACTTATGGGAGATGAAATGTTAATGATATGGATATTTTGGTTTATGGTAATGGCCTATGGAATGGTAATGAAATAGGGAAAGGCTACACAATCCTCATCGAATATACTAAGATTATTCATGTCGAAGTTGAAGTACTCATCCTTAAAAACTATAGAAGGATCACAAATGTATTCAAATTGATCTATAAGGCATGTGTAACCAATTTTATAACAACCATAAACATATTCTTCTTTTGAATTTGATTCTAACTCAATGGACTCTGAATCTGATATTGAAACTAATGTTTATTTTGATTCTAATGCTGAATCCAATGTCGGTTCAAGAATAGATCCTGACTCTAATTCTGATTCTTCATCTGATGGGTACTTTTTTACAATGATGTCTTATTAAATGCTTGGTATTGGATAAGTGAAAACCTATAATGATATAATAGGCTCCACAAAAATTGGTTTATCAAATTGAGACTCCTCTAGGATGGGAAAAAGGTCAAGAGATAACTCCTTGTAGATTGGCTTATCAATAGGAAGCTCTTTAAAAATAGGCACATGGTTGAGGTAATGATTTGCCTAAAGGTGGTTATAATCATTAAAAAGTGACTCAGTAAAGACTGGCTTGTCAGAGTGAGACTCCTCAACAAATAGTATAGGATCAATAGGCAATTCATCAAAGGTTGACTTATCATAAATGGTTGATTCAACAAAAACATCTTGGATTGGTTGGTTATTTAGGCTTTAGTTTTCAATGAGTTGTAAAATACTAGTTTTAAACATAGCTTGGTCTTCGATAGATTGAATGGGTTGAAGTTTGGATGGGATTAGTATTATATTAGGAATGACTTGTGTTTAGATAATGGTAGGGCCTTGGGAAGCATGATTTCTCACATGAGCTAAAGGACAAAGTCTTGATATAGTATCAAAAGGGCATTTTGGGGCTTGATTTCTCACACAAGCCAAAGGACTAGGTCTTATAATGATGAAGGGGTGTTGTGGAGCTTGATTTATCACACAAACTAAAGGATGAGGTCTTGGTATAGAAATGGTTGGGTGCTTTCGAGATTGGTTGCTCACACAAACCAAAGGATGAGGTCTTAGTATGGGAATGGTGTGACATTGTGGTCTTGGAATAGAAATGGTACGTTGTGGTGGAGCCTGATTACTCACATAAGCTAAAGCATCTAAGTCTTCCTCATAAACCATATCATCCCAATCATGAGTTGGCTCATAAGCTTGTTCTTGACTGTGTTCCACATATTGATTATTGTAAAGAGGGTATAGATCTATATCCCAAACAACATTATCTATATTTGGATCTTCAAAGTCCTCCTCACAATCCTCTTCATGCCAATCAAGGTCTTGATTTGGATTTTGTGGATTTTTACTATGTTCCTCATATGGATTATTATAGGGAGAATAATTAAACTACTTATAAAATATTTTTGTATAGGGGTTCCTAGTGGGATTTTATGCAGCCATTCTATCATAAGTTGGATTTTATGTGACTCCACCATAAGTGTATTGAGACATATCTATGTAAATGATGAAATATCTAAAACAAAAAGGCTTAGAGTTCTACAAAATCTAAAAAACTATCCAAAGGACAAATTCTTCAAACTTGGTCTAACTTGGTCAAAAGTGGAGCTATATCTCTAATATGGTCTAAAAGTGGAGCTATATCTCAGAAATAATTTGTGCTAAGATTTGGCATAAAATAGTCTAACATAAAATTTATAATGTCATGTGTCATATGCACAAAATATCAAGCATCTAAATAAAAATTGGAATGTCAAAGGTCTAGGTCAAAGTGTTCCAAACAAGGTCTAACCTAGGAAAGGAAAAAGTTGAGTTACTAGATCTTTTGTCCAAACATGAAGTCAAAAGCTAGGCTCAAACAAATAGGCATGATGTGATTTTATTTAATCTAACAAGTTTAGAAAAAACTTTGACATAAACCCAACACATGGAATTAAACATAAACATGATCAGTTGGCATAAGGTATAAGATAAAAGGCTATTTGAGAAAGGATGTATTCTCCCAAATAAAAGCACAAATAGTTATAAGGATAGGTACTGAACAAACAAACCATCAATAGTTTTCAAATTTGGGTAATCAATTAACCAAAGTTATGTAGCCCAAAAGATAAATATCTATGTATTAGCCCCATGAATTAAGGCCTAAATAAAAATCAATGAATGTTTGAATCTAAACATGATAAGGTTAATTAAAAACTCAATGTTGAAAACTAGGATTTGACCAAACAAGCTAGATAATATTGGACAACATGATAGTACAAGATGAATTTCCAAATAGTATACATTACATGGTTTTAAAAAAAATGGTTTTGATATAATGGGAAACAAGTCTTGAAATAAATTGAGCAACCTAACAGTGTAAGCATTCTTGAATAATGTGGTCAATGTTATGTTTCAAAGACTTAAAAGGCTCAAAATGTTTTGACATGATTTGGGTAGCATAATGCTACCCTTTGCAACTCAAATGACACACACACAAATAATTTAAAAAAAAAAAAAATCAAGGCATAAGAGTGGTGTAAAATAGCCAGCATAATGCCTCTTTAGACAAAAGAGTGACATATAGACAAATTGGTTTAGACATGGCTTATGAAAAAATAAACAAGTTTTAGTCTCAAAACATACCAAGTAAAAATTACCAAAACACACTAAGTATAATCATCTAAATCTTAACAATGGTATGGAAAAATAGGGTTGACTGAAACTAGCATGGTTTCAATCATTCTATGGGAATCAATTACACAATGACTTTCATGCCAAATAATGAAAAAGATAAGCATGAAAATTGGGTGACCATGGAATTGGCTAGTTGTAAAAAGGTATAATCCTTTTTACAACCACTACATCATATTGTTCACTTAGTGTAGCATGATGCCCAAATGCAGATATGTCCCATGTAAAACTCTAAAGGAGTAAGTGAAATCAATGCTAGGAGATGAAACCTGGGTTAAAGTTTCCTTAAATAACTCATGGGAGGTGATGAAGTCCCCCTCGTAAGCCAAGTTTGTATAAAAATAAATAAAGCATGAAAGTAGAAAGACTTTAGAGTCATTTTCAAGGTCACCCAAACTTTGATGAGTTTTTGGGGAGTGATTTAGATGACTTTATTTCTAAGCCTTGGAATAGGCTACTTGAAATAAGAATTGTAATTTTGATTCCAAGGGTTCCCTAAAGTGGACAAATGGAAGAGCATACACACAACATCCCTCTTTTTTCCACACAAAATTTAATATAAACAACTAAGTAAATACAAAAATCTTTGAAAAGGTGAGTTCATTTTCAAGCCCAAAGGGAAAGTGAGGTGGTGTTCATTTGACCCAAGACTTTGAAAAACATTCACCATAATCATCTAAATTCTTTTTTTAAACACTAAAACAAGGTTCCTAAATAATTTTTAAGCATGCAAAAGGTGATATAAAACATGGTTTTAGTAAATGTCAAGCTTGGTCCTGCAACAAAAATGTTAGCATATCCTTTAGCCTTGAAGCTCTTTTTAGTTTGAAATAATGAAATTTAGGAAAAGAGCTCTTAAGTCTATGTTTTAAGAAAAACACAGTGACCGGTGTCAGTTTATTTAACTGATGATGATTACATTTTCTAACTGATATCAGTTATCTAATTGACATCAATTAAACCAATGTGACTGATGGTAGGTATACAACTAATGTTGGTTTTGCTAACTAACATCGGTTAAGTTATGCAACCAATGTAAGTTTTACTAACCGATGTCAGTTATTGCGTAAACCTGTGGCAAACAAAAAAGGGGAAAATAAAGTTAGAAAATCAATTTGTAATATTTTTAAGGGTCCAAATGAATATTTTAAAGCTATAAAATGATCTTTTTTAGGTGTGAGATGCATCTGGTCCCACCAGGCATGCCATATGTGATCTAGTAATTTGACTCAAAAGAGGATGGTTAGTATGGTATTAGTTCTAAAATGAAAACAAAATGAAAGAAACACACTAACTAGAATAACATCTCTAGGCCTAGACACTAGGGAGAGCTTAGTTAACAAAAAACAAATGACAAACACAACTAAAAAGTAAGGAATAAAACACAAAAATTATTTCATCTTCTTTGGATGCTTCAAATGCCTTTGTAGTAGTGGCTTGCTTGGTTTAGTGCTCATGAAGTCCTTTACAGTGGAAGATTGGCTACCTCCGTCTCTCCTTGGCACCTTTGGCTTGTGGCTTAGCTTGGATTAGAATAAATTTAGCATGATAACACTAGCTTAAATGGATTCTTGAACATATTTTTGCATTATAACTTTGTACCAAAATAGCTTAGAAATGATATTCATGGCCTCTCTATATATAGATTTTTGCAAATTTTTAAAATCAACCTTAACTATCCATCTTAAGATTGAGTGTGTGGTTGAGGATTAATTTAATTTTTGGAATTAAGTTTATAATTAGGCTCATCAATAGTTGGGATATAGGATAAATTAAGAGGCATGGATGGATTTGACGAGGTATGGGAGGCATGAATCTTGATATTTATGGCATTTATGGCCTAGGGATGTCTTCCCAAGAAATGAGGCCACTTAATGATGTAGATATTCAATATTCATTTCCAAAAATGAGTTTTCAACAAGTTTCCATGGAATTATTAATTATGACTTAATTTGGGTGAATTATCTCTTAATTCATGCTTAAGCACATTGTGCATAAATTACTCAAATTGATCAAAATGCCTTGTTATTGGCCTTAAAATTGACTAGATTGGAATTAGAAGGAAATGTCAGATGTGTTAGAACTGTATTCCCATTTAGGATATTACCAATAGAAAATAACAAAGGCACATGTCTCATGTAAGAAATTTGATAGGAAAGAGCATCCAAAGCACTTAGGTGCAAAATTGGCATTTTGACTCAGAATGATTTCATCAAAGTTAGCCAGCCCATAAATTGCATTGCCCCATTTAGGGATACCCTAGCCAAAATCAGCACTTGAATATGTCAATTTCACATCATTTATCATGTTTTAGTGTTTTTATGCCAAATTATGCATTTTAGTTGGAAATTGGTCAAAATCCTGGTTGGAAGTTATCAATGGCCAATTATAGGTGTCTACAACTATCACATGTAACATATGTATGGACCTATGTTAAGTGTACTTCAAATATGTAAATAATCTTGGCCAAAAGAGATGGGTTAAAGGAAGATAGTAGTAAATTACAAGATCTAATTAGATTGATTGTGTTAATTGTGATAGTGTGGATACAAGCAAATGAGAGAGCCTTCAAAAGAGAAGGTATAGGTCATTGAGGACCAACAGAGAGTGAAGAGGATCAGTCATGATTTTTTGATCAAGTTGATATAAGAGGAAATATAGGTCATTAAACCTAATGATCCTAGAAGAGGCAGTTTGAGCGAGTTAGTCCTAGAGGCAACTTGAGAGAGATTGGAGGTGAAGAGTGAAGACAAAGGTGGTCATCATCAATTGAAGAGTAGCAAAAGGTGTTTAAGATGATCTATTCAAGGTATTTGAGTGGGTGCTTATTTTACAAAGGGGTTGGTTCCTCCTTTCAAGATAAATCTTGCTAAAGATCTAGTTATTTTGGGTACTCAACTAGATAAGGGAAGTAGCTCCTTGTGGGATTGGTGTCTCACTAAAATAAGGGATGGGTGTTCCTTGATCAGTTGGTGCTGATCTAAATGTTGGATCTTGTTTTATAGGACTATAGTCCATCTTATAGGGTTTAGTGGATTTTATCCCCTAAGAAGGTTTCCCACATATATCATGTGTTATGTGCTTGATATTGTTATATATTCCTTATTCATTACAATGGTTAATGTATATGAATCATGATTGTATGTGCTAAATGTTCAAGAGTTGGGAATTGGATTGGATTATCTAGCATCACTGATTCACCCCCCCTCTCAGTGATTATACCTCTAACATAATTCATCTTAGATTCTATAATAGTACTTTATATCTCTATCATCATTATCCATGTTAGATTATAAATTAGAATTACTCTCAAGATCTATGTGGTCATATACAAACATTGAGTTCTTTTGTGTTTGGTAATTAATACTATATCAATAAGTCCTTGTTATTTGTCCCCTAGGTTTTTTCCCTTATAATCTTGATTATCCATTATCATGTTTGGAATAGGATACTTTTTATTATGGCATTAGGTGGAAAAATCAACATTATATATCCATGAGTCATCATTGGCCTTGATCTATTCTTTCTCCAAGGAAGTGGTTTTGATGAAAACCAAAGGACCTTTTTGATGATAATTGTCATTATTTCATGATTCCATTTTAAGATTTTTTCCCTTAGGTCTACCATATTATTTAGGTGTCTTAGGCCATTTGGCTATATAAAATGCATTGCCAATTTTGAATTCCCCAAGGCCATTGTCTTGAAAAATGAAATGATTGGCTATTGTGATAGGTATTGTAGATGAAGTGAAGGAAAGTGTACTTGGGTCCACATAATTGCATTCAAGTGGTTGATCAACTACTCCTTGTCCATTTTTTGATCAAGCATAATGCCAAAGTGATAGTTATATCTCTCATATTCTACTTCCAAATGTTTATAGAACTGGTATGGCTTGAAGTCACTAGGAATAATGACTTCTAACCTAGAATGAGGAAACTTAATACACTAGTGAAGGGTATAATGTATAACACATATTTCATGAATCCATGGTCACCCAAGAAGAAATTTATAAGATATTTATAAATCAAGAACATGGAATAGAGTATCATGGGTTAAAGGTGAAATGATAAAATGTAAATAAATGGTACCTTGAGATTCTCTTTCCTCATTATCATAAGCTTTTATAGTGATGGTATCTAGCTGAAGATATATTAATGTGTATCCCAAGTGTTTGACTAGCTCCAAAGTTACAATTTTTAACCCTGAACCATTATCTATGAGGACTCTTTTGACCTCATGCCAAAAAATGATTCCTTTTATGTAAAGTGGGTAAGACATGTCAGTTGTACTAGGTCAACCAAGTCAACCTAGCACATTTTCAAGCTAACTCATTAGGTCTGTGTTAGGTCAGCTAGGAGGCTAACAAACCAAAAGAGCTAAAGTGTCCCTAAAACACACTAGGTCTACCAAGTCAACCTAGTTTGTTGAATAGGTCAAAAGTGTAACAAGGAAAAAAATGAAGGAATAAAGCATGACAATGATTGTAATAGATAGGAAATAGATAAATAATATTAGGGTTCAAGGGTTTAGGAGATAAGTGTGTATATGGAAAGTGGTAAAAGGAACAATCTTATGAATCACCAATGGTTTTCCCACCCCTTTCTTGATGCAGCCCTTAAGGCATACACTCAGAGAGATTGAGACTTGATAAGTTCCTACAAGATATGAAGTGTCAGTAGTCAATAAAAATTTGAAAATATTATATGTATACACTTTGGACTAGCTTAAAAGCTCATTCAATATATTTTGGTGGACATTTAATGTACGTAAAATATATAAAATATAAATGTGCACTAGTTTATTTTATATTTATTCCATAATATCATAAGTCTTATTATTAATAAGAGCAATTGGTTTACTATTTTGAGGTAGAGGACCTTGAAAGGGATTTTTGAAGGAAGAAGGTGCAAGACCTTGAATGGTACCCTTAGAGAGTCAAATTGTGATTTCATGACCTCGAGTCAATTAAGGGTTACTATAATTAGAAGGGGTATGAAGGCCTAAAATGGTAACTCTTGGTTGTTAATTAGTGTTTGGGACATTATGAGCCAAAGGAGGATTACCAATAAATGGAGGTGGAGGCCTTAGAATAGATGATAAAGGTCTTTAAATATTGTTGGAAATTAGCTTAGAATTGATATTAATGCTAATAATGTGTCTACTAATGATGTGACCTAAGACATTGTAGTCATAAGGGACACTTCTATAATTGAATTGATCGGAATGGGTATCTTGACCTTGATTCAAGTTTTGTTGTTGATAGTTTTTCCTCTGATGAGGAGGTCTATTACAATTCTAATTTTCATTAGCATTATACTAAAAAAAGGGTTTTGATAGATACCCAAATCTTTATTAGATTTCATAGCCATATTATCCAATGTTATCTCTCTACTTTCAAGTAAATCTTGAATAGTATGGTTAAGTTGCACACATCTATGAAAAAGATAGCCTTTAACACGATGATAATCACAAAATTCATTCCCATTATAAAAAATCAATTTAGACTAGTTTTTTGTAAATGGTTTTCGTAATGGCCAAATGATCATGTTGGTTAAAACTAGATTTTGGAAAACCATCTCAATAGGATCACTCAGATTGTTGAAAATTATGTTGTGATAATGACCTCTTTTTGAAGGTGGACTTTACAAAGTAAGAGGTTGAGTGTGTGGGTTTGCTTGAAAAGGTGGTGGGTGAACCATTTTCACATGACATGATTCATTCACCCCATCTCCTAAAACATTTCTATTTATGATAAATGGCTTAGGATTTTTAATGGATTTGCTTGTGCTTACATAGGAGATTATGATTGAGCCTTACTCTGGGTTTGGTTTTGAGAGTAAAGGTTAATTATTCCTTTATCGATGAGGGGTTGTTCAATCTATATCCATTTGGAAATAGCTTATTCAAATGTATTGGCATAAACAAGTTTCAGGTTATGAGCACAATAAAATTATAGATTTTTAGTGAACATTAAGACCAATTATTTCTCAGGGAGATTATGTGGAGTTTGACTAGCTAAAGAGTACCACCATTGTAAATAATTGGCAAAGTTTTCTCTTCCTCTTTGTTTAGTTTGACATATGTCCAGAATTTTTTGTTCATGTTCTAAGTTTAAAGAGAAGTGTTGCACAAATATTTCTAACAAGTCATCAAATTTATCCACATAATTCTTGGGTAGACTAAGAAAACATTTTAAAGCATGTCTAGTAAAATTAAGGGAAAACAAGTGAAGTAGGTATATAGGGATATACGTAACTTATTGACATTAAACAAAGAAATATTTTAGATGCACCTTAAGATCACATTTTCCTTTGTATTTTTGAAATTTGGTAATATCAAAGTAATGCATAAAAGGTATCTGAAGATAAATCATATCAAAATGATATCAGCATATTTCATCCAATTGAAACTTCTTACTTTGATTTCCTAGCTAAATGGCTATAATTACATATTTGATGTCTTAAAAATCCTAAAAGGTAGGATAGGAGTGAGAGGAAGTGTGCAAATTTTTTTTGGGTATTTAAAAGTATAGTACTTTGACCTGGATAAATAGGTAGTACAAAATATTGAGTAATTTGAATATGGTAGGTTCTATTAGGAATATTCACTCTTTGAGTAGAATTATATTTATGATAGAGGACTTATTAGTGGTAAGGCACTTGTTTTTTAGTGTGGTGTTAATTTGGAGGGAAATAAGGCTTGAATGGAGGAATGTTATGTTAAAAATTCAATAGAACTTATTTGGAGTGGAGTGGAAACTACTGTTGATTCCTAGGAATTTGATGTGTATGGGGAACTTGTTATTGGCTTGAATAAGCTACTTGTTGAATAGAAGCAATAATTGATTGACTTGTATAAACATTTTGTTGGATAGATAAATTTATTTATGGATTGATTGAAACTTTTTACACTAGAAAATTGGTCACCATCTATTGATGTGGGGGATTAGTTGCCACTTATTGAAGTGGGGCATTTACAACATGTTTTACAGCTCATATGGGTTTATAATTTATTGTTACAAGATACTCAAAATGTTGGAAGGATGAGGTCATGGAAATGATAGAATAATGTTTTTTTGTGTGTTGTATTGTACTTTATGTGGGCTAAAATATGATACGTGAGATCTCTACACCACATGATGTGTAGAATCTACAAGGAGATTCAAAATTGGATTAGTCACTAAATTGGTTTTAATTATGGGTGTACTAAACATATATGTAATAAATGTTTTAGTAGAAAATGGATTCAAATTATAAATGGGATAAGTATACAAATCCAATGATTATTATATTAGAGGATTGCATTCCAATAATGTGATTTTTTTCACTTTTAATGCTGCCATAGATTTAGCTAAAGTATACATAATTACAGTAGCATGTTTTATTGTGAAGCAAGAAGTTGGATTTTTGTGTGAGGGTCAACTAGTTGACCCTTTCCTTTGTCTGATACAACTAGGACTTGACTAAAAGTTGTCTTGGATAAAGTAAACTTGGTTGTCTATTGATGTAAGAGGTGTTTATTTAGGTGTTATAACCAAATATCATAAATACTATGGTAAAATCAAGTGGAAACTTGGCACCCATCACCAACAAATAATATGTTCATCTTTGTTTTCAAATAGTTGTCAATTGAATTGATCTTGTTGATATTCATCACTAAGTGGTGGACTGACAAGGTATATCAAATTTGGTATATACTCAGTATCAAATGGCACATGTAAACTCTATGTTTTGTGTTATCATTTTTCAACATTAGGTGATACAATTGGAAGATATGGGTTATGTTACTTAATTTCAACATTGGATGGTGCATGAGAAAGGTATTGTTGGTTTTCTTCATCTTCTATGTATTGATTATAACCATAAGGATTATAAACTACCTCATCATAAAATGATGGGTTATAAATATCCCCACTACAAGTGTACTTATGCATTTATAAGTTTATAGTATTCATTTTGTAAAGGTCTTGAATGCCTAGAACTATGTTTTGACTAGGTACATGACTTTCCTTGGCATATCACTCAGTAATTGGTTTGAGGTGACTTGTTTGGTCTATACTAAGGTAAAACCTCAATTTGGAAGAAAATAATCAAATGTATATCAATGTAAATGTTATAAAGGTATTTTACTAAAGGATAAATCCATAATTTTTGGGCACAATGGTTTCAATAATAAGTGTTCAATATTTGGAATTAATAAATGTTTTTAAAGGTTTTGATCTTGGAAACTTGACCTCGTGAACAAAGAGAGGAAACTAGGCATATTTGTGACACTTTATAAACTTTGGAATATGTAAAGGTTGGCATAATAATTGGTATTTGTTGAAAATGGTAAATTGAGTTTTGAACTAAGCTTTAAACTCTTGACTTTTAAAAGGAATTGGTCTTGGCACAATTGGACTAGAATTGGATTTTAGTCTTAGAAAGTTGGAATTAGTTTGACCTTGAAAATAAGGTTGGTTTATAATTATAAATTGAATAAATTAACCACAAAAAATGGATAAGAAGTTTAGAATTTGGTTTAAATTTAAAAATAAAGTTGACTTGGAAATGGCACTTGATTTGAAATGGTAATTTTATTTAATACAAGACTTTTGGTTCAAAATAGGCATCTTCATGGCATGGTTTAGACAAGTAGGATAGGTATTTATCCAAGTTTTTAAAAGTCACTTTTATTTGAATTAGAATTTTGGTAAATTAATGCCTCATTGTGTGTTTCTAAAAATGGTTTGGTCTCTGACTTGGTTGATTTGATTTGGTCTCAAGTATAAATAAGGTTTTGAAATAACAATCAAGAAAAAACACATCAACATTACAAGATAATTTAATAATTGACATGGATTTCCATCAAATCCATGAAACCTTTGAAACACCTACCTTGAGAGAGGATTATAAAAATTTAAGTTCTCATTAAATAAATTATTGCAATTATTGGTAATGTTGTTAAGCTCCCCTTTTCTCTCAATGTTTATATGATTAAGGCAATCTTTGGGAGATGCTATCTTTGCACCCTTGTGTCAATGACTGATTTGAAATAAAAGAGGAATCTAAGAATCAATCTAAGATTAAGCCATTCAAAATAGGTTCTTATCCCTTTGCAACCACCTCAACAATAAGGGTCTAATTGAAGTGCTATCATATTTGGGTTTTTCTTACAATTTTACATGGATTATCTATGGTACATATCGATTCCTTGCTAAGAAAATTATTTGATTGTCTATGGATATTTATATTTTACACATTTTATTTAGTTAATTTTGACTAAACTTTGAGATATATGTTGCTATGGGACAATAAGATATTGCTTAGGTTACATGATTACATTCCTATGAGTTAGCTAGAGTGTATATATTTACATTATGATCATGTTAGTTTGTTATTTTAGCTATATTTTATGATGTATGTATATCATGATGTTATGATCTAACTACTTTCTTATTGTTATGTTAACATAGGAGAACTCATCCCTCATAGCATGATGGAGGGAGAGCATCATCGGAGAGGGTGATGTAGATCAAGATGCTAGAGGATTAAAAAGAAATTGACTAGAACCCTGCACACACCACATTAGTTAGTACATGTTATAATGCATAATAAAATGGTTAGCATGATGTGTTTAATTTTACTTGCATTAGAAAAATTTGTGTTCATAATTTTATATCATAGTTTAAATAATTATTTGGAAATTATCTTGTGTGCCATTTGCATATTAATGTTTTGTAGATTAGCATAATTAGATTAAATTCAAATGTGTTACTTAATTTATCATTATTGTCATGGCATTATGAGATGCTAATTAAATTAGTGAATTTATGAAATTTATAATTAATGTTAAAATGAATAAAATTTATAAATTTCTAATTGAGAGGGAAAAAGGTGAAAAAGAAAAAAAATCAAAAAAATAATAAAAAATAAAATGAAATAAAATGGTCTAAAATTAAGAAAAAGAAATAAAGAAATAAATTCATAAAATAATAACAAAAACAAATAAAAATAAAAACAAAAAGGAGAAAAGTATTTAAAGGAGAAAAATATTTAAAGGAAAAAAAAGATTACACCCTTTTCCATCTTGATATAGAATATGAAAAGAAGATCAGAAGCATATATTAAAATCAAAAAGGAGAAGAAGGAAATGTAGCATTGGTAAAGGAAGGCATAGCACACAAAGGAGAATGAAAAAGAAAGGATGCAATCCAATGAAGTAAATTCTATGTAGGTAAAGCCTTAAAATTGTGTTATTGTTGAACATAGATTTTTAGTAGTCTATATGTTTTGAACTATATACTTTTAGAGGATTGGTTTGCACATTCAATTGAGAATTATAAACCCATAATGGTTGGACATGGAATGCAGGGACTGCATATGAAATTAGAATCCATATAAATAAAAAATATATTCATATAAATAGCCTGAGAGTATGGAGATTCACATAGTAGAGTATTTATTTTACTATATATTTTAATAATATGATTGTGGTGATTTATACAGTAACAACAACATTGACCATAGATTTTTTTTATATTGTAATCATATGATTATGGTGATTTATATATTCCTACATGATAAATGATGATATGATTATGATTATGGTCAATATTATTTTCTATAATATATATAGATCACTATTATATATGATTATCTAATACCTAATTTATGTAGTATCTCACTTGTAGTTCTAAATCTTGAATATTATAATAATAGTGGGAGCATTCTTCAGGGAGGAAATAATTAATAATATTACTACGCTACCTAAGTATGGTGATCTAAAATAGTCTATTTTATAGTTATATAATTTTAGTGATTTTATATTATGAGAATATTAAATATAAAAGCCCTCTGAGAACCTGTAGATTTTTTAACATGTTGGTCAAATATAGTGACAATATTATCATATTTTTGCATATTATAGTGATTTAATGTAGTAGGAATATATTTGATATAGCTATAAGGATAAACATAAGAAAAAAATATCTAATGTTATTTATTGGAAAATGTATGAAAACATAATTATAAATAGATTGTTATTAGTATATATATCTAAAATTATATTCTAAATTACTTGACTAAACTATAGTTAAATCATAGTGTTTTATTAAAGTACAATGACTTAATGTATGGCAACTTATATGTAAACCTTTCAAACCTACAACCTGGGCATTTAGGTAGTAGGGAGTTTTGATTATAGGATTTGTCCCTTTATCTTTCTATGTATTAGTATATTTATGGATCTTTGTCCTTAAACTATTTCATAATAACCATTATGTTTAAGTAGAACAAATAGGTGTGGTGAATATAATAATATTTTATTATGTTTTCAATTAAACATTTTACATAACATTTATACTTTGATATGCCAATTTAATTATAACATGTCTTATTTTTTTGTATGGAAAATAAAAATAACTTAATGTATTCTTTCTCACCTTTTAATAGGTTTTATAGATGCATTATAGGAATGTGTAGTGTAGATTATTGCTAGTAGTATGCTTAGGATAATATAGAAACTCATAGTTATATGAATATAAATCCTATAAAAGTACATCAAGATGTGTGTCAATATAAATAGACTTATATAGAAGTATATATTTAAATATGAATAAGAGTTCATGGAAGGGATCGATGGAAATAGATCTTATAATAAGATGTAGGGTAATTAACTTAGCCAGTTATAAAAAATTGTGGATGTTGAGGAGTTATAACTAAATAACATTTTTTCAAGGAAATTATTCAACCTCAATTTGATCTAGATGGTTTTTTATTAATACTCTAATATTAAAATTTATAGATGAGCTATTTTAACAAAGTATTGTTGAAAACCTTATTTGGAATGTAAAATATTGTAGGCATTTATTTGCAATTCTAGTTTATCAAAATCCTAATGTAGCATTTAATAAGGCATATGAAGTATAAATAACTCAACATAGCCTTTCAGTATAATGTGATAAGCCTTATGATGTGCTTGAGATCACTTATTATATGTAGTTTGTGTCACAAAATCCATTGTATAGATATAAAATTATAATAAAGTATGTATTTATGAATTGTTAATGTTATGATTAAAAATAACATAGGTATACTTATGCCTAATAACTTATACTTGAATGTATGGGTGTGTTTATCTAACTATATTTCCATGGGTGGTTATAAACTATGTGATAGAATTATGTATCTTATTATGTCTAGTAACTTGAATAGAAAATTATCTTTCTATATATTTATGACTACTTTATTAGACTAGTTGCAGTACTTAGTAGTTATGCTTAAAATACTAGACTATGATAATATGGGTTATCATAGGTTTTAGTATGTTTAGAAACTAATTGTGGTAATTAAAATCTATAGTTAATGTATTTTATTGGGTGTTATAAATTGCAGACATTATTTCTATTATAAAATAGATAATAATGTGAGATTCATTCATATATTTGATAGAATAAATGTATGATTTTTTATTACTCCTATGCTTAGCATGTTATGTAATATGATTTATAGTTGGATATAAATTGTATAATTTTTATGTTTATATTATGTTAACTAATCTCACATTTTTGATACTGAGTAAGTAGTGAGATGGACTTCACTAGTTTAATAGCACCACAATGCTGGATGAAGACAATTTGATCAAGTGGTGTGTATGAATTTTGACTGATATATAGATCACTATTATTTATTATTTAAAAAATTTATCCAAAGTAATGTTTAGTGAGACATTATGATTTCATGAGTATGACTTACATGTCTGTGTAATATCTTGCAACAGAACATGTTTTCTATGATACACCACATGTTTAGTTTTAGAAATCATACAACACATAGGTACTAGCTTATCTCTCTAGATTCTCCTATGCCATCATTATCTACTCATACATGGAGGACCATTCCTTGATAGGATTAGTGAGTGGGATCATTGGTCCATGGTTGTGTTTAAAATCACTTGAATGATGCTCTCCCTGCCCATAATAGTACTATTTTTGAGATGACATTTGAGATAACCATATATACTAGAGTTTGAGAAACTATACTCCAAGGAACCATGTATCTTATATATGCACATATTATTATATTGTACTTATTATTGAAACATTATCATGAAGAGTTGTACTTATTTATTGTACATTGATAATAGTGGTTATAGGCATGTATCAACCATGATTGGTTAATTGTAATTACTTTATATTTTCATATTATGATGTGTTATAATGATAATAGAGATCAGTGATATATGATTTAATATGCTTCATTTACTATTATCTTACTTAGAGTAATTTATATGATCATTGGTTAGATTCTCATGGTGTAATCTATTTATAGTTTATGTATTTAAAAAATTTTAAAAATCATGTATTTCTAGTAGATCCCAGTATGGATGTTACATGTGGTATTAGAGATATGGATCTAAGCTTAGGACCTAATGAGTCCATTAACATTTTCATATCCTTCTATTGGTATAAATAAGGATGGTGAAAGATAGAGTTTCTAAAGAGGGTTCATCGAATGCCAATTATAGAAACCCTCCATTTTATCCTATTTGACTTGCCATTGAGTAATTAGCAAAGATGGATCAAATTATCATAGCCATGAATGAGACTAGAGATCAAATTATAGATTTGGAGTATGTGATTCATGGCCATGAAGAGGAAGAATAGTAGGATTTACCTAAAGAGCATCCTACTAAGCAAGAAAATCCTTAGGATGTTAGAGCTTAGGTAGCTATGGAATTAGATAGATACATGAAGAAGGTGAATCCACCTAAGTTTGATGGAACTATTCTAGGTGATGGAGGTGAGGCATGGCTAACTAAGATGGAGAAGTATTTTGAGATTCAAAACTACTCTAAGGTCACCAAGGTAGTTTGGAGAACATACTAGTTGGCTAGTGAGGTAGATATGTGATGAGGCAATAAAAGGTTGGAAATGAATCTTAACTTGACCACCAAAGGACCATTTCAAATAATTTAGACTTATCCTACTAAAGTGGAGTGTAAAAAAAATTCTCCAATTTTTTTTCTTATATTTCAAATAAATTAGACTATTTCAAACCATTTGGGCATAGATCGTTTTGAATGAATTGGACTATTTTGAATAATTTGGACTTATACCCACTAAAATGGAGTGGATAAAATTTTATCCAAAAAAATAAATTTCCTATATTCCAAATAAATTGAATTGTTTAAAACTATTTGGGCATAGATCATTTTGAATGAATTAGACTATTTTGAATAATTTGTACTTATACCCACTAAAGTGGAGTGGATAAAATTTTCTCCAAAAAATAAATTTCCTATATTCCAAATAAGTTGGAGTGTTTTAAACCATTTAGGCATAGATCATTTCAAATAAATTGGGCTATTTTAAATAATATGGACTTATACCCACTAAAGTGGAGTGAAGATAATTTTCTCTAAAAATAAATTTGTTATATTCAAAACAAATTAGATTGTTTCAAAGCATTTGGGCATAGATTAGTTTGAATAAGTAAGGATATATTTATTTATTTATTTTAAGATGACTTAAATTATTTTAAAATGGACCCATACCTATACAATATATATCCAAAAGATAAGTGTGAACAAAAACAAAATAAAATAGAATAAAATAGGATCCAAATAGGAAAAACTCCTACTACTAGTATGATAGTAAGATACAAAAAGTTTTCACCAAAAACCAAATTAGACAAAAGAAAACAAAAAAGAACCAATTTTTTATATTTAGAATAGATGACCAATTTCTTGGCTTCAATACAATCCTGATATTTGTTTTCATTTTCCCTCTAGTGTGATTCCCAATAGACTGATCTTTTTCCTCACCCTACCTCTTGCAGTTCAAACTAGTAAGCTTAGGTTCCTCGTCCTTTTTGATCTCTTTGCTATAATCATCCGCTTTGTTCCTCTAATAAGTGTTAGTGCTTTAGGGAGTGAACTCATAAAAACCTATGTGTTCTTTGTTGAATTTCATTTCCTCTATCCCATGATGAAGGAGGCCTTTGAGATTGTTTACCTCATCCACTATTTCATTATAGAGAAATTTATGAATTGAGATTTTGGTGAAAATCTTGTCAAGATATTGCTTGATTTCATCTTTGTTATTGGGGTAAATAACCCTCCATCCCATACTATCAATGGGAGACACGTATTTAGTAATCCCCTCATCTTTAATTCTCACTCTGGAGTCCTCTGATGAAAACTCAAATTTGGCTCCTTCAATCTGATCCTTCCCTTCTTTATCAAGTTCAAATTCCATGAATAAATCCTCTTCCCTATCAAATTCATTCTCCTCACTAGGGATGTCAATTACCTCCAAGATAATTTTAGACCATAATGATTTCCCCTTATTAACCAATAATATTATAAGCCCTTGGTGGATAATATCTACCAAGGGGTTGCACTTAAAATTCATAATAGTAGCTTCCAAGGATTTTAAAAATAAAAATGTAAGACTGATAGTATGCCCCTTGAAGTGGTTAAGAAAGAGGAAGTGATGATAAAATATTACCATGTGTTTTCCCTCTAATGTGATGTAATGCATGATCTGTAGATAGACATCAAGCCACTTTTTTGGTAGGTCAATCCTCACAAACCTTTTTTAGGATGCAGCCTTAGGTTGTTTCTTCTCTTTACTAAAGAAAATGTTGATGAGTTCCTCCTTCCTCTTTTAATACTTAAAAGATTATTCCCTAGAATAGTCCATGCCCATTATCTCCCTAATAAGATCCTTAATTATCAAAATTATTATCCCATGCATATAAACCTATCTATCCTTCCATCCTTGAGAAAAATCCTTAGATAGTCTAGTATCATGTCCTACCAATTGTTCCATGAAAGTTGTCAGCCCTCCTTTAACCATCTTGTGCCAAAAATACTCATCTGCTTTGATGTCCTCATAGGATATGGGTTCGAACCTATCTCAGTCACCACCCATAATGTGTTTCTATAAAACTCATTCTTTAAGTTTCCCATTTTAAACCCTCAAAAATATAATGTGTTTTGGAAATAGAGCCAAATAAATAATTGTTGAGGGAGGCTAGATTTAGTTGAATGTGCAATGCCTTGAGAAAAGACTAATCAATGATGTCCTTGCATGAGTTGATATCTAATCCCTTAATCTAAATTTGAATAATCATTAATAATTCCATCATTTCATTGTGTGGGGTGTCCTTTATCAAAATTGATAAAGGGAGTGATATCAACAGGGAAATTATTATCATGCCAACTAGTGAAGGATATTTTATAACCCTTATATTATCTATTTTATCGATACTCTTAGAATTTTTATTGGTGATTTTATGAATAATTTAGACTTATGCCTATAAAATGTAGTGAAGAAGATATTATCCAAAAATAAATTTTATTTATTCCAAATAAATTAGACTATTTCAAACCATTTGAGCATAGATCATTTTGATTAAATTGGCCTATATTAAATAATTTGAAATTATACCCACTAAAATGGAGTCGAGAATGTTTTCTTGATAAATATGTTTTCTATATTTTAAATAAATTAAATTATTTCAAACCATTTGGGATCATAACATTTTGAATAGATTGGACTACCCAAATTATAGATGAAAATATATTAAGCAATCTAGTTCATCTACATAGTAAAATATCTTGAAAATTGTTTGTTGTTCATGGAGTAGATATTCATGAGAAAGTGTAAATATACTAATGGATCAAGTTGATCAATTTCAAGATAAATCGATGGAGTATCCACTTGCACTTAACCAAATCAAAGTAATTCTAAATTAGAATAAGATAATTTGAAATTAATTGAACTATATTTGAGATAATTTAGAATTTATTTTTATGAAATTGATGATAATGTTTATTACTATAATTATAGTTTATAACACTTGAAATAATCATAATATGGTGAAGTTACATCTTTCTAAACATTGGTTCATAGTTGTTGGCATGGATTTTTTGCTTTCTCCTAAGAATGTGATGATAAACATCATTTTGATTCTCCAATATTTTTCATCTTTCTAACTTCTATTTTCAATATATCTAGTTGATGTAACATAACTCATTTTTAATTTTTGATTTGTAACACAATTTTGAGAATTACAATCGATGAACAGCGTGTTGGTAATTGAAAAATTGACTCCAAAGGTCCCTTTAAAAATAGCTTCTTCCAATTTATTTATGTTTATATTGAATGGATTAGAATATGTTTTCCCCCTAAAAAACATGAAATTTTAACTTGTGTAACCCATGGCTTGAATGAGTATCCTTAAAATGATTGTCCTCTATCATTGACCAAGTGCCAACATGAGAAAAAGACTACAATGACACCTTCAAAACTTATTTGGAATGATCTTGAATGTAGTATGGCATATTTTCTATTTTATAATCTTATTTTTTCCTGTATCATGCATTTGTATATCTTTTGTTTTGTGCATAACAAATAATAAGTCATCCAACCCCAATAACAATAGTTTTTTAGAAGTCGATTTTAGCTCTTCCTTTGAAATGTCTATAATTTGTTAAAAAAGAAATGAATCATTTATTAACAATATTATATTATAAGAAATATAACATGGTAATTTTTCTAAAAAAATGTTTTGCATGTTAGTAGATTGGTCATTGATGCACTTTTGATTTGCATTTCTTATTGTAACATAAAAACATAATGCATTTCATTTGATTCATTTTTTTCATATTTCCTTAAATCTTACAAAGATTCATATAAGCACATGCTCAAGCACATTGTAACTATACTCATTATACATAGATGTACCATTTATATTGCCATTTTTGTAACATACATATACATATAATGTAGAAACTGATAGATCACTTAGATTGACAACCACTTACAATGCCAAATGATAGAACCACTTCTAGTATTGAAATAATTGAGAAAATAACCAGTGATAGCAGCATACAAACATAAAAATAGAACTATCAAACCATTCAGTATTGAAACATACATAGATCCATTCAAATACATATTAAATAACAAAGACAAGAGCTGACAACTTATATTATCATTCATATTAACTCATTCAAGAATTATAACCAACATTCATTAAACACATTTTTGATGAATAGTGATGAGTTATTGTGCTCAATCAAACAATATAACTTCCATGGTCATAAATAGTAATGGGTAAATGAAACATGTAAACAACATTTTAATAGGTAAATACAACCACATTCAAGTCTACACAACAATAAAATGAATCCACACTTCCAAATCCCAAGCTGATGCAAGTTATATGTTATTGTCTTCTATAATCTCATGTCCATGAAGAAAAAATCAATTGTAATGTGTTCAAATAAATATAGTTAATATATTCTAGACTTGTATGAAATTGTATAATTTCACATTTCTTGAAAGGGGTTTTTACCTCTTTTTTTTTTACTTTTTATAGGTTATATGGGTGCACTCTTTCATTGAAACTTTGGTTCTTTATTCCTTGTAAGGTATTATATAATGTAGTAATTAAAAATTCTCATCATCAATTGATTTGATATTTGTATTTTTAAAATGTGTCTTATTGTAGAGTTTTATCTTGTGTTATTCTTGTGGAGGCACCAACCTGTAGAGTTGTGTCATGGGTTTTTTTGTTGGAGACACAAAGTCCTAGAGCTACATTGTGAACTATTTTAATTGAGACATAAATAAATGAAAAAATATTCTATCAGTATAATGCATCACTGATAAATAAAAAATTATATAATTGAAAAAATATGCATGATCTTATCTTACCTTATTCAACTTTTAATGTGTCATGTTTGTTGATATGATCTTCCATTATTATTGTTTCTTCATTTAGATGTAATGCCATTAGTGCTACACACCTAAAATATGCTAAGTTGTTAGGTTTAAAGAATAAAGCATACACATAGAAATATTGTTAAGATGTTATATTTAGAAAATAAAGCATGATGATAAAATAAATTAAAAATGTTATACACTCGGTACTGATCGAAGTGGTTGTTCTTGTATTGGTTACTCCAAATTTGTCAAACAATTTTTAAATTAAACATTAAAATTATTTGTTCTTTAGTTTATGTAATGCAAGATAAATTTATTTGCAATTTTGTATAAGCATGCACTAATCCAAATCCTGTATATACCCCTATCATGTCACATGCATCCAAAATGTTGAAATTAGAGATAAGTTTCTCCCAAAATATGTTATCTATTTCATTTTTGAATGGCCTTCCTATTTTGTTTGAACCAATCATTTAAAATGTTGGTACATCTTCATAGATGTCAAAAACTTCCTCTAATCTACTTTGTTTTTAGTGGAAGTTGAATCCTTGTAGTTAAAAATGAGTAGAATCCTTAAAAAAATTGATACCTATAATATGTGTCCAATCTAATCCATTACTATCTAGACCCCATAGTATGACACCCATATCTTTCATGTAATAGAAATCACCAACATGTAGATTCTTGTGAAAGGTCTGAATGAAATACCAATGTTCTAGTTTGTGGATGATGAATACATTGAAGGCCCCAAAAATAACTTTATTAATCAATGCCTGAAGAAATAGGTGAAGATGTTCTTCCTTAAAAACTTTAGTGAGATTCAAAATATCAACAATTATCAAATCAACATTCACACCAATAACAAATATTTCACTAAAATCTTCTAAAATAGATGGCCAAAGACATGGTGGTCCGTAATGGTAGCTAAATCTTTTTGTATCTATCCTAGGAAGATGACCACCATCATTATGTAAATAATTTTTTAATATGCTTAATGAATCTTGAGATAATTCTTCCTAACCTTTTTTATTTTTTGAAATACCTTCATTCAAGACACACAAATATCAAACCTTTTCATAAAAATTGTATAATGTTTCATTACATCTTCAAGTTTAACTATTTTATATGGTGGTAGTGTTGTATCATGGTTTCTAAAATAATCTATAATTTCCAGCTTCACCTTTTTGCACTAGGTATCCATGTTGTTTTACCTAGGGGTTTTCAAGAAAGAAATAGACCTTGTTTCTAATAAATCTACTAGTTTTAAGTTTTGTTTGTTTGAAATATCTTGAATATTTCTAAGTACTATTGTACCAATCATATTTAAATATTTTTTATCTAAACTAGGTAAAGTACCATTTTCAAAAAAATCAAATGCCTTATCAAACAATCCCAAATAGGTTATTCCATGAAAAGAATGCATTTTCTACCCTATAGTTTTTATGATGAATAGTTCATTTATGTGAACAAGTGTCTATCTTGTTCATGTATTTATTCCATATTTTTCCCCTATTTCAAGATTCTTCCAACCTCTTAGTTTGATATGGTCACATGCAGATTGAACTCTTTCTACAAATGAATCCTTACAAATTATTTCATTGGCTACATTATATTGGTTACATATTTTATGCACAATATGGAACAAAATAAAAGTTTTCATAAATCTTGCCCTTCTAATAGAACATTTATTTCTCAATGATAGTGAATTATATTCCTCCTCCAAAATAATTATCTATTTTACTATAATTTTGTATTGGTCATCTGTAATTTTGAACCTTATAGTTTTGTAATCCATCATATCTTTTAGGACTTCCTTTGATTCAATAATACATTAAGGGTTGCTTGGATTAAAAGGAATTAAAAAAATTTCTTTCATTGGAACCTCATTATGTTTTATAAATGAATGAATTATATCATTCACCCCTCTTTCATTAAGATTTCTTATTTTGATATTAGCATCTCCCAATTCATAGAGCTCTATAGGAATTTTCAAGGCATAATTGATAGAGGAAATATACCATATAGAGAATTAATTACTTGTCTGATCATAAGTTTGTGTCAACAAAAGTGTTTCAACCTATTGTTTGATCTTATTTTTCTTCACTAGTGTGAGTACTTGCATGGCCTCTTTCAAATCTACATATGAATATGTTGCCCTTGCTTGTCTTGTTTTCTTCAATATTTTTTTGGTCATAACTTTAGGGTATCTTAAATATATGTTTGCATGTTGGCAAGTAGAAAAAATTATTTCCCCTTGTTCATGTTTTTATTTCAACATATTTTGTATTTTAATGACCAAATTATCTCTATCTATCAACCTATATATTTTAAGGTTATCATAGTTATTAAAATGAAACCCAAATGTTTCACACAAAGGATAAAAATATTTTTTGTCAATTCTATTTTACTGGGTGTAAATTTATTTAAATTAGTTGTAGCTTGATAGAGAATTCCCTCTTATCTATTCCATACTTCTAGTTGGAATTGAAGGGCATATTCAAGTTCATCCTTATCATAGGCAAGGATTATTCTAATTGGATAAAATTCTTTTCCTAATGTAGTGTTAAACAAATATATATCTACATGCATGTTTTATGGATTAAACTATTCAAAACACCAATCAGCAAGAGGAATTTTGTCACCACCATAAAATATAATATGTTGATATGGATTTAATTTTAGTTTTGGTAGTTTAAAAGGTACTCTATACAAATTATCTTGGAGTGAGGATTTCTTCTGTCTTTTATCCAAATTATCTTTGAGTGAGGCCTTCTTCTACCTTTTAAGTGTATGAATTCTTTTTTCACTTGAAGACATTTTGAAAAGTAATTGAAATGATTTAAATATTGATCTTTTATAAAATGCAAGTTACATATTGCATCATTTCATGAAAAAAATTTATCATTAAGTAGTGATTAAATTTATATAAAAAAATATTAATTGCTAAACTACAATACAAAATACATATTAAATCTTCATAATATATACAAAATTTGCACTTAAAATAATAAGGTATGACCAAATCAAAAATAAATTATGTGCACTAGCCAATATAATCTGATAGGTAAATGAATCCACAAACATTTTTTTCAAAGGAGAAAGATGAAGGGAAGTATGTTTTTAATATGTGTCAAAATGCCCATCAATAGGTACTTTCAATATATCTCTTAGGAGATACCTTTCAATCATGCACAAAGTGAATTTTTCTTACAAGACATCTCATTGGAGATACCTTAAATTTAACCATGATGGTATTCTAAGTGTATTTTAAGGCCCTTGAAAGAATCTCCTAGTGGACACCTCAAAGGTTGATATCATACATGCAAAGGGACATTGAATGTATTTCCCAGAAGAACTTTCCTTCACCTTGAAATAACTATTGTTTGATAACTTGATAACTTGAAGGGCCTTCTAATACTTGAGAGAGAGTGCATTTTAGGTCTTCCTGTGCACATGCTCTTTCCACCTCAATTTAGTTTAACAATTTTCCCTATTACATTAATAGTTTTAGATCTAAATAATTACATTATTGTACCTCTAAATTTTTCCTTTACCTTGATGGTCCTTTTAATATCTTTAAGGTATCTCTTAGTTTACACCTCAATTTAGTTTAATAATTTTCCCTTTTAAATTAATAGTTTTGGATATGAATAATTACCTTGTTGTACCTCTAAAATTTTGCTTTACCTTGATGGTCCTTTTAATATCTTTAAGGTATCTCTTAGGAGATACCTTCAAGTTACCCATGAAGGTATTACAAGCCACTCAAAGGAATCTTCTATTAGATACCTTGAGATTGAATTTACCCAGTGTTATTGAAGTTTGTAATATCTTTAAGGTATCTCCTAAGAGAAACCTTTAAGTCACCCATGAAGTAATCTCTTAGTGGATATTATTGATGCCTAAAACTCTCACTCTCAACAAACAGTTTCTGATAGAAAACTTTACAAATATGGGATGAAATTATGATATGTGAAGCAACCTATGGGATTCCTTTTGAACTAACCATTTAGCTATTTTGAAAGTGTCCCTTGTCATTTAAAATATCCCTTTAGCATTTCCCAAATTGACCACTTTACCCTTTCTGACTAGATCTTTTCAATTACATACCCTTAGGGACTTTTATCCTAAACCCTTTACGCTATGGGAATTATCCTTCGAGATATCCTTTTTGACTACTTTGTCCTATGAAAATTTCACTTTGACCTTTATGTGTTGGACCTGTTGACATGAACATACCCTTCAATATTTTTATCCCAAGCCTTTGACCCTTTTTTAAATTACCCACTTACCCTTTGAACCCAAGGCACATCCCCTTTGGGTTTTGTGTAACCTACCCTTCAAGAATTTTGAAATGACTATTAGCTATACAAAAGTATCCTTTGGGAAATCAAAATTACCCTTTGGCCTCTATGAAGTAGACCCTTTAGGACTTTTTCCATGGATAAAATACCCTATGAAATAGACCCTTTAGATCAAAATTACCCTTTAGGGAAATTGAAAATGCCCTTCAAACCTTAAAAATAGCTCTTTAAGATAATTATCTTAGGAATTTTGCCCAGATGAAATCTATGAATAAATTTTTACAAAAATTTTGTTTGAAACAAAGAATTAGCTCTAGATGTTAACCCAAAAGCATTTTTTTTGGTGTAGACTCTAAGTGCCTTATTACTAAGAGTACTACTAGTCTCACCACACTTAGCTAAAATAAAAGGAAAAATATTTCCTATCAATACTTTAAATACCCCTACCAACCTAAGATAACAATTTTGAATTATATAGGAAAATAAAATCTAAGTGAATGTTGCACATTTATGTTGCACAAACTGATATTCAATGCAAGATTCTATATAGGTGATACATCATGATTGAAAATCCATCATTGCATTCAATCTAACTTAAATTAAAAGTCTTCTACTTTCTTACAATGATGAAGAGCCCTAGTTCCCACTCTAAGAGTAATGTAAGTAAAACAATGACTAAGCTAGATTCAAGTTATTTATCCGTCATACATAGCACATATAAGAACTAACATAGATTACACATCAATGGTATCTACATCTAGGATGTTATACAGGATGAATCCACCATCCCCATATTTAATTAAGGAATCCACATAATTCATGGATACCATATTTGATGACATAGTGTTTGGATATAAGTACCAAAATTATTCATCATTATGAGATGTCATTGATTTAGTGGACATGTTCTCACTAGAAGATGATATGAAACTAGTAGATAGATTGTTTGTTAAGGAATTATTGGAATTTAAATGCCAAAGATTACACTTTATTATAGTTAAGCTATAATTAATGATGTACATCAACCTCCTAAGGGACCTATTCTTTTCATGGAAGATATCACATGATACGTTCCTGAATCATTCTAGTAATAACATAGTGGTCACATGTATTTTGGGGGTGAATTTCTAGAGATACCTATCTTTGAGTATAGATGATGCTTACTTCGATAAGCACACATTGGTGTAGTTTAACATAAATACCTTGATGTAAAAGTTACTGTCTTTGTGGCTAATCCTAGACCAAACCATCACATGGAAAGGAAATAAGCTAAAAGGAGCAATCCCAATGGACATATTTAGGATGAGAATTCACATTAGTATGACTCTTTTCAATTGATTATACGGTATGCCCAACATTTATTTTTGTATTTGGATTGGGTACCACTATTTTACATGATGCTTACACATGATGTTACATATACCTTGGGTGAGATAATAAGCCTTTGATTGAGGGAGTAGATTATTCATGAAGATAAGCATACCACACCCTCTAGAGATTTCTACATGATGTCTTACTTATTGGATGTAGTCATAGGTACATGTTATAAGGATATTGGTGAATTATGGTCTCTAGACACAAACTATGAGAATAATAGAATTTGTGACTATTAACAATTCATGCATGTCTACTGCTATACCAAGAATATGGTGAGGATCTTCGAGGATGACTATCCTTAAGTTTAGAAAGCTATTCATGGCTCACCCATGCCTTGAATTGGATATAATATTTTCAAGAACTTGACTAGGAAAGGGGATTATTTCCTTTACCCAAATTTCACTATTATCATGATTTGAGGAAACAAGGTTGCCCCTGTGTCTTCCAATGTTTGTACCAGATAAGCTAGTTGAATAAGAAATCAACTTTCAATTATGGAAGAGCATTGAAGAAGACTTATCAAGGTAAAAGAAGGCCTTGTATTTTGGTCATTTTATAACTACTGGTAGGATGGTATTGTTTCCACTCAAAATTTGCTTTTAGATCTAAGAGAAAGAAGAAACTAAAAAAGTAATGGACAAGGCATGGGAAGTACCTGGACTAAAGATTGCGCACCATAAATCCAGATGCTTGTGAGCACTCCTCTTTGGCTGTGGAGGAATGACACCTACAAAAGAAAAAAACTTGGACAAGAAAATGTTAGATAGAAAGACGGTGGGTTGCCAAGCAAGAGCTTGTTCCCAGAAGTATGAGAACTTCCTTGAGGGAGGTCAACCCACTATTTTGATAAAAGATAAATGACTGATAAATGATAGAATGGTGAAAATAGACTGAAATGATAGCAAACTAAAAGAGACAAGGAAGCAAAAGGCTTACCTAGAAGAATCTATCGGCCTGGTCACAGTCGCCGGCGTCGGTGGTCGTACCGGCGTCGGTTGTCGAGTCTGCCAATGTCAGAAATTCTGCCGGCGTCGGTCGGGGTAATGACCGGCGTCGATCGGGGCAATAGGCTTGGATGGCGTTTAGGCAGGTCTGGTTGAGTTTTGGACAGAGTTTGGGCCGGGCTTGGTCTGTGGACGGGTCTGTGGACGAAGGTCTGAGTCTGCTCTGGCCCTGGTTTGAGGATGGTTTTAGTCAGAAGGACAGAGGGGGACAGGGAGATAGAGGAAGCCAATCTGGGAGATAGGAATCTGGGTCTGGGTGACAGTCAGGGCTGAAGGGGTGCTAAATCTAGTTTAAATGCAGATGACTAGAAAGCATAAAGAAAATAAACAGAGAACATACCTGTGCCCTGCTGAAGAAGGTGGTGATCTTGTTGCTGCTTGTTGAAGACCTGTTGCTGATGAAGAATCTCTGTTGTTCACTTGCAGAAGTTTACTGTGTACCTGAGGGGGAGAGTCAGATTGATTGGTAAAGAGATTGCTGATACAAGGGTTTGATGCCAAAGATTCAAGAGTCGGGGTGCGAGAGCTAGAGACGCAGAGAAATCCCCAAAAGCCAAGCAGAACCAGAGAGAGAGAGATAACGGTGAAGAAAAATGTTATGAAGGGTGCCGACGCTGGCAATATCGCCGACGTCAGCCGAGGTATGACCGACGTCAGCGGCTAAAAGGCTGGAAAAAGGCTAAAAATAGCCTTCTATCCGTTTCCCAGCCGCCAGGTCAAATGAATGCGAGGATGAAACGGTCGACGGGTGGTTAAATGGGCGAGAGGAGAGGTTGGAAAGGGAGTCTAAGGCATTAAATGGCCATGTGGGGAATAAAAGGGATCCAAGGAAGGTATCCTAGGATGGCGAGGTGGCAAGGAGAAGGAAAAGGGGTCTTATTTAATTAAAAATAGGTGATTATTTTCAATTAATAAGACTTAGGTAGGTTAGGGATAGTCAAAGTGGCAAGGGACCAAGGGGAGAGAGGAAGACAAAGGGTTAGACACTTTTTCGGTGTCTACATTTGCCCCTTTTTGTCTTGTTGATTGTTCTAGACGAACTGCAAGACAAAAACAGGGAGTGGTTGCCCTATGTGAGGGATGATGTGGATTGCCCCAAAGTATGGATGAGGTATTCCCCCTCAAAGCAGGAGTCGAGGGAAGGAACCTGATGTCGGGTGCTGATTTGACAAAAGGTGGATGAGAAAGAGAGAGGTGAGTGAGAGCGCTGTAAAAGTCATGATTGCACGCATACCACTGCACAAGATGGTCAGGTCAAATTGTCGCATGTCGAGGGTCAAGGAGTGCCAAAATTGAAGTAACTGGGCCCCAGCATTTAGTCATCTGCTGATCGGGTCACTCAATTTAAGCTGAAGCTCTAAATGGTCATCGTGTTCCAGGTATCCAGGGCTCAAGAAGTGCTCCCAGAAACATGAAAAAGCCACAAGTAGTAGGGATCAACTGGCTCGCGATCCTATACTTGCGAAGGGTCAAAAATAGTCTGCGGACAATTCTGCTAACCAGCCGTGAGGTAGCACACATGCAAAAACAACCAAGGCAACATTGTCTTGGAAGTGGTCAAAGGTCGACGGATGGTCATTGGTCAAGAGGATGGATGGACGAAAGGATGTGGCCGAGCTAACCCCAGAAGACCCCATGTCAACTGAGTGCTGCCTACATAGCCCCTGTCGTAGGGGCCTCAGGCCGATGTAGTTCTCCCTAAAAGGGAGGGAAGGTCAGAGGCATTGATTGGTCTTAGTCAAAGTTGATGATTGGTCTTGGTCAAAGAAAATGATTGGTCTTGGTCAAAGAGAATGATTGGTCTTGGACAAAGAAAGTCGATAGACTGGGCGTGGTCAAGGTCAAGGTCGCAGAAGAGAAGGTTTGTCCATCAAAGAGACGAACAAACGGGGGTGGTCGAGCTAACCTCAGAGGATGTGTTATCTGAGTGCTGCCTACATAGCCCTGGTCATAAGGCCTCAGACCAATGTAGTTCGAACAAATTGAGAAGATTGGTCGATGATGAGATTGGTCATGTGTTGAAATGACGAGGGGAAGATGAGGATGAAATGATGCTACAGATGGTGTACTCTGTAGAATTGGTCGAGAGTCTTTCATCCCTAGTAAGTTTCCATAGTCGCGATGGATGTATGCTAGGAATGAATAGAAGTCTATTTATGCTTCAGCAAGTATTGGTTTATGCTTAACATAAATTGGGTCTAGTCGGTAGTTTCCATGTGTACTGGTGTCCATAGAAACTAGGATGAAATGGTCAAGGCGATGCCTAATGTCATGTTGAAAATGATGAAAATGGCTGGGTTTGAGATGAGTCGCTGATTGATGCGGTTAAATGTGACTAAAGTGAAGAGAAAAGATGAAAGGCAAATCGCTCTTTCATTGACAAGGACCAGAAAGGAAGCATAGATAGGGGTTATTAGAATAAAAGCCCCGTTCATGCATTACATCGTTGACCAGTGTTGAGTTAGAACAGTAATAGAATCACTTTGACATTAAAGTGAGCTCGAAGTCCCCTGAGCAGGTGATAGGAGGAGGATAGGATAACCCAGTTTAAGAGCAGGAATAATCTTGCCCCTTTTATAGGAGACCCTGAGACAACTACAAGCCAAGTCCATGACTCGTTTTTTTTTTTTTTTTTTTTTTTTTTTTTTTTTTTTTTTTTTGGTGCAGGCTGATCGATGCGGGAAGCCTACATAGAGATGTCTTTTGATGTAGTGGTCATGTTGCGAAGCTGATCGATGCGGGAAGCTTCTAAGAAAGGTGCTATTTGTAGCAAGATTTAGTCATAGCCATCCTTCGAGGGAGTGGTCTATATTTTTGCTTAATAATGTTTGATAAGTTGGCCTAGCTGTCCTTCGAGGGATCAGTCTAGTAATACAGCAGTGATAGTACAGCTGTCCTTCGAGGGAGCAGTCTGTCTTTTTGATTTTGACTTGATTTTGTGACCATGGATATGTTTTGACATCTTGATTTTTTTATTTTTTTTTTTGATTAGAGTCATGGACAAGGCTGTAGAAGTTCAAGGACGCCCCTTTTATTAGGACAAAGCATCCATGCATCATAAAAGGGTTGTAGAGGACTTGTTAAAGGGAAATAGGGTTGAAAGGGATGAGGATTAAGAGGATGAGGATTGCTCAAGGGACGAGCTCAAGTTACGTGTCAAGTAGACGAGTACTCGACTAGTAGAAGAATGGTCGAAGATGCAAGACAGAAAGGGGGGGCTCAAGGTCTGATAAGTCCCTGGGCCATGCTAGTGTGTTAAGGTCTGAGTCAATTAGGAGCAAACCTACCCCATTTGCCTCTTTCCAGATTGGTCAGGTGTTGATTGATGGATGTGAAGTTGGTTGACATTGTCGTTGGTTGGTTGAGAAAGGTTGAATGCTTGGTCGAGAGGTCAGGGTGATTGATATTTGGTTGAAGTTTGGTTGAGACTAGTCGAATAATTGGTCGGGGGTTGGGTCGGTGGATACTTGGTCGGGTTTTAAGATAAAATGAGTGATTGATATGTGGTAGAGACTGGGTTGAACAGTTGGTCGAGGTTTGAATGAAGGATGAATTCCCCCAGCGGGTAAGGAGAATGTTTGAAAGGTTGGTTAAGGTCGGTTGAGGTTTAGTGGTCAGATGGATGGTGTTAATGTCGAATAAGGGGGTTAAAGGCGGCAAAGGGACCACAGTCTGGCGTGGAGATCCCAATTTAGGTGATGAGGTTGGAGAGGCATGAGTCGAGGTTGATGTTTTGTCGAAAAGGTGGTCAAGAGGACCCTTGATGAGAAGGGAATCCTTTTTTCGGTGCTGACGAATGATAGCTTTAAGAGCGCAACAACGCTCAGTGTCATGTCCCAGAGTGTGATGATAATGGCAGAATTTGGAGTTATCAAACCAAGATGGTCTTAATCTAAGAGTTGATGAGTGGAGTGGTGTTGAGGGTTTGTTGATAACGTGGTCGAGAAGAAGGGTGTCATTCCCAAGACATTGGCGAATGGCGACCTTGAGGGCATGACAATGCTCCGTGTCGTGCCCAGGCGTGCGATGATACGCACAAATGTGAGTGTCATCGAACCATGGTGGTTTAGGTCCGAGAGATTGATATTGTCTAAGAGGCGGGAGGTCGATACGAGACGACTGCAACAAGTGCCGTAAGAGCAAGACATATGAACCTGCTAACGGGTCTGGATGCTTTATTGCAGTGAGGGTTGGTGACATTGGTTTGAGAGGTGAAAGAGGCATAGGTCGAAGGTTCGGATGAGATGTATGTCTGATGGGATGAGGAAGTAATGGAGGTGATGTGCCTCTGTGAAGGATGGGAGTGGGAAGCACTCCTATTAAAGTGGACGGATGCGGGCCCAAGATTGAAGGTAATGACGAAGGTGGGGGAGGAGTTCTCCGATGTGGTCTAGTAGCTTTCGTGTGTTTGGGTCGAGGGCCACCGTTGTGCGAGGCGAGGTTAGATGTGAGTTTGGGTTTAGATGTGGACGGAGGTGCGCGAGATGTAACAACCTTAGGCAAAGGGCAAGAGGGAACCGCGACTGGGTCTTCCTCGATTAAAATGGGCAGAGAGACTGGTTCTTCTCTTGGTGGAGAAGAAATAAGAGAGTCTGGCTCCTCCAGTGGGCAGAGGGCAAGGATGATTATGCCTTTTGCTTGTAGTTGAGGAGTAGGTAAGGTAGGGTCTTCGGATGAAGGTGGGCTTAATGGCGTTGATGTGGTCAAAGCGTCTTCCGATACAAGAGAGGTAGATGGAGGACTAGTAGGAGAAGGAGGTTCCTCATCCTTTAATGGAAGAGGTTGGTCAAGGACAAGAGGCAAGATAGTGCTAATCGTGTGAATGTCATGGTCTTGAGGGTCATTGGTCGAAGTCTGGACGTTGTTTTGAGTAGGTGGATGATTCGGAAATGGTTGTTTAAAGATGTCGATATGTTGATTGGGTGGGGCGTTCGGGTTATCTAAAATAAGATCCCCCTTGTCGATCATGTCTTGGACGATGTTTTTGAAAGTTCGACAGTTGTCAATGTCATGGCCTTGGACGCGATGAAAGTGGCAGAAGTCAGCCTCCCTATACCATGTAGGGATGGCCTTTGAAGGGTCAAATTGAGGTGGTCGGATTGGAGGGAGATTGAGGACCCCCTGCTTGAGAAGTTTTTCCAAAATGGAAGCGTATGGTTCTCCCAGTGGAGTGTAAGAATGCTGAATGTACCATTGTTGGAATTGTTTGGTGATGCTGGAAGATGTCGAAGGTTGAGAGTAATTCATTGGTGTTGAGGATGGTGATCTAACGACCACAGTGTTGGCCACTCCTTTGGACTTGGAGTTGGTAGAAGAAGAAGGTCTGGAAGAAGAATGGTCAGTAGATTTTGCATTGGTATTACGCAATTTGACCTTATCTTCTTCAAGGGCACGGAGTTCAAGCTTTCGAGCCATGATGAAAGCTTCGTCAAAAGTGCGAAATGTCTGAATCCGCAAGGTAGAAGAGATGTGCCTGGCACATGCTCGAGAGAAGAGCTCGATGAGCTCGGGTTGAGGTAAAGAGAAGGAGAGCTGGTTAATCAAGCCTCTCCAACGAGCGACAAAATCGACTACAGATTCGTCGTCAAATTGCCTGATGGAGTAAAGGTCTGTGATTGAGACTTGTTTAGTGATGTTGATTGAGAAATGGTCAAGAAATAGTTGGGCGAGTTGGATGAATGAAAAGATAGAGTGTCTGGCAAGAGAACTATACCAGTCAAGGGCAGGGCCAGAAAGGGACATAGGGAACGTGCGTAAAAGCAATGCATCGTCATGGGAAATAAGGTAACAGGCATGTCTAAATGCCCGTAGATGTTGTTGTGGGTCTTCCTTACTCTGAAAGCGAGTGAATTTAGGAAGCTCCCAATGGTTAGGATATGGTCGAATAGGGACGGAAGGATGGATGGGCTCATTGCAAATTTGTTCATATGACAAACTATTGCTTGAACCGGAAATGGAGGCCTCGAGACTGGACATTTTATCCATCAGCATCTTGATAAGATCTGCTGACAGATTGGCGGGTTGAGCGCCCCCTAAGTTGTAAGGCACTTAGAAGAGGTTAGAGGAGGTGTGCGACATAGTCGGTTGTACAATGTATGGATGACTAGTCGCAGGGGCGAAAGTGGAGGCCAGAGGTGGTTGCGTTATGAAGGTCGAAGGTATAGGTTGACTGGGCACTGCCAAAGGTGGTTGAATGGCGGCACTGGTAGAAAGACAGGTTGGCACTCCTACATTTGTGGGCACAAGAGTGTGAGGGGTCGAGGCAATCAAGTTTTGATATGATGTAGAACTTGGTTGAATTGCAGGTAGTTGAGGGGGTAATGGAACCCCGATGGAGGTCGGTCTAAAAATAGACGGGGAGGCCAAACTTTGTGTATTAGCCATGGTTGGGTTAATAGTTGAGGCGAAAGGCTGAGTCATAAAGGGTTGGGTGGCGAATGGTGTGGATGTCGTCGCCATGTCACCCGAAAGGTCTCGCGTTGGGTTTCTCGTGAGATAGTTTTGGAGGGCTGCGGTATTGAGGTCCAAGAATCTCTCAAAATCTTGGTCCCCTTCAGGGATGATGGGAATTTGAGTCGGGGTCAGGGTCGGGGTCGGTCCTGTAGGAGTTCTTTCAGTCTCCGAGTGGAACTCCATGATAGGACTGGTTAGAGACAGGATAGACGAAAGCGGCTGTTGGCTAAAGTGGTTAAGAAGAGAGTCCTGGTTCCAGAAACTATGTTTTTACAGTCTCAAAAAACCAGAATGGAGTCTTTTTGACAGAGAAGGGATAGGTTTCAGGCTGCTGGTTTTGAAGAAAAAGGACAGTGACAGAGACCGATGTCGGTTAGAAAGATGGTCGACGTCGATCAGATAACCGATGCCAGTAACAGATGAAGCCGACGTCGGTATTAGAACCGATGCCGGTGACAGGGGAAGGCCGACGTCGGTGGCAGAACCGATGTCGGTGACTGTGTCTTTCAGAGAACCAAAAGGTTTGAAGATTCTTGGAAAAACAAAGAAGAAAGCATCCTCACACACTCAAACAAACAGATGAGAAGAGGAAAATAGAGAGAGACACACAAGCCTAAGCGATAAATCCTAGGAATTAACCTTTGAAATTATGGCTTGTGCCTTAGATGGATGTTTGGGGAGATTGGCTGAAAAATGGGTCCTAGAAGAAGGCGGTCTAAAGATGGTTTCAGGTGTTGTTTTAGGTGCTCAAAGATTTGTGTTAGGGTCTGGTACGTGGCCTGGTGCTAAGGAGCAAGCTCCCCTCACTTCACGATTCCAGTGGTTAGCTGGTCTCACTTAGCCAAGATATACCTCGCCTAGAGTTTATCCTCCGCCAGAGAACGGAGTGGGCTTCCCCCTTGGTGATGAAATCCAAGTAGGGTCACCGGGACGGGTAAGGTATCCGCTGGGGGATGAAATCCCAGTCGGGCCTTGTCTCAAGTAAGTTTTATGCTTGTTTTAGTGCATGTGATTCGGTAGTGTAACATCAAGTGTCTACGGTTCATTCAATATGCGTCTAAGTTACTAGATGTGGGCTAATGTAAGCACAAGCAGAAATGAAAGTGCAATACGTTTTAATGCCCAAGTCGAAATGTGATGTTGTGATGAAGACAAGTTTTGAGAAAGGGTCAAGAGTATGATGTTTAGACTAGTCTAGAAATGCAAGGAAGAAGGATTCGTTTTAGTCCTGCTTATAGTGTCATTGAGAAGAAGAGAAAGAGGAGAAAAGGTAAGAACCTAATGCTCCTAAATGAATGAAGAAAAAGGAACCCAGGAGGAACCTAGGGTCCCACCGGGCGTGCCAGAATGTTTCCACTCAAAATTCGCTTTTAGATCTAAGAGAAAGAAGAAACTAAAAAAGTAATGGACAAGGCATGGGAAGTACCTGGACTAAAGATTGCGCACTGTAAATCCAGACGCTTGTGAGCACTCCTCTTTGGTTGTGGAGGAATGACACCTGCAAAAGAAGAAAACTTGGACAAGAAAACATTAGATAGATAGACGGTGGGTTGCCAAGCAAGAGCTTGTTCCCAGAAGTATGAGAACTTCCTTGAGGGAGGTCAACCCACTATTTTGATAAAAGATAAATGATTGATAAATGACAAAATGGTGAAAATAGACTGAAATGATAGCAAACTGAAAGAGACAAGGAAGCAAAAGGCTTACCTGGAAGAATCTGTCGGCCTGGTCACAGTCGCCGGCGTCGGTGGTCCTACCGGCGTCGGTTGTTGGGTCTGCCGATGTCGGAAATTCTGCCGGCGTCGGTCAGGGTAATGACCGGCGTCGGTCGGGGCAATAGGCTTGGATGGCATTTAGGCAGGTCTGGTCGAGTTTTGGACAGAGTCCGGGCCGGGCTTGGTCTGTGGACGGGTCTGTGGACGAAGGTCTGAGTCTGCTCTGGCCCTGGTTTGAGGATGGTTTTAGTCAGAAGGACAGAGGGGGACAGGGAGATAGAGGAAGCCAATCTGGGAGATAGGAATCTGGGTCTGGGTGACAGTCAGGGCTGAAGGGGTGTTAAATCTAGTTTAAAAGCAGATGACTAGAAATCATAAAGAAAATAAACAGAGAACATACCTGTGCCCTGCTGAAGAAGGTGGTGATCTTGTTGTTGCTTGTTGAAGACCTATTGCTGATGAAGAATCTCCGTTGTTCACTTGTAGAAGTTTGCTATGTACCTGAGGGGGAGAGTCAGATTGATTGGTAAAGAGATTGCTGATACAAGGGTTTGATGCCAAAGATTCAAGAGTTGGGGTGCGAGAGCTAGAGACGCAGAGAAATCCCCAGAAGCCAAGCGGAACCAGAGAGAGAGAGATAACGGTGAAGAAAAACGTTATGAAGGGTGCCGACGCCGGCAATATCGCCGACGTCGGCCGAGGTATGACCGATGTCGGCGGCTAAAAGGCCGGAAAAAGGCTAAAAATAGCCTTCTATCCGTTTCCCAGCCGCCAGGTCAAATGAATGCGAGGATGAAATGGTCGACGGGTGGTTAAATGGGCGAGAGGAGAGGTTAGAAAGGGAGTTTAAGGCATTAAATGGCCATGTGGGGAATAAAAGGGATCCAAGGAAGGTATCCTAGGATGGCGAGGTGGCAAGGAGAAGGAAAAGGGGTCTTATTTAATTAAAAATAGGTGATTATTTTCAATTAATAAGACTTAGGTAGGTTAGGGATAGTCGAAGTGGCAAGGGACCAAGGGGAGAGAGGAAGACAAAGGGTTAGACACTTTTTCGGTGTCTACAGGTATATATAATGAGAAAAAATCTTGGGGAGGTAGGTGAAAAACATAGGAGTTATCCTTTCCCTACACTTACACATAGAGATTGGGATCCACACGTGCTGATCTAAAAACACATTCATGAATTTAATATTCCTTATATTCATGATCTTTATGACTATGATTTCCTATTTTTTAATGCTAAGTCTGATGAAGAAGTATTGGAATGGGTGTAGATTACTGGGCTACAAGAGGATCATTTGAGAATGATCTAGGATTATTCTTTTATTTATACCATGGAGTTAAATAGCAAAAAGGAACTCTAAAAAGGGTGGAAACATTTATATTTATAAAGGAGGCAATCTAAAGATCAATCTAAGGACCAAGTTGCTTATTCTTTCTTAAGGACTTCCTTTGAATTTGAAGTTGAAGTTGAAGATAGTGAAGAATGAACCTAGGCTACTTAAGTCCAATTCTACTATGGGAAGACAAGAAGGATATCCCATTAACCTTGGTTCTAATGAGGAGGAGAGAACATAAGAATTCCCTACTACATGTTCTATTCAAGTGTCAATTCTTATGCCCTAAGTACACATTATTACATATTTTGGGATAACAAATCCAAAATTAATTTCATCATCACCTCAGAACTCCCACACACAAGTATTGATCCCCTTGGTCTATAAGAGAAATCATAGGAATCCTATGGGTAGTCCTATAGTGGGGACATCACAAGATTTACCCACTCAACCTCCATAGTTAGAACCAGTTAGTGAAGATGAGGTGATCATCAAAGATATTGAGGATGATTTAGATGAAAAATATAAGTTGGAAATAACCAAATCTATGAGCCTCAAAATAGAACCTACGAAGCTTAATTTTTGAGATACTCAATATTTTTTTAGTTCTCCTCTATTTTCTATCCCCATGTTTGGGCAAGTTACCTCTATAGAAGTTCTCACATCTACCCCCTCCATCTCCACTACTAAAAATTATCTCTCCATATCCACTTTCATCTAACCCACCATATAGACCCCTTATGTTCCTAGTGGCACCTCCACTATTAGAGCCCTCAAGATAAATAAAGTATCTAGGAAGGTGCATATTGCATTGGCCACCTCACAAATCCACATCTACCCCACTCAAATCACATTTCCACTATCATATACCACTTCTAAATAGGATACCACATTGATAAGTAATAGTAGGGGAAGGAAGGCCAAGCCCAAAATAATCATAGTCCATCCACTTCCTCAATTTGGAGGAGTAGATTGATCCAAATAATATGGCCTTCCTTACTTGATGTCCTAACCAAGGCCCACAAGAATAAATATAAATTTCAAGAGGATGTAAAGGAAGAGTTTATTTTCATAACCTCTTATGCATTCTAGCTAGACATTATTACATGGGTAGTGGATTTGAGGAACAAGGCTTTTCAATTGCCAAACTTCAAAATTACTAAGATTCCCTTTGTTTATACTTTATTTAACCCTCCAATTGGTAGTATTCAAAGGGTGAAGAATAGGAAATTATAAGATAATAAAGGCACTAAGATCATCCTTGAAGAAAGGTAAGAAGTGTTCTCCCTCACCAAGAGGCAGAACAGATAGCTAATTCCATCTTTATATGAGGAAAATCTAGTAGACCTAGTGCAAACAGACAAGGATGCCATAGTTTTTTGTGAAGGAATAGAGTTAGCTTGATATAAGCTTGAGGTATAATTTCATGTATTAAAGGCCAAATTGGAGCAATTAAAGGAGAAGGCCAAGATAATGTATATTCCTACTGGTATATAAGTTGAAGTTGAGGAGGCAGCTTTTATATGCTATAACTCCTTGGAATCCATGGAATTTATGAAGGCTAAGATGGCCCCTCATGTGAACCAAGCCAATCAATTGTTTAATTATTTGAGAGATGATAGTGAAAAACTAAATATGTTAGATGTCTATATAGGTAACTTTTTATATAGTCATCTTGACCTTATGACTATGTTAGAGGCATCCAATGCCTTAAATCTAGTAGTCATTTGGTATGAGGAGGCAAAGGATTTGTTAAAAAAATGTTTGGGATTTGATCTCTAGATATAAGGTGCACAAGGCTTAGATTCTTCAAAATTTTCATGAATTAAAGTTATCTAAGGTTAAGGACTCCCCTAGTAAGTTGATTAGCAAGATTAATTTTGACAAGTTTATCTAAGAAGAAACTAATGATTTTAAGCAAAGCTTGCAAGGTTTGACATTCAAATAAATTGACTCTGAGTTAAGCAAGGCTAAAAAAAAGGTTACTAAAGTATAAATCTTCAAAATTAAATTTCAAATAACCATAGATGAGCATATGAGGATCCTTGGACAAACCAAACAAATTCATTGGCCATCATTTCTAAACTTAGACATTATAAAAAAATAGCATGAAGTAGCACAAAAATTTTATGAAGGTAACAAACTAGAGAAGAAGCAGGATTCTAGTGGTGTGACCACATCTTCAACTTCCACTTTGACTTCTATGCCAACCAAGGTGCATGCAGTGCTATAAATTATGAAGCCTTGATAGGTTGAGATTTATGTATGTATAGTTTTTTAATGGCAAATATACTTGGATTTTGATAAGCTAATTGTAAAAATTGACTTTAGATTTTGTGTACATGTACATGTTGCATTATTTTGGAAAAGTCAATTTATTTATTTTAACTTTTAGTTTTCTCTTATATGGTTTAGACCACCATTATAACTATATGTTCTAACTAACACATGTAACCACCTTACATGAACTTGGAGGATGAGGTGACCCCTTCCCTAGGTTTATATATACAATTGTAACCCAACTTAGTTTTTGGGTCAAAACATTTTGGAATACAAAGTAGAAAAATAATTTTGATCATCAACATTTAAGTGTTTTGAGTATTTTCTTTCCAATTCCATGTAATTATTTATTATTTCCATGGTTTTATGTTTCAATAATCTTTAGTGTGCTATATTTGTGAATAGATTCTTGATTTCTTGGTTGATATACTGATTCTAGATGTGCAATAGCTATTAAAAGATTAGTGAATATATTTATTAAATTAGTCAAGTTAATTGAATCATATTTATGAATGTGTATTTGTGCTTTCTTTGGTGTAGGTTTCTTTGTGTGTGTAACAACTACCTTAGATAATTCATTTACCCAAGCCATAGTATCTTGATTAAGGGTGTGCAATAGCTACCCTAAAAGGAGTAGCCTTTGTCTGAGGCTTGTTAATTCCCTACATATTTATTTCCTTAGACTTCCTAGCCATGTTTGATTGTATGTGTGTTATTACTACCAGCAACAGGCATAGGTTTTAGAAAGCATGGGTCTATTCAGAAACCAATCAGGGAAGTGATTCATAGAGCCTTGTTTTTTGCCCTATTCTACCCTCCTTTTAGAGTTTAATATTAATATTTACCCACTCTATATTAGAAATTAACCACCCATCCAACTTATGTATAGATTCACTTTGTTAGAAGTCCACACCTCCATCCAAAAAACCTTGTCAACAACTTGCATGCCCTACCCCTATTTCATCAATAGGTTTAAATAAACCACATACCTACAACTCATGCCTTAGAGTGGAGTTTACCTCTATTAAGATCTTAAAATATTAGAAGCTACCTCATTTGATTATGGTGTGCATGAAACCCACATCAAAATTATTATCTTTCCACATGAAGCATTATTTTAGCATTAGTCTTAGGTGAGCATCAAGGAGGAAGTTTACCTACTCCAGAGGCTCAGCCTCAACATAAGTTACCCATGGCCTAAGTTTGTCCAAACTTATAAGCTTAGTTGGAGAGAGTCTAAATAATCCTCTCCAAGGGTGAAAATTAAGCCTATAACACTTTCAAACATGGACAAGAGTGGATTTCCCCTTCTAAGTATCTCTTAAGATATACCTTTCAAATAAGTACAAGAGTGGATTTCATCATCAAGGAACAAGTGGAATTTTCCTTTACAAGGAAGGCATTAATAGGTGATAATTTGAAGTCCTTTATAATACCTTCAAGGTATCTCTTAGGAGACACCTTTAAAACATGCACAAGAGTGGATTTCCCCTTTAGGGTATATCCTAGGAGATACCTTTAAAATAGGCACAAGGGTGGATTTCTCCTTCAAGGAACAAGTGGAATTTTCCTTTATACAAAAACCACACCAGGTGATATTTTGAAGGCCCCTATAATACCTTCAATATATCTCCTAGGAGATACCTTTCAAACATGGACAAGAGTGGATTTCCCCTTTAAGGTATCTCCTAGGAGATATATTTCAAATAAGGACAAGAGTGAATTTCTCCTTCAAGGAACAAATGCAATTTTCCTTTACATGGAAGGAACTACTTGGTGATATTTTGAAGGCCCTTGTAATACCTTCAAGGTATCTCCTAGGAGATAAATTTAAACCATGCACAAGAGTGGATTTCCCCTTCAAGGTATCTCCTAGGAGTTACCTTTCAAACATAGACAAGAGTGGATTTCTCGTATAAAATAACAAGTGGAATTTTCCTTTACACAGAAGGCACTACTGGATGATATTTTGAAGGCCATTGTAGTACCTTCAATTTACCTCCTAGGAGATACCTTTCAAACATGGAAAAATTAGATGTATTTAATTTATCATGGTCTAAATTTTGTATATATATATACTTAACCTAAGTCTCTATCATAAGGTTCTAATTGTATCCATCAATACAATGGAACCTTAGGATAAAGACTTATGGTATATCTCATATCATTTGATGGGTTACCTTTTATTTTGGTCTAAACCTAGCATATATACTTTAGTCCCAAGTTCATTTCATGTTTATTAACATAAAATAAAACCTTATACTAAAGTATTTAACCTAATTTTTATACATGTTACCATGCTAAATTAAAATTTGTGCACCTTTTCAGGATCAATGAGTCGCACCCAATCAAGGAAAGATGATTAGATGGAGTGAGATCACTATGGACTATCTGATGAAACATCTAAGAAAGTATAGAGCTACCACATGGCACAAACATGCTCACTTAAAGACTAATAGAGATGTAAAACTTAGAAAGCCTATAGGATTGGCAAGTGGCACAACCATGAGGCCTGATAAATTGGATAGCCAATGGCATGTGACTCATAGGATTGGGATCAATGTCTCACATTAATTGGGGAAAGATGATCCAATAGAGTGAGATCAAATGGGTTTTCAATGGGCAATGGTCACTTTTTAAATATCAAATGGATAAATTTCCATGAAAAGGCCCAAATAGATGCCACAAAGCTACTGTTAAGATGCCACCTAAACATTAACAAATAAAGGCAAAGATTTTATGGGTTTGAGAAAGGTAAAGGTATAAATGCCAAGTACTATATAAATCCAAGACATGAATTCACTCAAGTGAAAAATCCATCCCCATTAAAGCTCAAAAGGACTTACAGAAAAATCCTAATGTCTATAAATCCCTAATTTGATCCCAATTTGATTACAGTCGAGTGTGAGAGAGTATAATTATTTTCAAAGCAAGTGAAAACTAACCTAGAGGTAACTTGCAGATCACTAGTGAGTAATTTAAAAACTCACAATAATAGTAGCTCAAAGGCATCACAGGGAGGACATAGAGTGCTACTTAACCATGAACTTGAAAGGAAGGGTCTTTAAGGACACAATATTTGATGCTACAGCATTGAACACTAGAGACAATAATTAGTCCAAAATCTTTTAGACAATTGAATAATGGTATCCCATAATGAAGGAGGATGAGAATATTGTAACCTTTAGGATAAGATATTATGACCTGGTTGTAGCATAGATGATGAGCCTTCTCCACGTTCCAACAAAACCAGAGGTACTTCACTATATAGATGTCTTGCTCCTTATTTCTAATGAGTGTAAAATTTAAAATGGAATATTGATCCATGAACATACTTGAAAATGCATTGCTTATGTGTTTTCCATCCCTTTTGATATATATTATAAGTTACCCAAACCCTGAATAGATGTAACCGCACTCAATGAATGGGCTAAGAAAAATGATCTCAAAACCATCCTTTCCTCATGGTTATACTCTATGAACCAAGTGTTTTTTGACCTTAGCGGAAACATTCCCATCAACCAATTCTAACCTAGAATTATAATGATAATGACCTTGATGAATAGGCTATGTGGAAACTCCACTACCACTTGTGTTGATAGCATCTTGGTACCCCTGGTATACTTTATGATTGAGAAAAATCTCACCCGTCCCATTAGTGAGGTGATAACACGTACTTATGTAGGTATATCTTTGTAATCAAGAAGGGGTTTAGGAAAAACTTCTATATGATGTCTTATCTCCAAGATGCCCTACTTGACACAAGTGAGATCCCTAAATTTAGGAGATGGTCACCTAAAAATTCATAAACAATGTCTCAGTTCTATTTAAAGCTACATATCTTTAAATGTCAGGATCATATTTAGTTTATCTATGATTGCATCTACCCTACCTTATATGAGGCTATAATAGGAAACCCAATACCAAGAGTTAGCCCATTGACAAAAAAGTCCATTGAATCCATTAGGGACATCTAGTTTTATATAAACTACACATTTATAAGGATTGAAGGAACAGAATGCACCCCACTTACACTGCCAATCCATGTCCCAGACAAATTGGCTGAGTAAGAAGTTACATTCTAAATATGCAACCATATAGATGGGATTTTTAGAATCAAAAGGAAAGGATTAATGCATCCTCCACCCTTGGTTATGGGTAGAACCATCTTTCAATATTAGGACATCATTGAAGATGCTACTAGACATAGAGTATCTTTTAATTTAAAACATGATGAATTAAGACATTAGGATCCCAGTGACAGGGTTGGAAAGCATCTGAAGGCCAAAAAAATAAATATAACATATAAACATCAACCAAGATTCTATAACTCAATGTATACTAAGGTTGCATCTTTCACAATAGTATCGGCAAGGTTGAAAAAAGGTGGCATCAACCCAAAGGCCAAATTGATGAGAGATGAGAAGCTAGCTGGTGAAATATGGTAGATGGGACCTTTGCAATATCATTTACTACCTGGACCATCATCTATGCCTCTTACAGAACAACCACATAGTAGTTAGAGGCATAAATTGCTTTAGTAGAAGGAAAAGAGAGGCTTAAAGAAAGACCCAATGATGGGGCATTGTCTTCTACCCAACCTAAAAAGCTAGAGTCTCCAATCGAATACATTGACATGATTGCATTGCATCCTATGAAAATAGTGTAAGATGTCTTTGAATAACTAAAAAGTGCTTATGGATTTGATGAAAAGGAGGTGAAATAAGATGAACCTTAAGTATAAAAAAAATAACCTCAACCCCAAGTTCAAGAAATAGGAAAGGGAAAGGGTAAGGAGATAAATTTCAAATTAGTTCCATTTATTACCCTAAAAAGAGAGGTTGAGCTAGCCTTGGTCCCTGTAGGAACTAAGAAGCCTAAGATAACCTTCACTCATCCTTTGAGTAAGGTTAATTTATTCAGTGATGAAAATCCAATTCATAGTCCAACCATTCTCGAATGGTTCTTATATGGAAAATTATAAAAGATACCAACTCTGTGCAATCAATGGGCCATCATAAAATCTATCAACATCATAGTTCATGAGTACTTTAAGCCCTAGATAGTGGCCCTACAAATGGAAGATAAGGAAAGACAAATGGTCACTCCTAGATATTCAAGTAGCACCCAAATGAAAATCCTAAAGCCTCCAAAAATAAGACACTCTTCAGTAAGTGTCCAAGTTGATCCAACCAATACTAGATTATAAAGAGTAACAACAAAGAAAGTTATGGTGGGTGGAGAGGAATTCACTTTTTAGAGCGTAGAGCCATTTGCTGGCTTGACTCCAGTTGTGAGCCAAAGACCAGGTGAGGAACCCATCCATAAGGAGGATATATTTGGGTTATCCAAAGCCCAATCAACACAATTATAAACTAGCATCAAAGGCTTAAAATAATGAATAAAGAACCTACAGAATGATAAGGAGGATTTGGAGAAGTAGCCAATTGTATTAGTTCCAGATGCAATGATTGACAAGTTTGAAGGATAATTTTAAGACATGTTTGACCCTCTAAAGTCAATAAATCTAATATATAGTGCACTGAACCAATAGGATGTATTATTCAAGGGCTTAATCACCCAATAGCAAAGTTTCAAGGATAAAATGAAAGAGCTGATTAACATCTTGATAGGAGATAAAATTCTTGGTTTCAAGACTATCAGTCTTGCTCATCTCAACACCATCTTGGGGTTGATTTCAAATAAACTCAATAGTTTGAGCACATGGTTTAAGTGCTTAGAGAGACTCCTCAAATATGATAAAATTTTACTTAGCATAATTGAATGATTCCTAGGGACTATGATTGTTAGACCTACAAAACTTCGCTCTATGGGCATCATAGAAGATGATGAGTTCAAACATAGGACCACTTTTGTCATGAAGGAGGTAAGGATTAAAATCCAAGGTAGTTCTGGAGGTGACAATATCAGGATCATAGATATGATCCTAACTGTAGAAAGAAAGATAACCAAGGCAAGAAGCTTTAAGGAGGCTTTAGAGAGAAATGATAAGGACCTAGATGATTTAGTAGAACAAGAAGATGAGATTCCCCTTGAGTTAGCTATCAATTTGAATTCATTTTATGAATAGAATCAAAGGGAAATGAGGGTTCTACTTTAACAAAACCAAGGATCCTCATCAGCATAGGATCCACCAAATTGTTAAGAATATTCTCTTTTATGAGAACGTTGTAAATTTTGGAAGTGGAAAGTTAATTTATTCAGTTATCATAATCCAATTCATGGTCCAACCATTCCTAAATGGTTTATTTATGGAAATTTAAAAAATATCCCAACTCTACACCATCAATGTGCCATCACAAAATTTCTCAACATCACAGTTCATGAGGAGCTTAAGCCCTAGATAGTGGCTCTACAAAAGGAAGAGAAGGAAAGATAAATGGCTAATTTTAGATCTTTAGGTAGTACCAAATGAAAATCCTAGAGCGTCTAAAAATAACACACTCTTTATTAAGTGTCCAATTTGATATAACCACTATTATATTAGAAAGAGTAACAACAAAGCTATGGTGGGTGGAGAGGAAATCACTTTTCATAAGGTAGAGCCATTTGTTGGCTTGACTCTAGTTAGGAGCCAAAGACCAAGTGAGGACCCCATCCATGAGGAGGATATAATTGGGTTAGTTGAAGCCCAATTAGCCTAATTACAAACTGGTATCAAAGGCCTACAATAGTGAATAAAAAACCTACAAAAGGAGGAGGATTTGGAGAAGCAAGCAATTTTATCAGTTCCTAATACAATGATTGATAAGTTTGAAGGATCATTTCAAGACATGTTTAACTCTATAAAGTCAATAAATCTATGACAAAGTACATTGAACCAACAAGATGTAGTAGCCAAGGGATTAATCACCCAATGGTAGAGTTCCAAGGATAAGACGAAAGAGTTGATTAACATCTTGATAGGAGATAAAATACCTGGTTTCAAGACTATCAATTTTGCTCATCTCAACACCATCCTGGGGTTGATTTTAGATAAAATAAATAGTTTTAGCACATGGTCCAAGTTCTTAGAGAGACTCCTCAAAGATGATAATAATTTTCTTGAAAAAATTAAATGATTCATATGGATTATGATTGTTGGACCTACAAAATGCTCCATGGGCATCATAGTGGATGATGAACTCAAATAGAGGACCACTTTCATCATGAAGGAGATAAGGATAAAAATCCAAGGTAGTTCTAAAGGTGACAATAGTAGGATCATGTATATGATCCTAACTATAGAAATAAATATAGTCAATGCAAGAAGCATTAAGGAGGATTTAGAGAGAAATGATAAGGACCTAGATGATTTGTCAAAATAAGAAGATGAGCTCCTCTTTGAGTCAGCTATCAATTCAAAGCTAGTTGATGAATAACATCAAAGGGAAATGAGGATTATACTTCAATATGACCAAGGATCCTCATCACCATAGGGTCTACCAAGTAGTTAAGAATATTCTTTTTTATGGGAATGTTGTAAATTTTGGAAGTAGAATATTCTTTTGTAAAGGCAAGTGTTATATGTATGCACATTGCCTAAGGGTCAATCTTTTTAGAAATTTTAGTGTAATTTTAGAAAAAAATTTAAAAATAAAGTTTTTGTTTACATTTTGTACACTTTTAATTTGATACAATTGACTGACATACTTCCTTGAAACCTATATAAGGAGCATTGTGATTTGTAAAGAGGGGGGAGTTTTTGAGCTACAAAAACTAGTTTAAATTATGAAGCAATTAATACAAGTGTAGAATTATTAGAAGATTATATAAATAAAATTAAAACCATTATATATAGCCAATAAACAACATTTTATTTCATTTTTCATAACACACATTCACATACATAAAAAAAAACACTAACAAACTTACATGCACAAAAATTAGGAAACCAAAAGAAAGTTTACATAGAAAATTTGTTTGCTAATTTTCATATTAAATAAATTAATTATAATTTAGAAATAATAATTTTATATTTTCATTAATATATTCACATATCATTTATTTACATACAAAACAATCAAAATACCAAATAACTAGCATACTAGCTTGTATAGATAGACTAGATCTTGAAAACTTAGAGATTGTATTTGCACACATAAAATTTTTATTGTAGATCTAGTTTCACATTTTTATAGTCAAGATTAAAAGTGTAATTATTTTTTAATTTTAATTTAATTTAAACTAAAAATAAATAAAAACATCCATTGTAGTGCATGTAGGTGAAAGTTTACATTCTCAAAAACAAAAGAAAAGTTAAAAATCAGCAGCTTCATTGTTAGTTGAATTTTCAGTATTAACTTGTATTGCATTTATAAAATATCAAGAAAATAATAAAAAATAAAATTTTATTATATTTCCAATAACTTTTATTTTAGTAATTAGTGTAGTTTTTTTCAATTTTCAAAGCCTTATTGAAAACTCAAAACAAGCACAACTCAAAAATCTTATCCAAACAAAAATAAGTCTAACATTTGATTTCAACCTTTCAAAATAGAAATTAAATTTTAATAAACTAAATTTAACTAATAAAACACACTTAAAAATTATAACAAGGTTACCTCACTCTTGGATGATGCTTCTTGAACAAGCTAATCTCCATAGAGTAGAAGATTTTCCTAGAGTACATGTTTTAATGCCAACAAACAACATGTAGTGTGACATTAACTCAAAACTTAATAGAAATTTTCCATTCCACTCCCATCAAAAACCTTATTGTTGAAAATATTAACATTATTTACAAGTAAAAATACCCAATAGAATCCTCAATAGTGAGACCCATTTACATCATAGCATGCCAAGCCTACAACCTCTATATATCTAGATCTAAGCCTCCCCCTTTCTATTATTTATCCTCGAATCTAGCCTCATCATATATTATTTTATTTATGGATGCAATTGAGTAATCATATCCAACCCAATAGATTCAACCAAATCCAAAAGTTCTTCAATTGGCAACCTTTTCAATTTTCCTAAGCCTAGTAATCACCAAGAACTTTGTTACCTTGTCTTTATCCATTTTGAGGGTTATTATAACTCCATATCCCCCCAGTTCACTAGTTCAAATGAGTAGTATCATGTAGGTCAGATTTTTTAGTAACACTATGAGCACCCTTTTCCATCTATCACTCAAAAACTTATTCTTATACCTCAACCTAACAACTAAATATTCCATCCCTTCCCATTCAAATCCTTCATTTTCATCATCCTAACCAACTGAATCATTATACCACTCATCCCATTACCTTACAGTGTTTGTGTTGTCTAGGCCTTGAGAATTCATGTACACAAAGTATAAGTATATTCATTATACTAGTAATATTGAACATAACTTTTTCATTATACTAGTATTAAAGCTACTGAGATACTAAATATATTTCATTATCTCGACCATTTCATTATCTCAGCCATTAAAGCTACTGAGATACTAAATATATAGTAAAATAATACATTACATAGATTAAATACCTGATAAGAAGCACTTATAGAAATGATATTTAAAAATTGAGTCAATGCTTCCACCACTAATGCCATAATTCACATAATTCTATCAATAAAATAATGTTTTTTGGCCTTCAAAAGGGAGAGAGAAAATAACAGAAAGAGAAAAAGATAAACTTAACCCTAATTTTGAAGTGCATGTGAATTTTTAATTACATAATAATTTAAAAGTTTATATAAGTAAAAGTATCATCATGGAACTTTGGAAACGATGGTAATGATTCATAAATAATAGGCTCTTGCATAATAAGTGGAGTTTCATCCACATTTTTTGAAGATGTAACATAAGCAAATTGTCTTTAAATAGAGATTACTAAGATACTAAATATATTTCATTATCTTGGCCATTAAAGCTACTAAGATACTAAATATATAGTAAAATAATACATTACATAGATTAAATACTTGACAAGAAGCACTTACAAAAATGACAGTGAAAAATGGGGTCAACGCTTCCACCATAGTTCACCTACTTTTAGTCAATAAAATAATGTTTTTCAGCCTTCAAAAGGGAGAGATAAAAACTAAAATAAAATAATGGAAAGATAAAAAGATAAAATTAACCTTAATTTTGAAGTGTGTGGTAATTATTAATTATATAATAATTTAAAAGTTTATAGAATAAAAGTATCATCATGGAACTTTGGAAATGATGGTAATGATTTAGAAATAATAGGCTCTTGCATAATAAGTGAAGTTTCATCCACATTTTTGAATATGTAACATAAGCAAATTGTCTAATAGGGATTTGACTCCTTAATTTTTATCCCCCCCCCAACCCATAGGAATACCTTTGACATAATTTAATTCACCAATTCAAAAACCTGTGAGGGCAAGTCACCTTTCTTGAACTTAAAAAATAATATTTGGAGATGAATTCAACCCCAAAATGATAATTAAAATAAGTGACACAAAATCATACCTAGTAACTCAAAGACATATTGGGAAAGGATTTTGTGTGCGTATCTAAATTATGGTTATGTGAGGGCATAAGCAACCTACCTTAGAAAACTTTAATAAGTTCATATATAGTATTTATATATATAAACTTTCCATTTATATATTGTATCTAAATGTAGATTTGTATAATTTAGGGAATTTCATTCCAATAAAATAGCAACAGACTCATCACAATAAATTACACTTGATGGGTCTCCTACTATGGTTTTAGGATCACATCCAGGGGATCATCAGAATAAGAAAATGTTCAATAATCCACTACAAGACCATAGTACAATAAAAATTATGGAAGTTTAAATATGTAAATAGAAGTAAAATTATCATCATGGAACTTTGGAACTGATGGTAATGATTTAGAAATAATTATTAGAATCTTCCATAATAAGTGGAGTTTCATCCACATTTTTTGAAGATGTAACATTATTAATTATTTGGATAAACAAGTGGTGGTGGTATAATAGTAGGCATGCACATTGGAATAGATGTTTTTTTTCAAACATATATGTCCACTTCAAATTTTTATCATATTTCAAAACCTAAAATTCTTCTTAGTCGCTTCTAATTTTTTTAGCACCATTGTAACAAAATTAATTTATCCATTACAATCACCAAGACAAAACATGATCACCCACAAATGAACTCCTTATCTAGCAAATACAGATACCCCCTAATTGAAACCAAGGGAGTTAAAATTTTGACATAGAGATTAAATGTGCTAATGATTTATAAATAATAGGCTCTTACATAATAAGTGGAGTTTCATCCACATTTTTTAAAGATGTAACATAAGAAAATTGTCTAATAGGGATTTGACTCCTTAATTTTTATCCCCCCCCCGACATAACTTTGAGATAATTTTATTTGCCAATTCAAATAATTGTGAGGGTGAGTCACCTTTCTTGAACTTACAAACTAATATTTGGAGATGAATTCAACCCTAAAATAGTAATTAAAATAAGTGACACAAAATCATACCTAGTAATTCAAAGACCTCTTGGGAAAGGATTTTGTGTGCTTATCTAAATTATGGTTATGTGACAGCATAAGTAGTCTACCTCAAAACACTTGAATAATTCTATATATAGTATTTCTATATATAGACTTTCTATTTATAGATTTTATCTAAATTTAGATGTATATAATTTAGAGGATTTCATTCCAATAAAATAGCAACCCTCTCATCACAATAAATTACTCTTGATGGGTCTCCGACCATGGGTTTTGGATCACATCCAAGGGATCATCAGAATTAGAAAATATTTAATAATCCACTACAAGACCATAGTATAATAAAAATAATGGAATTTCAAATATGAAAATATAAGTAAAATTATCATCATGGAACTTTGGAACCAATGGTAATGATTTAAAAATAATTATTAAAATCTTGCATAATAAGTGGAGTTTCATCCACATTTTTTTAAATATGTAACATTATTAATTATTAGGAGAAACAAGTGGTAGTGGTATAATATTAGGCATGGACATTGGAATAGATGGTGTCTTTCAAACATATATGTCCACTTTAAATTTTATCATATTTCTAAACTCAAAAAATTTCTTGGTCGCTTCTAATTTTTTTAGCACCATTGTAACAAAAGCAATTTATCCATTGCAATCATAAAGACAAAACCTGATCACCCACAACTGAACTCCTTATCCAAAAAATATAGATACCCCCTAATCAAAACCAAGGGATTTACAATTTTGATGTAAAGATTAAATGTGCTAATTATTTATAAATAATAGGCTTTTACATAATAAGTGGAGTTTCATCCACATTTTTTGAAGATGCAACATAAGAAAATTGTCTAATAAGGATTTGACTCCTTAATTTTTATCCCCCCAAGAATAACTTTGAGATAATTTAATTCACCAATTCAAATACTTGTGAGGGTGAGCCACCTTTATTGAACTTACAAACTAATATTTGGAGATGAATTTAACCCCAAAATGGTAATTAAAAAAAGTGACACAAAATCATACCTAGTGACTCAAATCCCTCTTGGGAAAGGATTTTGTGTGCTTATCTAAATTATGGTTAAGTGAGGGCATAAGTAATCTACCTTAGAACACTTTATATATATATATATATATATATATATATATATATATATATAATTTAGGGAATTTCATTCCAATAAAATAGCAATGAACTCATCAAAATAAATTACACTTGGTGGGTCTCCTACCATGGGTTTTGGATCACATCTAGGGGATCATCAGAATTAAAAAATTTTTAATAATCCACTACAAGACCAAAGTACAATTAAAATTATACAAGTTCAAATATGGAAATAGAAGTAAAATTATCATCATGGAACTTTGGAATCAATGGTAATGATTTAGAAATAATTACTAGGCTCTTACATAATAAGTGGAGTTTCATCCATATTTTTTGAAGATGTAACATTATTAATTATTAGGAGAAACAAGTGGTGGTGGTATAATAGTAGGAATGCACATTGAAATAGATGGTGTCTTTCAAACATATATTTCCACTTCAAATTTTTATCATATTTCTAAACCCAAAATTATCCTTGGTCATTTCTAAATTTTTTAGCACCATTGTAATAAAATCAATTTATCCATTACAATCACCAAGATAAAACCTGATAACCCACAACTGAGCTCCTTATCTAGTGAATATAGATGCCTCTTGATTTAAACCAAGGGAATTATAATTTTGATGTAGAGATTCAATGTGCTAATGATTTATAAATAATAAGATCTTGCATAATAAGTAGAGTTTCATCCATATTTTTTGAATATGTAACATAAGAAAATTGTCTAATAGGGATTTAAATCCTTAATTTTTAGCCTCACCCTAGGAATACCTGTGAGATAATTTAGTTCACCAATTCAAATACCTGTGAGGGTGAGTCACCTTTATTGAACTTAAAAACTAATATTTGGAGATGAATTCAACCCCAAAATGGTAATTAAAATAAGTGACACAAAATCATACCTAGTAACTAAAATACCTCTTGGGAAATGATTTTGTGTGCTTATCTAAATTATGGTTATGTGAGGGCATAATAAGTCTACCTTATAACACTTTAATAAGTTTATATATAACATTTATATATATAAACTTTCCAATTTATAGATTGTATCTAAATGTAGATTTGTATAATTTAGGGAATTTCATTCCAATAAAATAGCAATAAACTCATTGCAACAAATTATACTTGATGTGTCTCCTACCATGGGTTTTGGATCACATCCAAGGGATCATCAGAATTAGAAAATGTTCAATAATCCACTTCAAGACCATAGTATAATAAAAATTATAGAAGTTAAAATATGTAAATAGAAGTAAAATTATCATCATGGAAATTTGAAAGAAATGGTAATGATTTAGAAATAATTATTAGGATTTTCCATAATAAATGAAGTTTCATCCATATTTTTTAAAGATCTAACATTATCAATTATTAAAATAAAAAAGTGGTGGTGGTATAATAGTAGGAATGCACATTTAAATAGATGGTGTCTTTCAAACATATATGTCTATTTCAAATTTTTAACATATTTCTAAACCTAAAATTCTTTTTAGTTGCTTAAAACTTTTTTAACACCATTGTAATCACCAAGATAAAACCTAAACACCTACAACTGAGCTCCTTATTTAGTGAATAAATATGCCCCCTAATTGAAACCAAGGGAGTTGTAATTTTGATATAGATATTTAATGTGATAACGATTTAGAAATAATAGGCTCTTACATAATAAGTGGAGTTACATCCACAGTTTTTAAAGATGTAACATAAGAAAATTATCTAATAGGGATTAACTCCTTAATTTTTAGCCCCCCCAAGAATACCTTTGAGATAATTTAATGCACCAATTCAAATACATGTGAGGGTGAGTCACTTTTCTTGAACTTACAAATTAATATTTGGAGATGAATTCAATCCCAAAATGGTAATTAAAATAAGTGACACAAAATCATACCTAGTAACTCAAAGACCTCTGGGGAAAGGATTTTATGTGCTTATCTAAATTATGGTTATGTAAGGGCATAGGTAGTCTACTTATAACACTTTAATATATATATATAGTCTACTTTCCATTTATAGATTGTATCTATAATAATCCACTACAAGACCATATAACAATGAAAATTCTAGAAGTTTAAATATAGAAATAGAATTAAAATTATCATCATGGAGCTTTGGAATTAATGGTAATGGTATAGAAATGATTATTAGGCTCTTGGGTAATAAGTGGAGTTTTAGTCATATAAAATGAAAAATTGGATGACTTAAGCATGGCTAATGACACCCAATCTATAGGTCTTCCTACTTGCTTACATAACCCTTCTAGGATATTATTTCACTGATTCCCAATCATCCACGACCTTCTGGACTTAACCCTTATAGACCTAGGTATCTCTTTCAAGCCTAGATCCATTCCCCTAGGTCTCATTCCCTATATATAATAGCATATAACCTGGATAGAAGCATTAAAACCTAGGGTGTCCTAATTTTGGTGTTGTTATCTAAGTGTAAAATTGGTCCTAATAGTCAAATTCTTTTGGATCCTTATCATTTTCCTTGTTAGTCTAATGTGAATTCATTTAACCCATGATCATTAATTTCCCTATAAAAGGCCATTCAAAATCCATTTAGAAGGGTTGGAACTCTTTTATAGGAAAGAATAAAGAATACAAGCAAGTACACTCAAGTACTCTTCCCTATTCTATGCATATAGCCTTCCAAGATCATTTCAAGCTTATTAAAACTTTTGCCCCAGTCCCTAGCCATCCAAAGTACATCTAATTTTGCATCTAGTTTCATTCATCATATACAATTACACCAAGCACTTCAATGGGAGAACTACATTAGCTTGATCCCTCCTCGAAGTATTGGTATGTAGGTAATATGCCCATACACATGGTGTGAAGTGCATCCAGTATATCCTTTTACACACTAAACACTTCTCTATATTTTCCAAGTATCTATTTAATTCCAATCACAAATATCTATTAAGTATTTGAATATTAGAAAAAAATGCATAAAAATCTCTTTAGGCTTCTAAGATTTGATATTTCACTAATAGGGTAATACAGACCTGTCAAACAAAACCCATAGAGCTCAAACTACCTAGATAATAGTGATAGAAAAGAACTACAGTGTTAAACAATAGGGTGTCCCATTTTCAATGTTCCTATCCAATCTAGAAATGAACCTTAGGATCTAGTTTTTGATAGTTTTCCAATCCTGCTCCTTCAGTATCAAACCTTGTCTTAGTCCAGACCATTCAGAATAAGCTAAGTTAGATTATTATTATTTATTACTATATTTTATAAAGGCAAAAATACAAATCCATTTACACAAATTAGTATCTTAATTCTTGCATATTATTTATTGATTTACTTTGCTTAGACTTGTATTTAACTAGGAATAAAACCCCATTATTCTAAAAATAATAAAAAATTTAATGAACCTAACTTTGAATTTTGCACAAAAACCCTAAAAACCCTAAGGATAATTATTTTTGATTTTTTTCATAGTTTATTGATTTTTATTACATTTAAAAATAAAAAATCTAAAAATTAATTGAAAAAATATCACATATTTTGTAAAAACCCTAGTTTACACATACTACATCTTTTGTGCATACACAGACATTCCAAACACTAGGAAAAATATACTGCTAATTTTAGAAATATTTTATAATTTTTCAAGCAAAATTATATAAATTTTATATAAATTTATATCAAATTTTTAAAATTATCATGCTTATTTTTAAAAAATTATTCTATAATCTCTAGTTGCATCAACTAAACTCCCAAATACTTTCTAGTACTTTTAAAATCATTTTTTGAATTTTTAATTACATATAAAACTCATAAAATCAATTTTAAATTCAAAAATTCATAGTATTTTGCATAAATATTTTGAAAAAAACCTTAGTTACATACACTAGCACCAATTGGCTTCTTAAGGTATCACCTTACATGTTTGAGAGCTCCATATCCTTTTTTCACAAATTCCAATAAATTATTTTTAAGACTTTGCATTTATTATATTTAATACTTTCACTTTCTAGCACATTACCTATTAAAACTTATTACAAAACATTCAAACACATAATAAATTGTTTTACTACTTTCACAATGGCCCAATATACTAGTTTTGATGAAACTGATAAAAGAGAACTTCAAGAACTCTTAAAAAACATTCGGATATGCAAGATGACATGCTTAAAATTCTATAAGAGGAATAACAAAAAATGAATAATGGTCAATATTCTCAAACCACAGAGTAACCAGCTAAGAATGACACTAAGGGGGCAACAATGTCTCAATAACCCCCTATAGTAGTCCAACCTTCTTTTATGCCACCAACTACAACTAGTACATCCCTATCTCTTGATGTGGTAGCCCTTGTGCAAGAGATAAGATCTCTTCAATCCAAGGTGAAACATCTTGAGCAAGGTACCACTAGACTTACGTAGGCTTTGGATTCTTTTGAGCTTCTACATACATGATTGGCATGTCATATTGCTTTTACACCCTTGCCACAAGGTTTTGTTCAACCCAAGATTACTCTTTATGATGGCAAGGGTGATCCACAGACACAATTGAGAGATTTTCACATAGCATGTTTGTATTATGTACCCAATGATTGTATACTTACCAAGATATTTCCACAAAGTATAAATTATTATGATTTAAAATGGTTTTATAGTCTACCAAATTAGTCAGTCACAACATTCAATCCTTTAGCAGATATTTTCTTATCACATTGCAGTAATAGGACATTGGTGATAAGGTTTCATATGCTCAAATTGCTCAACAAAAACAATGACCAAATGAGCATCTCAGAAACTATGTTATTTGGTATAAGACCATCTTGACTAAGATGACTAGTCCCATGGTAGATCAGGAGTTACAAAACCTCTTCAAATAGAGTCTTCTACCAACACTTCATAAATCAATCATGTTCAAGTGATTCTCTTCCTTCACTCAATTGTGTCATACACTAAAGGAATGAGAAGTCGAGATAATTTCAATGAGAAAACTTAAGTACTCAGTATCTCAAACACAAAAAGTAAGAGTAATATCAAAGTCCAATATAAGGTTATAATCAATGACAATAAAAATTAGAATCAACCAATAGTCAATGCAATGTTAGAGCCCCCTCAACATGTGGTTTCATTAGCACCTCCTTGTCATGCATTTACTAATCTACCAATTTCTCCAACCAAGGTTTTACAACAATCATTAGAATGTAACATCATAACTCTCCCTCCTATCTAGGAAGTTGACCCAATGATGCCTTTTCCACAAGGATATTATCAACATGCATTTTGTGATTTTCATAGGGCACTAAGCCATACAATAAATAGATGGATCAATTTGAGAGATAAGGTATAAGACTTGAGAGACAACAATCTACTTGGTTTAGGGACTTAATTTGGTCCTCCAAAGGTAAATCCAACACAAGATAAAGCTTTGAAAATATTCTCAAATCCATTTTCATAGCATTCTAACTAAGAGAAAGAGGAAACTTCAGGAGTTCACCATACATACCATGCACATCCTCTACCAGCTACATACTAAACACCTTAAGTTGAAGCACATCATTTGAGAGGTATGATAGATGTGTATAAGTCTAGAAATCTAGACAAACCTTCGATATATTTTTTATATCAAGAGATTATGGAGGATAATATAGGTTATAATGCACTTTTTGTCAGAGCACATATTCTAATTAGCCTATTCGTAGTGTGCTTATTGACAATGGTTCTAGCCTTAACATTTACACCTTGACACTATTATAGCATTTGGGTTATTCAGAGTAGGATATCACTCTGACAAACATAGTTATTAGTGGTTTTAGTGGGTATATATAGAGTTCATTGAGTAGGATAGTACTTCCACTACATGTTGGTCTTACATATTTGGCAACACCATTCACTATAGTTCTTAGTGCCAGAGTTTTTTGACATATGACTTGGTCAACTATGGATTAAAAACTTAGGGTAGTACTTTCTATAGTTCACATATGCATGAAATTCATTCATACTAATTAGGTTATTATAGTTATTGGATTCCCTTAAGAGTCACCACTCCCCACCTCAGATCCATCTACTAGCTTACAAACACCAACTCTAATTCTTCCACCTATTTCAGTTTCTCCTCTAGTTTTAGTTCTACTTGTACTTTAGATCCAGCCACAGTTATGGCACCCGTCACCAATACAGAGGGTTCACACAACTTCATAGTTTAAAGATTATTTATAACTTCTAGCTATAGTGTTCACACCCAGAGTAGTAACATTAAGGTCTCATGTAGCTACATAAAGAGCACAAGATCAGAGAGATATTATTTGAGTGTGTGCAATGACATCTAGCTAGTTAATTGCTTTACTCTACCCATTGAGGGGGAATTTATACTCATACATTCGAGACACAAATCCTTATACCTATCCAATGGGGGCATATTTTACATAACTACATCATCCAAGTTATGTCATTCCTACACTACACACTATGAGTTATCATGTTGATGTACATTCCTTTCTAGATTACATAGATTACTGTATCAACATTTCACTAGTATCTAACACTTGTCTATTTCTTTGCATATACCTAGTATTTTACTACGAATATTTTTCATACTTTATATTTTCTTTGATTAGTTAGATGTGATTCTACCTTTCCAATTATTACATGCTTTCTCCTCTTACTTAGCATAGCTTGTGTGATTGCATTTTTAGTTCCTGTTTACCTCATGTTTGTGTCTTAGGACATTTTTTAGTGTCCTTTGCTTATATTCATGTCTGTGCCTTAGGACATTTTACTCTTCCATGTTCTTGTGGCCCTTATTCCAACTTTACTTATTTCACTTATATATGCATGTCCCATTTAAACACGCCTTATATGCTTGTTTCCCAGCTTGAGTGACATATGCCCATATCCCTTATTTGCATGGCCCCTTGGCTATCCCTGTATGCTTCTTTCTTGATTACTTAATTGTTTATTTTAATTCTCAATATGTGTAATGTCATTATATATATCATCCATTTCCCTTGCTTTCTTGGATGTCATGATGGAAATCATGCGCCATCCCTCCAACAAACAACTAACATCTAAACATTTTTAGTTCCATTTTAGTACTTTACACATTTTTCTACATTTTTATATCTATTTAAGCATACCCCTATAGATCTAACAATATCTCAATACAAAAATTGTTATATATAGAGATATATTGTCAAATATGATTATTATATCATGTATCTATGCAGCATAACACACTTGCAAGACTATTTTCTTCTGAGGGTAGTCATTGTAGGTTCATCATTCCTACCCTCAAAAGAGGGGGTAACAAATAGGGGTTTTGTCATTGATATCAAAGCTTCTAACAGTCAAAATAGCAACATTCAAATCACCTAGTTTAGAATATATAGGTTAAACCAGTCATAACATAATATAAAAATAGTGATAGTTCCAGATCAACAACTAGTTTTAACATAGGACAACAACATCAAAAATGGATAGTAGTGATAAATATATGGGTGTCCTCATTTTGGCACTCCTATACAAGAATAAAAACACTCAAGTTTTCTATAAATAGGTAAAAATGTCAGTTTAGATACAATTTTTGCACTTCCACATTAGTCAAAATCAATAGTTTAATACAACTTTCTTAGACAATCCATATATAAGGGGTTGTCATGCATGACATGATGGTTCTCACTGTTAGTTTTAGATTAGGTAGTTGACATAACTTCTAGATCATAATCCATATTCCAAACATCAATGATTGGGGGCAATGTGTGTGGCACATTGGTCTTCTTTTATTTTTGAGTTTAGTTTATTATTCAAGCATTCTCAGTAGTTACGTGCCTTACTCCATATGTAGGTGGATAACATCACTTTGAAGTTAAACTTGCATACAAGTTTAACTTTTTGAGTACTTAAGTTCTTGAGTTAAATTTCACATAAGCCTAGTACATCAATTTTGGAGTGACTTTCATACAAGCCTAACCTCCATCTTTTAAAATGGCCAAGAGTGGCCTAGTTTCTAGCATACATTCAGATATCCACAACACATTGTTAGATTTTAAGAACATCCATAGGCTCTATGAGCCATCCCATATCATTTATTCTATACTGGTATCACTTTATAGCTTCACTTATGGGGTAATGATGGAGCCAAAGGTCTAGCTTTTATATTTTTGAGCCATCTATTTAGAGGGATTAGATACACAGTCTAGACATCGATTAACACACGCATGATTCATTAACTTCACTTAGTTAGTGATGATGGAGCCAAAGGGATAGCCTTTACATTATTAAGCCATGTTTAGGGGAATTGAGCACTCAAATTCATTCATGATACTACTCTTGATTCAACACATACCTAGCATCATCCAACACAATCCAACATCACAACAGGTTTTATATTGGTTCACATACCCAATGAGGTGTATTCATTCCTTTCTATTCCTATTACTCAAATTTTGTATTTTTTTATTTTAGATATAACATATCTAGTAATAAATGATCTACTTTTATGTTTTCATTATAAATTCACATTTCATATTGTGCTCTCTCTATGCACATCTAGCATCACACAGCTTCATGAGCTTATCCCTTACAAGTAGGTTTAGGTATACTTTTTACTTTCATTTATCCTAGAATTTCACTTTGTTACATCACTAAAATAAAGGGGGGGAAATTTAGTCATATAAAATGTAAAATTGGGTGACTTAAGCATGGCTAATGACACCCAATCCATAGGTCTTCCTACTTGCTTATACAACCTTTATAGGTTATTCTTTCACTAATTCTTAGTCATCCACAGCCTTTTATACTTAACCCTTATATCCCTAGGTAGCTCTTTCAAGCCTTGATCCATCCCCCTAGGTCCAATTCCCTCTAGACAATAACACCCAACTTGGATAGGAGCATTGAAACCTAGGGTGTCCTAATTTTGGTGTTGTTGTCCAAGTACAAAATTGGTACTAACGATCAAATTCATTTGGATCCTTATCCTTTTCCTTGTCAGCCTAACATAAATTTATTTAACTCATAATAATTAATTTCCATATAAATGACCATTCAAAGTCCATTTATAATGTTTGGCACTCATTTACAAGAAAGAAGAAAGAATACAAGCAAGCACACTCAAGCACTCTTCCCTATTCACTGCATATAGCCTTCCAAGTTCATTTCAAGTTTATTCAAACCTTTTCACTAGTCTCTAGCCATCTGAAGTACATCTAGTTACATTCATCATACACAATTTCATCAAGCACTTCAATGGGATAACTACATTAGCTTGATCCCTCCTAAGAGTGTTGGTATATAGGTAGTGTGCCCACACACGGGGTTTGAAGTGTGTCTAGTGTATCTTTTACACACTTACCCCTTCTCTATCTTTTCCAAGTTTTCATTCAAGTTTAAGCATAAATATTTATTAGGGATTTGAATATTAAAAATAGATGCACAATGAGCTCCTTAGGCTTCCAAGATTTTATATTTCACTAACAAGGTAATATAGGCCTATCAAATAGAACTTAAAAATCTCAAACCACCTAGACAATAGCATCAGAAAAGGACTACAACATTAGACAATAGGGTGTCCCACTTTTGATTCTCCTATCTAATACAAAAATGAGCCTCAAGATGTAATTTTTTATAGTTTCCCAAGCTTGGTCCTCTAGTATCAAACCCTATCTCAGTCCAGATCATTCAAAATAAGCTAAGTTAGATTTCTCTTATTTATTACTATATTTTAAAAAGGCAAAAATACATATCTATTTACACAAATTAGTAGCATACTTCCTACATATTATTTACTGATTTACTTTGCTCAGACTTATTTATTTAACTAATAATAAAACCCCATTATTCTAAAAATAATAAAACATGAGTTTCATCCACATTTTTTAAATATGTAACATTATTAATTATTAGGAGAAACAAGTGGCAGTGGTATAATAATATGCATACACATTGGAATATATGGTGTCTTTCAAATATATTCTATGTCCTTTTCAAATTTTTATAATATTTATAAACCCAAAATTCTTTTTGGTTGCTTCTAATTTTTTTAGCACAATTGTAACAAAATAAATTTTTCCATTGCAATCACCAAGACAAAACTTGATCACCTAGAACTGAGCTCCTTATCCACTGAATATAGATGCCACCTGATCAAAACCAATAGAGTTTCAATTTTGATGTAGAGATTATGCTAAGAGGATATCTCTTTACACAAAGAATTCAAGCCATTGTAGACTAAAGCATAACTTGTATGGTGATTTAGATCCCGATATGTTTGTACCCACAATTATTTTATATGAACTTATTTTGACATTGTCATGTGTTTGGAGCAATTGGTAAGTTTAATTATCGATTTACACTCTTTAAATTCACATAATCCTTCTTACCCCCACTCCTACACACAAAAATTATATTAGTTATTAAATAAATATAATTGACATATAATATATATCATAAAATTTCTATATATATGCTTGACATAGTAGGTTGAGAATATTCAGAAGTGACAATCCAACATAAGTGACAATTAATTAATTATCAAGGACATTGACACACATGATAAAAAATTATTAGAAGTAAATAAAGGTCTTTAGGCTTATATATGTATGCATTTGGATTGTATATTAATTTTTAAAACTTATAAATAAAGAGAAGGATATTGTACATTCAAGGACTTCATAGATCTCATGAAGAATGGCATGATTCGCATGAGAGGTAAGAGACTTAGTATAATGAAGATAAGATAAAACTATTTATTATGCATTTGATGGAATATTTTCACCATTACTAGCTTATCATGGTGGAGAAAAATAATACAATCATGCACATAGGTATGATATTACGTATGGGTCTATGATAATAGGTTGAAGGAACATTTATCTAATTCTATTTGATTTTAACGTAGTTTCATTGACTATGTTAGAAAGTTCAAACATATGGATATTGCGATTGTATTTTGACACAAAACTTCATTCTAATATTAGACATTGTGGTAATTGTATTCTCAAGAGGCACATTCCATGGACAACTAAGAAATCTAAATCAAGATTAAATTTTTAGAACAGATCCTAGAGTGTAGCAAATGACTCATTTTGTCTATGTAGGAAGTTGATACCCAAATTGGCCTTGTACAGACTAACATGGCATTCTATATTCCTTGAAGACACTTTTCCAATGTATCATTTGATCTCTATATTGGGATCCCATGATGGTGACACTTGTCACCCCTACAGAGATCCATATTTAACATTTCACACATTATTCAATCAATTATGCCAGGATCACACAGACCATAGATCTCAGGAACATGCTTGGGCTTTAACTCTTTGGTCTAGGTTTGAATTTTTAATATTTGTCACGTGCCTTAAATTTTATGTGACTACTCTCAAGGTGCATTTGCATTTATAAATAGGTAGGTTGAGTTTCTACTTTATTTAACATTATGAGGTAAAAAAATGTGATCATAGTTATAGATTTAAAACCGTGTAGCACTTTACCATGCGCATAACATATGAGGTAGATTAATTTGAAGATAAAATATATCAAACATTAATTTTTGGGAGGAATTAAATTGAAATTTTCAATCATGTATCATGAAGTTGAAATCATGTATCATAATCATTAAATTTGATGTTGTGGATGACACTTGGCATGGGATAATTGGTAGTAAAGCATATGGACAATCAATTAATTTCAAGTTATATGAAAGATTAATTTTTTAGCCCTTAAAACTTGGTTGTAAAAAGTCTACAAACTATTAAGTTACATAAAAATTATATAAATGAATCGAGTATGCTCTACTTTAAAACATGACCATCAAATTTTAGTTAACCATCAGGGCTTTTGAGCTATAATTTAAATTAGTGATACGTAATTCTTCTATTGAATATATTCAATTTAAGATAAAAAAAACTAATGAATATTTATCCCAGTGATTTTATTTCTCCACTCAAATCCTTTAGTTTATTTCTCTAGTTTATTAAGCTTAGTAACTTCAATTTTAAAGTCTAACTATGAGATGTGTTTCTTGGTGTTTCTGACTATAAGTGCCATAAAGTGAGCTGGATATGTGTTCATTATTTTCTATGGATAAGACTGGTTGGTGTTTTTGAATCATGTATACTACAACCTTGTTGATGGTTTTTTAATAATGCATAGTTACTAAGATGCATTTTGCACACTTGCAGTCAACTGTAGTTTTCATAATATAATGTTAGAAACTCACTGGTTGGTAATTTTGACTCTATGTATACCATAGCTTTGTTGGTGGTTTTTTGTAATGCATAGTTACTAAGACACATGTATTCATGCACCTATAGTCATCTGTAATTTTTTTAATATAATATTAGAAATTTTTTAATTTCATATAATATGAATTTGTTATTTCCAACTATAGTTTTATATCCAATCATATTTATTTATTTATTTATTTTAAAATAATTTTTTTTAAATTAAAATACTCATAATTTTTCTCATCAATGTATATTGCATAAATTTTTAAATAATGTACGACTACAAATTAGGAAAAATAATCCTAAAATTTCTCAACAACATGCCCTAAAAAATAATCAACAATCCCCCACTATCATGAGACCCCTACCTTACTATAGGTGAATTTGATTAAATGGTAACATGTCAAATTAACAGATGGGAATCTTATAGAGAGAGATGTAATTCCTATAGTATGATAATGTCAAATTGTTATCAATTAGTTTGAGAGATAAAAAAGAAAAAAAGAAAACAATTTTCATTATTCAGTGATCCAAAAACCAATGTGCCACTTCTAATGTAATTCAAACATTTCCCAATCCAATACTACCACCATTCATTGATGAGAAGGAATTTTTAGGACTAATGGTAGATGGTTATGATGTCTCACCTTCTAACAATAATGAGGTTCTTTCATATTTTTTGCATAGAATTTAATACAAGTTTAATATCTTGAATGAAATTATTTATTAATTTTATTATTAAGAGTTTTTAGGGCCAACAAAAAGGCTTTTGATAGGATAAGGCTAGGTGCATATCATGTGCCTAATCAACCTATGAGAATCTCTATCAAATAACCACTTTATCTTGAGACAATCTCCTTTACAATCAAGGATGTTATAGAGATTGATAGTTTACATGCACTTAACACACTTTCTGACACCCTCTTGTAAAATATTGATACTTATGAGAGTGGACATGGAGATGGTCCAACTAACACTGCTAATCAACCACACTAATAAAAATCTTGTGGTGCTTTATGCACCAGAAGTTAAATTAGATGAGGAGAAGGATTTGATGTAAACCAATTATGGTGGTGTTTCTAAGTAGAGGTCCCATAGAGGGGGTTATTGCTCCTATTTTTAATGAGCAGGTGGCCCCATGAAAAATTAAATGCATGGTATAAGGAAAATTTATAATCTTTTTCTAAAAGTGAGGAGTTAACTATTTTGTAGGGAGGAAGTTTAAGGGGGTGAAAAAAAGGGGGGGTGGAGTTCTCCATATGTGCTTCTATTTTTTTGGAAGATATTCTATGAGTTGTAAATATATAAGTGCACAAATTTTATATAAACTTTAATTATAAATAAAAATATAATAATTTTAAATATTATCTCTTATAAAATAACAACATACACTCGGATTTTTAATTCCATGAGACCACTTTTGATATATATACTCCTAAATTCCCTCTGAACTACCCACTAAGAAAATTTAGGAGCCCCCTCCCATGGGACCACTTTATGGTTTTGACCCCTATTGTAAGGAACATGATAGATAACTATATGGGGCATCAAAGTTGAAAAGTCAAAAGAACTTAGAATAAGAATGGAAATGACAAGTTTCAAAACCATGGGACATGAATTAAAGCTCAATAATCTTCCCAGAGATCGATGGTACATGATTGAGCATACACATTTTGATCAATGATACGTAGAGCAAAGGACATAATCCATTAGATCAAGATCAAATAGAGTGAATTCATCTAGGAAAGGAATATCTAATGGTGTGAGATGAAGGTGGACTTTTCAACAAAGCAAGAACAAATGTGGTAGTGACAATTGTCACAATCATGAGTATCACAAGATATCTAACGGTGTTTGGTCCCTCAGATTAAGATCAACAACCCACATTGATCTGTGAAAGGAAATCTAACAATATGAGATGGAGGGGATTTTTCAAAGGGAAACCATCACTTTTAAATATTAATGAGCTAGATGTCATAGAGATGCCATGATGACACCACATAAGCAAGATAATGGATTTGAATATTTTATGGACCCGTAAAAGGTAAAGGTATAAATGCTCAATCCAAACAAAACTAAGGCATAGAACTCATAATTTGGATCAACAAAAGATAATAAGTGGGAGTCCCCAATGAATTTGAAATTCAAATTTATATATAAAAATAGGGTTCATATAACTCTCACATTTTTAAGAAGAACAAAAACTGTGAAACATATATGATCAGATATATTCCTATTCCTACATATTCTTAGTTTTTTTAACATACACTATAAAGCATTGATAGATTAGAATAGAACAAGTTGTAGAGTGTTTGAAGTGTTAACCATATTTATTACCATCATTTCTGTAGATCCTTATTTTTAGGTATTTAATCTTAATGGTGATATATATATATGATCAATACCATGGTTTTATGGGTCCCTTTCCATTTATTAAAAAAATCAAAGTTTTACAAAATAACCCAAAAAATCTAAGAAAAAATGCCATGGCCAAACAAGAACCAAATATCCAAAAGCCTAAACAAGAATTAACAATTTTTTTTAAATACCTGAATACCAATAACAACATCAAAACCATCATTTGGTGGGAAAATAACCTCAAAGATTGATTGTCTTGCCCTTTTTTTAATTTTTACCTTTTTTCACACTCCTTCCAAGTTTACCACAACCAATTTCATATCATGATTTATAATTTGTGAATTTAACTTTATATACATCTCTTTGTCTGAATCTGATCTTTCAGATTCATGGCCTCTATTCACCCCCTTGCTATCTTTTGTAAGGGAGAATTTTAGGTTTTTTTATTACCCCCACATTAGACTCAACTTATTTTTTATAAACACCTTGTTCTTCTTTCTTATTATCTCCAAATTTTACATTTTCTTGAAATTCTAGTTCTAGGAAACACTCTTTAGCAACTACTATCATATCTGGAATGCATTTAGTATATTTTTTTACTCTATCTAAAATGTGTCATTTATTTGTGTTGACATGGCCCTTTTATTCATTGTTTATAACTTTATGTTATGAAATTACTAATATTTAGATTACTTTAATATTTTTGTCCCTACTGGAATACACCCAACTATGATGTTAGTGATCCTTCTGTTGAAGGAGTGCATACATGACTATTGTTTAGGCAAATAGAGTTTTAAAATTATACCACTAAAAATTTATAAAATAATACAATAAATATAATTCTAAATACTCTACCTGTATACACTTTAATCAATTTTTAATAAAAAATAGTACAATTTTTAAGAATGTGTGTCAAGCTCAAGGAGGCCCTAGGTTAGCCTAGGTAGTAGTGAGCCCAGCTATAAAGCCCGATACAAAAGGAAAAGAGGTCAAAGGAGTCAAGTGGGTGTATAAGACAAAAATGGGTAGACTCAAGGTCCAGTTGTAATTCAATATGGGTAGACTCCTTTTTTGGTTTAAATTCTATGGAAAATAGTCTCACAATAATTACTTTTCATCTTTTTTTATCATCTTCATCATTTGGTGAAAACTAACCAATTGCATAGATTTAGCCAATAAACCATGCAATTCAAATGTCCTTCCTTTTAAATGAATGAGAATGAATAGTTACTCCATATTCATCTCAATTATGCATAAAGTGGTGAGCCATTCCAATCCAAAAAAAAATTTAGCCCCATCCATGATAATAGAAAACACAAGATAATATAAAATGATGGCTGAAATAGTGAAATGATGGAGATTACTAGGGTTGTTTAGTGTTTACTACTACTAATTATTATTCATTTATTACTTATTATGTGTGTAAAACTAATAAGGACCCAAATGATCAATGTTAGGATGATTCAAGCTGACATTTTTTAATAATTATAATAAAATAATCTTAATCACTAATATATTTAATAGTTTCAAATTTAAAAAATTATAGATAATCACCTAGACCAACCAAAAGGACCAACTTATAACCTGACAAGCACCCATTGATGTCTAAATGCTCTTTTCACATAGAATATGGTGAGATTAAGGACCAAATAATTTAAATAGATTAATTATAGCATTGATTAGAAATTACATATATATGTTTAATGCATGAGATTAAATTGGATATGGTGAGATTTGCTTGACATGATTTACATGTTAGTAAAAATTAATACTTTTTTATATTGGAGATCAATTACTAATAAATGCATCAAATATGCCATAAATATACAAAGTATCTAGTAGAGACAAAAATTATCTATGGGGCATCACTCATTAGTGGACATACTAATCAATGGTTTAATATAAAAATGACTTCAAACAGGCAGCCCAAAAAATAAATACAAATAATATTAGCAAAACCATAACCAAATAGGTAGCCCAAGAAAAAAAAACCAAATGTATCAATATTAAAATAGATTTAAACACTAGCCATAAAATATGGGCCACCCCAAAGGCGACAACATTCAAACATACAGGTCCAGTGCCATGCTAGAATTAGCACCTTTGCCATCACATCTATCATCTGAGTTAGTTAAGTCAAGTCCCTCCAAAAATATTTTATCCGTAATAGGTCCCAACCAATTTTGTGTTGAGGTTATCTTAGTAGGGTAGTGGTAAAATTTATCTAAAATTCCTTTCATGTTGTTCTACTTCACATAGTTAAGTACATCTTCGACATCCGTTGAGCCTCTACCTTCGATCAGCCTCTCTAACTTACCAAAAAAGTGTTGATGTTATCATCTATATACTTCCATACCTCCTCCTATGTACCCTATGTATACATATCTAGAATAGGTCCTCAAGATGAAGTCCCTACTAATGCATTCTTTTCCCCTACTTTTGAAAATAGATTCAAGTCAGATGGAATAAAAGTTTCTTTGGCTTCCCTGATAATACAACTACCATGTTCCTCATTACATAAATCATATAACATAGTATCATTCACTACCAACCAATCACCAAGTTAATTATGGTCAAATTCAAATGGAGTAATCCATTACTGTACTAGATTATCATCCTAATCAAAATATGCATCTTTAATATAGTCTCATTCAAACTAAAAAATCTTAAATTTTGCTACTATTGAGTGAGACACAAAGTCTAGGGTATCCTTCTAAATCAAACAAGTAGTATGATGTAACTTTGAGGAGACCTATCCTGAGGAACTTCTCAATATGGTGTTTTAGAATTTTAACTAGAGGAAAATCTACAGGGACAAAAAATGAAGGATGACTTCAATTGTGAATTTAGTAATCACTCTAGACTTACCTTGGAATGCCTCCAAGTTCCTTTGCTTCCACAAAAACCATATAATTTTAGTAGAGAAAATAAGCCAAAATTTGTGAAAAAAGGGTGGAATCTAAACATAGCTAAATGTAATGTTTAACCAACCAATCTCATAACCAAAGACAAAATTATAGGGTTTAAGACAACAGTGACATCACTTAGATGTATAAGGAGAGAAAAATAAAACATGCTTAATAGATTCAATATCACTATAAAAAGAATAAAGAGGATTATCAAGACCACAATTATTTAAAATATCACTAACAACCAACTTCTTATACATTAGTAACCAATAAAAACAAGACTTCTTGGGTGCAAGATAAGAGGCCTAGATCACATCAAACCTGAAAGACCAAGAATGAAAAGGATCAAGTATAGACCAAATATCATTGAGGGTGAGGTAGGGATATTTGAGAAGGAAATTTTATTGTAAAGCATCTGAGACGTATAGTCAAGTAGAGGTGGGAATTTTTTCCACTTCACATTGCCCCAAAACTCACCCTTGTCTTCCATGAACACCATGTTATTTTTCCCCTTAAGAGTTGTTTGGATCAACGTGAATGCTCTTTGCTAAGAATCTAGGAATTGAAATCTATCTTTGAGATCTAACCAATAATCCCATCTTGTGTGGGAGTAAATATCCTTGAATATCCTTAACCCCTTAGTGTACATTGCATATTAGAGTTTTTAAACAAAATCATAAAAACCCCTATCTATATCATCCTACAAAAATTAATATGTAAACCTAGTATTTTACCCCAAATATAATTTAATCAATTATTAAAGAAATTCCTAAAGGGAAGTGTACTCTTGTTTAATCAAATAAACAAAATACCTACATTTTTAATCCTAGTTTCCTCCTACTGCAATTCAAAATCCATGGAAACATTTAGAATAATTTTCAAGGTCTTAGAAGGGTTAGAGAGTTTATCAATTTGGTCCTCTCTATAATATTACTCACCATAGTCTTCCCTACATGACACAAAATCTGCTCCATCTGAGTGTTTTTCTATTTCCTCCTACCAAAAAATCTCATTAAAGAGTCTTTTTGTATCTCCAATCTCTTCAACTTCTACCTAAGTTGATTTAGTGTAATTATTCTTATTATTGTATACCTTATCACCCCACGCATCATCAATTGATTCATTAAAATGACCATGCTTCCCCTTCTTCTCGTACTTGAACTTTTCAAATTTGATGGTTTCCATAAACAATATTAATTAATACATGCCCCTTTGCACTCTCTAAAGGTATTGGGAGTGATAACTTAGGAACGACACGCATGGCAGCCATGCACCCCAACTCAAATAATAAAGACACCAATGAAGCAAACACAAAGAAAACCGAACCAAAAAATACAAAAACAAATGTGAAGGCAAAAATTAAAGACCACCTTTAGCACAAAATAAGATAGAAATAAAAGGAAACAAGGAGGCAAAGGAGACCAAGGCAAGCCGTAAGGAGGAATCTTAAAGTACCATTAATGGAGGATGACTCTTCATCTCCCCATTATAGAGCTCCAAGCTTCTCCTCTCTATCTACCAATCTTATCTTGAAATTAATACTTTAGGATAATTAATATATTTTATGTTTCTATTGGATGTCAAAATCTTATTTGAGTAGCTTCATTGGTGGAAAAATCCTCCATTATTCACATCATGAGAAATAAATCCTTGTTTAAATACTCTCTGAGCATGTGAAATTAATGTGAGATTAATAAGGTGCTATTTGAGAAATTCAACTTGTGCCTAGGTCAATGTCAATATGATTTTAAATTAATGTGATAGAGATTAAAATGGTGACATTTCAATAATTCATATTGTGTGAAGGTGTCAATGATTGTACATTTTAGAATTTAATAAAGGGTTCATTCTTAACTAGAATGTCATCATTTTAGAATGACCTATTTTTTACATATAAATAGACTACAGACTGTTTAACATGTTTTGATATTAGTTTCATTAGCCAATTGTAAATTCCAAACATCAAATAAAATGGCAATCGAGTTTGAACTAAATTTGGCTTATTCAGGGATCAATATCAAAATACACATGAATATCTCCCTACCATAATAGTAGGGTTATTTTGGATGTAATGAACCTTCACTCCATAGGATTAATGGTGATTTTATTCTTTCAATGGATTGTATTTTATATTTATTAATTATTCATTTAGGAAGTAGATTTTTTCACATACGAAAGAGTCTTAATTTTAAGGAAATTATGATAAGTCATGACATCATTGTGGATCTAGAGATTTTGCTATTGTAAAATTGGACACTAAAATTTTTTATGATGAAAATTAGATTTTGAAGCCTAGCATGGAAAATTTGAGTCCTAGCATAGAAAATTTGAAGCCCAACATGGAAATTTTGAAGCTCAATATGGAAAATTTGAAGCATGGAAAATGGAAATTCTACTATTATGAGTCTTGTGAATAGTTGTAGTTGTACAAGGTTGTTATTGTGAGTCTTTTGAATAGTTGTATTTATACAATTTTATGCATTGTAAACAAGTTGTAATAGTATTTTAGGTGAATTTAATATATGTAAATTATATGTTTTATTGCTATAAATATACCCTACCCTATTTCATCTTTTCTTTCATGTTTATTTAGAGTATTTCCAACACTATTATTTGGTCTAGACTATCCCCATAATCTCAATATTTTATTATACTTACTCTTGTTGGTTGCTACCCACTTGGGCCTACACATTTTATTATTTTTTCATAGAGAGAAATTAGACTTGGGAATTAGTTGACCTTCCAAAAGGAAAAGAGGTAAAAGGAGTCAAGTGGGTGCAATAGACAAAAATAGGTAGACCCCACCAGTTTTAATTCAATATGGGTAGGCTCTTTTTTTGGTTTATATTCCATGGAAAATAATCACATAATAATTAATTTGCACATTTTTTTATCATCTTATTAATCATTTGGTGAAAAATAACCAATTGCATAGATTTAGCTATTAAAGCATGTAGTTTAAATGTCATTCCTTCTACATAAATGAGCATGAATAGTTATTCAAAATTCATCTCAATTGTGCATAAAGTGTTGAGCCATTACAATCCAAAAAAATGTTAGCCCCATTCATGATAATAGAAAACATAAGATAATATAATAGATAGTCTCCCATAGCTTTAAGCTATGGAATTTACTGGAAAAATTTACTATACCCCCACCAATAATTAGGATTTGAAATTTTGGAGTTGGGTAAATGAAATAGTTCAATTGAGTAGCCAACTTACTATTGATTAATTTATGTGTACTCCCAGAGTAAATAAATATAGTCAACTTCTATTTCTTGAGGAAATTGACCACCTTAATATTTGGAGTACTAATACCTAAAAGTGCATGATAAGAAATAGTAGGTTCAGAATATTCAGATTCATCCTCAGCTCCTTCTAGACTATTGATGTGTGTTTGTATCAAGGATGAAATTTAAATAATAGAATAACATTTCTTAGATTATAGGGACAATAGGAATATGGTAGTGACACCTTGGGGATTCACTTAGTTTTTTTGGAGAGATTATGTGGTTATAACTTACCACCTTCTAGTCTACAAGCAAACCCTATTTTAGGGACAACAAGAATACGGTAGTGACATAATCTACCTAAATTTTTTATAATGTAAATTGCTTTGTATTTACCAATATAAGCCCAAACTCTTAAACAAAAAATAGATATACACAATTATCATTAATCTAAAGTGATTAATTTTTAAAAAAATTAAAAGGAGGGAGTAAGGTAGGGTAGAAAATAAAGTTATTTTACAACAATAAAGAACAACAGATCTCCTTTGATTTCTATTAGTAACCTAGATAACACATAGTCAAAATAAGACTACTCAGATTTTATTCATATCTAGACTAACATTAGAATGATCTAAGGCTATGGGATGCTTTTAGCTATTGATTTTAGAATTCAATTTCATTATAATTCAAATTTAACATTGATTTGCCTTTGATTCACCATCAATTTTAGATTTAAAGCTAAAGTTTTCCACCTTTTGACACATGGTACCTTCTGATTATTCTCAAAGGCTTTAGAAATATAGCTTAGTGTGATGAATTTTTTGTATTGTGTCACATGGAATATTTATATTCATGTTGAGATCTTGTGTGGGGCCCTCTGATTTTGGTTAGTTGTGAGAGTGCCATGCATTGTTCTCATAGGCAATCAGAGCTAGCATTAGGGTTCTTACAAAATAAAAAGGTGTCATGGTTATATCAAATCTCTTTCAAGGACCTTTTAAATAAACATAGAAGGTATTCTAAGGCCCCTTGATGCATCTCCTAGGAGATACCTTGAAATAAAATTCCAATTGTGTGCATGTTCAAGGTATCTCCTAGGAAAGAAAATTCCAATAGTGTGCATCAGTATTTTTGCCAAATAAAAATTTGTCATGGTTATATATAATCCCTTGAAAGGACATTTACAATCAACATATAAGGTATTCCAAGGAATTTCAAGGTATCTCCTATTATATACCTTGAAATAAAATTACAATCATGTGCATGTTCAAGGTATCTCTTTGGAGATATCTTGAAAGAAAATTCCAATTGTGTGCATGAGTGTTCTTACCAAATAAAAAGTTATCATTGTTCTATCTAATCCCTTATAAATACCTTTGAAATCAATGTGTAATGTATTAAAATTACATTATAGGTATCTCCTATGAGATACATTTAAATAAATTTCCAATCATGTGCATGTTCAATGTATCTCCTAGGAGATATCTCGAAAGAAAATTTCAATAGTGTCCATCAGTGTTCTTGCCAAATAAAAAGTTGTCATGATTATATATAATCCCTTGAAATAAAATTTTCAATCAACATGTAATTTATTTCAAGGCCACTATAGGTATCTCCTAGGAGATACCTTTAAATAAAATTCCAATCGTGTGCATGTTCAAGGTATCTCCTTGGATACTGTGCATCAATGTTCTTGCCAAATAAAAAGTTATCATGGTTATATCTAATACCTTGTAATTACATTTTAAATCAACATGGAAGGTATTAAAATTCCCTTTTATTTATCTCTTAGGAGATACCTTGAAATAAAATTCCAATTGTGTGCATGTTTAAGGTATCTCCTAGGAGATATCTCAAAAGAAAATTCTAATAATATGCATCAGTGTTTTTGCCAAATATAAATTTATCATGGTTATATCTAATCCCTTAAAATTACACTTCCAATCAACATGGAAGTTATTCCAATTCCCTTATGTGTATATCCTAGGATATATCTTTAAATAAAATTCCAATCATGTGCATGTTCAAGGTATCTCCTAGGAGATATCTCGAAAGAAAATTTCAATAGTGTGCATTAGTGTTCTTGCCAAATAAAAAGTTCTCATGGTTATATATAATCCCCTACAAGTACATTTGAAATAAATATGTAAGGTATTAGAAGGCCCTTCAAGGTATCTCCTAGGAGATACCTTTGAAAGAAAATTTCAATCATTTGCATGTTCAAGGTATCTCCTATGAGATATCTCCAAAGAAAATTCCAATAGTGTGCATGAGTGTTCTTTCTAGATAAAACGTTGTTATGGTTATATCTAATCCATTTAAAGGAAATTTTAAATAAAAATGGAATGTATTATAAGGAAATTTGAGGTATCTCTTTCTAGATACCTTGAAATAAAATTCCAATTATGTGCATGTTCAAGGTATCTCCTAGAAGATATCTCAAAATAAAATTCCAATAATGTGCATCAGTGTTCTTGCCAAATAAAAAGTTGTCATGGTTATATCTAATCTCTTGCAAGGACATTTCCAATAATCATGGAAAGTAATCCAATGCCTTTTGAGTTATCTCCTAGGAGATACCTTTAAAAAAAATTCCAATCATGTGAATGTTCAAGGTATCTTCTAGGATATATCTCAAAAGAAAATTCCAATAGTATGCATCAATGTTCTTGACAAATAAAAAGTTGTCATGATTATATCTAGTCCCTTAGAAGTACATTTGAAATAAATATATAAGGTATTCAAAGGCCCTTTTATTTATCTCTTAGGAGATACTTTGAAATAAAATTTCAATCATGTGCATGTTCAAGGTATCTCCTAGGAGATATCTCCAAAGAAAATTCCAATAGTGTGCATGAGTGTTCTTACCAAATAAAAAGTTTTTATGGTTATATCTAATCCCTTGAAAGAAAATTTTATATCAACATGCAATATATTCCAAGGCACTTTGAGGTATCTCCTAGGAGATACCTTGAAATAAAATTCCAATTGTGTGCATGCTCAAGGTATCTCCTAGGCCATATCTCAAAAGAAAATTCCAATAGTGTGCATCAATGTTATTTCCAAATAAAAAGTTGTCATGGTTATTATTATCAGTGAAATTTTCACCCTAATATGAGTAGGGATACTTTTTATGTCTCTTCACTCAAACCTTGGTCGAACAATGGGAATAACCCTAGGTTGTGGGTCACCTATATTGGGTTTGATCCTCTGGAGTAGGTTAGCTTCCTCTTTGATGATCACCTAAAACTAAAACTAAGCCTGATGATTCACAATAAAAGGGTCAAAAAGAGAGTAAATTCTCCTAATAAATTTAATAGATGATGCATCAAACTAAAAATGGAACTCCCATAAGCGCAAACCCACACTATATCAATAAAAGAATAGTACTAGCTCACATAACCTTAAGATCAAGCTAATTTGCATAAATATTTCATAAGAGAGGTTTAGAATAAATCACTAACCTAGACCTACAAACATCATTTAAAATCCCTAAAAATTTATAAAAGGATCATGAATGATAAATATTATCCTTCACACAATGCCATAGTGCACAACTTGTCAAACACAGATTCAAGGCCAAAAATAGGTAAATAAAGCCCTATTTCATTAAGAGGTAATTCTCGCAAATACTTGACAGGGTTGAGCCTAATAAAACTAAGGATACTTTTTAGTATCTCAAGGAAATTCCCATCTCTTAAAAAGATAAAATAAAGTCTCAAATCTGAGGTCCCCGAGAGATGCTTTCAAAAATGGAATGAAAGGGTTAATATAAGTTAAGGGGAAGAGGAGAGAGAGAAGGGGAGGAGTACATTGTTCATGATAATCAATAATCCATCAACTCCAAGATATGTCTCACAAATATTTTGGTCCAATAAAAATGGGTCATTAAGAGAAATATATTTTTCATTTGCCCAGATATCCTCCAAATCATTCTATTTTGAGCAAGCTACACAAGAAGATGAGTTTGCCAAAAGTGTCAAGTCATGATCCGACTGAAAGTAAATGCTCAAAATTATTTCCAAATCCCTTATATATTATTTTTTAGTCTTTTAATAGATCTCATAAATAAGATAAAATATTTATATCTACCAGAGACACATCATACCTATTTTGAATGGTGGTTTGTTGAGGGCCTGAATTGAAATGGTTTTATTGCTTAGTCACGTATCTGACCAATGCCTTTGATCCTAAAACGAAATGACTATAGGTGAAAACCAAGCTAAGGATATTTTTTATAGCACTCTATTCAATGTTAGGTCCCATCTTATTCTGCATTGGGCTCCTTTCTTTTACTTTCACTACTAACTTAGGTCAGGCATTTAGGTCTTTTGGTTCTTACTGAGTCAAGTCAATTTTGCTTTATTGACTTTCATTAAACATATTGACTCATCTCTTTTCTTATTGTTTATTTATATTATCTTGAATTTTTGACCCTTTGACTCTATTTCACTTTATCAAATTTTTAATTTCACTTGAACATAAATTGTAGATCCTTTCAAACCCACCACCCTGAGCTTAATTTTTCATTGGTTCCTAGGATCCACTAACCATTTGACTTGCTTTGAGCTTCCATGTGCTTGACACTTGTCAGCCACATGTTCCTCTTTAGGTTATCACCAAGGATTTTGGATCCTAACGATTACTTGATAGATCTTTAAAAATGGCATTCATGTAGATGTCTATCATTTCTTGACCAACTTTGAAAATTTATAACTTGAATCATGAAGATTTTAGGGGCACTAAACTGATAGAGAATGGATCTAATTCCAAAAAGAATAAACCCTTTTGATCCACTAACCATTTGAGCTTTCCATGTGCTTCTATAGAATGTTGAATTCGACTGGTTCATGTGACTCTGCATGACATCTTGATGATGTTCTAGCCAAAAATGGCTAAGTATGGAAACTTATCAAATTATGTGTTAGGATCCAAATTTTCCCATGCATATATTTTTTTGTGCTACATTTTATGAGTTGAAACTTGGCACATATAAACTAGGCTCCAAAATGAATAGACCCATGTGATTTTTTCTTCTTGACTCATCCATACGTATTATATCTAGCACCATGAATATATCTTCTTTAGGTTATTTGACACCATAGCCAAATGTATAGATAAGTTTTAGATGGTGAGTGGACTAGATACATACCACAAGCTTACATGCTTATCTAGAGCACTCCATAGGGTCTCTACAACTTTGGACCAATATTTAGAATTGATAAATTATATTTCAAGTGAACCAAAAGTGATTTTAAATCCTATGAGCTTCATGGTCTCTATGGTCCACTCATTCCATCATGGACCTTATTCAGCCATTTGATCAATCAAGAACACTACCTCAAGATCTTTAACAACTGGGCATATGCTTGGTATGTGGGCCAAGTATAGCCAACATCTTTGGAAACTTGTAGGGAAGCATGCCTACTATGCTTGAGAACCCAATTCATTTCACCTTGTTTGATCCATTAGACATGGAATCACTCTTGTAACTGAGTTGATCATGAAGAAGATGCAAGGCTACCTCTTTCTAGAACTTCTTATTGAAACACAAGGACCAAAATAAAACAACAAAGGAAAATGCATGTAGGCAAATTTAGGAAATAAAAACAATTAACCTACTAAACAAATGTGCACATAAGTACTTAAATAAAAGCATGAAACCTACTCTAGTCTATATACATGGTTTACAATTTACAAGTATTTTCCCCCTAGATTAGATGGAAAGGTTTTGATTTCACCTACTTATCATGAATCAAGCTATAAAACATCTTGCCTTTGAGAGCACATGATGTGTGAGTCAAGATGCCTGGATACTGATTCCTCTATCATTTCCTCAAGTGGATGAGAATGACCAAACATGTCTCCAATGTAGACATATTAGCCATTTTCTTCAAGATTTACTCCAATTTGGACTATAGGGGCCCCTGTAAACTCTTTTATTTTTAACTTTAGCTAAGTTTGTTGGAAGCATGGACCCAAAACCCAATCATCATGCTCCTAAATCTATGTATTTTGTGATAAAAGCTCCAATCCTTTTCTCTTTATGAACTACTGATCATGAACATATGGACCAATGTGATTCGTATCCTTCAATATATCTATAGGGATGACCTCTAAGTGAGATGGGTCTAACATTGTGACTTATTGAGGCCATTTGGGCTCACTTACAACCTCTAAAAGTAGAGATATGTCCATATTTAAAGAGATAAGTTGATAACCATGTTTAAAAATTTTAAACATGGCATCTCCTAAGAAAACAACTACCTTTGAAGGCTTGTCTTCATGAAACTACAGCTTGATCATAGGCTCTTTTTGAAGGGAGGGTGGGATGGTAGGTTGAGATTACTTGAAATATTTCTCCTACCCTTCTTATTTTACTAATCTATCTATCCACCTATAGATCAAGGTCTTCATCTCATACAAATCATCATTGATAGCATCATACTAAACTTCTTCTCCAATATTCATCCACTTACTTTTCAACCTTTAAATTGACTTCCTCATTCTCTCTATGAGATGATAAGGGATCACATCAAGCTCTTGATCCCATTTTCACATCACTTCTTCTGATATCAACATATTTGATTTAAGTGCCACTGAGGATATGGTAGCAAAAGGTTGGCTAGAGGGGTAAGTAAGTTGGTATGAAGATAGATATGCTCATTATGGGGATGATAAAGATTATTAAATTGTTGGTAGGATCTATTTGGTTAGTGATGAGGCTCACCACTAGATGAGGGTATAAATTTTCCCTAAATCCAGTCATAGAGACCAATAAAAGGATATTAGATGTAATAAACTTTGCTTGAAGGCTTATCTAGACTGTTATAACCAATTAAAAGCTCAGAGTCACCATTGATGTTTGTAGATGTGCCTCCAAAGGCTGATTGGATGAAGAGAACACCAAAAATCTTCACCTATTTTGAACCTTAGTCCCATCGAGCATGCTAGAAATTGTTATCAGATAAAATTACACCCTAAGCTAAGCAAGGAGATTGTTAACGTCTCCACACTCAAACCCTAGTTGAATAATGGTAACAACCCCAGGATGTGGGTCACCTATGTTAGGGTTGAACCTTTCGAGTAAGATGGATTCCTCTTTGATGATCACCTAAAACTAAAACTAATCTTAATGCTTCATGGGAAAAGGGTTAGAAAGAGTAAGGGATCTTTTTAAATTTAACAGGCAATGCACCAAACTTAAAATGGAACTCCCATAAGCTTGAACCCACACTATATCAATAAAAAAATAGTAAAATATCACACAACCTTAAGATCAAGCTAATTTACATAAGTATTTCATAAGAAAGGTTTAGAATAGAACACTAACCTAGACCTATAAACAATGTTGAAAATCCCTAAAAAAAGTTGGAAAAGAAGGACCATGAATGAGAAAGATTATCCTTCACACCATGTGATAGTGTAAAACTTGTCCAACATAGATTCAAGGCAAAAGATAGGCAAAAAAAGTCTTATTGCATTAAGAGGTAATTCTTATAAATGCTTGACATGGTCAAGCCTAATCAAGATAAGGATACTTTTAAGTATCTCAATGAATGTCTCATCTCTCATAAAGATAAAAGAAAGTCTCAAATCTAAGGTCCCTAAGAGATGCATTCAAAAATGGAAATAAAGAGTTAATATAAGAGAAGGGTAAGAGGAGAGAGAGAAAGGGAAGAGCACATTATTCATGATAATTAATGAGATATTAGCTCCAAGAGATGTTTTCCTAGGCTTTAGGTCTAATTAAAATAGGTCATTATGAGAAAGATATTTGTGATTTACCTAGATAGCTTCTAAATCCTTCTATCTTGAGCAAGCTGCACAAAAAGACAAGAGTTTTCCAAAAGTGGCAAGTCATGATCCATTTGTAAATAAATGCTCCAACTACTTTCCAAATCCCCAAGCTCTGATCTATTGGTCTTCTACTAGATCTCATCAAAAATATAAAATATTTATATCTACTGGGGAAATCTCATACCTATCTTAAATGATGGCATATCAAGGGCTAGAATTGAGATGGTTTTCTTATATAGTCATGTATCTTCCTAATGCCTTAGATCCTAAATCGAAAGGACTATAAGTGAAAACTAATAAAAGGATATTGGTTTTCCTATATTTATATATATGGTACTTTATTCAATGTTGGGTCCCACATGAGTCTGCATTGGGCTCCTTTACTTTTTTTTCCAACCTGAGATAGGCTTAAGTTCTTTCCTAGCTAGAGTTCCAAATGTTTGTGGTTTTTCAAGGCATGATAAATATCTCCTTAAAGGAGATTAAATATCTTGATAGAGCCTTTGAGGCTTTCAATAAGAAGACCTTGCCTATGGAGGAAGAATGGGTGCCCTTATAGGGGGTCTTTCAAAAATTATAGGTTTCCACACCTTCCTCCCATTTTTTTAATTTTGCCTCGATTGGTTAGGGTACCAAAATTTTGGGTTCTCTCATCTATAAGTGGATGCCCCTATGAGTTTATAGACACTAACAGATTGCAAACTTATAGTTTTTTATGACTAAATATCTCAAGACACCCTAAAGACCCCCTAAAGCTTCTTAACCCTTAACCAACCCCTCTTAAACTAACCAAATAACTATTCTCTTATTCACATAATACTATTCAAAATTACTATTCACTATTCACCTCATGACCTACTATCACTATTCATGATGACATGACAAGCGACAAGGCATGTGACATGGCATTGACATGGAACGTAGTTTGAGAGGTGATATGGTAAGTGACATGGCTTAGAAGTGAGGTGGCTTGATGTTATATTACCCCACTTGGGACCCTTTCCCAAGGTGCTTAATGACCTCATTTAAGCATCACAAGCTCCCCCTAAAATATGTTGAATTTCCCCTTAAGAGGCCATCATTCAACATATATTTTGTCTTCACATATGAAAGTGGACTTCAAAATGGGTTACCCACCTCTTTAGTGCTTTGGAAAAGATAAAGGGTATTATATCCACCCATTTTTGGCTATTTAACATAAATAGGAGACCCATGATCAAGGTGGCAATCTCACCACCCTCATATTTTGACTCATTCATCCACCGATATGGAAAATGGTGCCACATTTTGTGGTAAATCTATATAATTTCTTGGATGAAGACAATAAAGGGTGGTGAAAAGTCTTTTGGCCTCATTTAGACCCATGTGCATGATTCCCATTCAAAATTAGACTCATGTGCAAGGTGAGAGACACACCAACCCAAATGGGGGACCATGATCAAGGTGGGAATCCCATCACCCTCATATTTTGACTCATTCATGCACCCACATGGAAAATGGTGCCACATTTTGTGGGGCATCTCTTTAAGTGTTTGGATAAAGACAAAAAAGGGTGGTGAAAAGTCTTTTGGCCTCATTCAGACCCATGTGCATGATTCCCATTCAAATTTGGACTCATGTGTAAGGTGGGAGACACACAAAACCAAATGGGATACCCATGATCAAGGTAGTAATCCAAACACCCTCATATTTTGACTCATTCATGCACCACATGGGAAATGACACCATACTTCCACTATTCCCTCTTTTGGCATGGTTCTTGACAACAAATGCTATAAATACCCCCCATCTCATTCACCCAAGGTTAAGTTGGAATTTAGTCTTTGGTTATTAACATCTTATTTCAGGTCTTTGAATAAGTTCATCATTTTTGAGGTCATCCACATCTTAGAGGAAAATAATTCAAATTAACGAAGCTCTACCAAATTTGTCATGGGATTCTTTCATCATATCATCAACCACATCAACAAGCCTCAAGGTAACCCTTTTTTTTAAATTATTTATTTTATTCCTTCCTTTTATTACCTTGACCTTTACCCTTTAATCCACTTTCCATTTTAATCCATTGACCCCCTTTAGCACCTTTGCCATTGTAATTCTATTTACCTCATTTTCCCTCTTTGCGCCTTTGCCACCTTCACCCTCTTTGCTCTCTCAGCATTTTGCTACCCTAGTTTCTTAATATTTTATCTTTTTCAACCATATATATCTCTCACTTTATTATCTCAATCAGCTCCAACCCAAACATTATTTTGACCCTTATCAAATTACCAAACCCAAAACCACAACCTTGCCTTAACCAATTTTCAACATTAACATAATCAAACTAGTTACTTCATTTTGGTTAACTTATCAAAGAATATAATTTTATCAATTAATTTATTGTTTTGTATTTCAGTTTTATATTCATTTAAATCAAATATATTTCTTTTATCATTTCCACTTAAGTCTTTTAAATAAGGTGGATTGACAACCTCCTAGAAAGCTTTCGCTTCTAAGATTAGCTCACGTTAGGAAATCCATCCATCTACTTGTCTAAAAAACAAGTTTATTTTAGTATTTTCTTATTTTTAGGTCATCCTCCCAAGACAAATAGGATATCTCCATAATCACTTAGATTTAATGAGTGCACATTCAACAATTATTCTTTCTCACCCTTCTTAACTAGTTTCTTCTTTTCACACTTAAGAAAAAGTGAAAATTAGACAGAAATATTTTGGCATGCCCAGTGGGACCATTGAATTTTATTGGGTTCTTAGATGTTTTAGGACATTTATAATTGCATTATTGAAATTAATTTATTTTAATTCTTATAAAATTAAGCTCCTTTCTTTACAAAAAAAGGGGGTGGAAGAGTTTTAGTTGTATTTTTAGAAAATAAATATATTTTATTGCATTTCTAAAAAGAAAGAAAATAGCATTCATCCCAGGATTAGGATTGAATTTTCAAGTCGAATTTAGGTGAATTTTATTTGTTCTTCTCTTCATTCAATGAAATTAAAAAAAATTGGTTAAAATTGAGTGCATCCATTGACTGCTTACTTGATTTTAGCTCACCTAGTTTGATTAAAAGCATTACGAATTAATCATAGTTCACAGATGTTACACAAACCAAACCACTTGCACAAAAAAACATCAAAACACACTTGAAACAAGGCACAATTAGTATTTCTTCACCTAACAGATCACCTTACCCTTTCTCAATTATCTTACTTAGATTTAATCATTGAGGGGATAACCAACTCAATTCCCTAGTTGAGTATAAACTCTAGAAATTGGTACATATTGGCTAAGCATCCACACTGGCTATGAAATTGTGACATGAGGGGAGAAAGACTTAAGTACCAAGCCACATAATCAAACCACTATAGACTTATATTTAATGCCTAAACATAACCCTAAACCAAGCATAGACTACCTTGTTTAGGACCTATTCAGGCCAATTTCCTCTTCACATTTTTCTAAGGCACAAGCCAAAAGAGAGATTAAAAAATCCTAGGATTTAATGCACTCTTAGTGAATGCATTATTTTATTCAAGTATTTTTTTAATTTCTCTTTGTTTGAGGTGTGAGAATATATCATCTTTTTCTTATTTTCTCATATGTTTCTCACTCGCCAACAACAAAAAGACCTCAAGGAAAAAAACCCACCACCAAATCCCACCTCTTCATCTATGGAACACATTTCCAAACCCACAAACTCACCTTGCTCTCTGGGAAGTCCTACTTAGGTAGTCCTAGGAGATATGTATTTTACCACTTTCTTAAACAATAATCATGTAGTCTTACAACACTACCTAAGTACCACATCTTACCAAATCCTAATTTCAACCCCACCCATAGATCCACCTTATGGAATGCCTCTCGACCTCATGGGGAATACCTCCACTACCATGAGAACTACTCAAAATTTAGTTTCCCAAATGTTATTATCAACCAATATCTCCCTCAAAACTAACCCACCAACCCAAACTACCATTGCCCTTATACCTCTTACTAATCACACCCCCATAATAGGAGTGCCTACCTCTACCACTATCCATCTTCCTCTAGTTACCTCCAATCCATCAAAAACTACTCCAATTCCAATCCTTGTGGTGTCTATACCCTCCATGTTACCACCAATCATCACAAGAGTCACCACCCTTCCATCGAACACTAACCCAACCACCACTCTAAACTAACATATAACCTTTAGCTATATTCATAACCCACAAGGGCATATACTCATTATCCAACTACCCACCTCTACCCATCTATTAACATCCACATACCAATATATATCTTCCACCCAACCTCCAAATACCACACAAGTACATGGATTCATCTCAACCATCTACTTGTTATTCACACATTACCCAACCTCAATAAAACATACCATATAACTATGCATCCCAATAACATCAAGTAGACTTCATGAATTTTATCATGGACAAGATGACTACCCTTGGGTCATCCATCATTGGAGCCCATAATCTCTTATCCTATGATCAAATTTGCAATGAGACTGTTCACCCTTCAGTCCCCATCAGACCTTATCTAGCCTAGTGGTAACTTCCAAAATTTACCAAGTTTAACAGTAAATAAGACCCTCAATAACATTTAAGATCATTTAGGCATTCATGTTACTTGATTTCCCATGATGACGCTCTTCTCCTCCAGACCTTTATTATGTCATTATCCAAACTAGAATTGGATTAGTATAGTGCCATAGCCAAACATTCCATCCTCTCTTTCACCCAATTAGCCCAAAACTTCTTGGATCACTTTTTAATCAATATATCCAAGAAATTTTTTGTTAACAATCTCTACTCCATTCAACAATTTGATGAATCTATGGCTGATTTTGTGGCTCTTTGGAGGAGCCTAATCATCCAACTTTCCTTTTCATTACCTCAACTTGAGCCTATAGATATCTTCACTTGGCCATGTTTAAAACATATTTCATCTACATTGTGTGTCCAAGGCTTTTTAACCTTTGATGAATCATTTACCATGGCTAACAAACTAGAGAACAGAGTCATTGTTGAAGAAAGGTTAAAGTTGAAGAGAAAAAACTCAACTTACAAACTCAATGAGCCCTTTTCTTCCAAACCAAACAACCAAACCAATCCAAACACTAAAAAGAAAGCAACCACTAATGCCATTATCTTCAAATCCATACCACTGCCATCTACCAACCAATAGAACCCAAGGAGCTAGACCTTCGACCCCTCTAATTATTCAAACTAAAACCAAAAGAACTAAACTTGGAATAATCATAAGAAATTAACTCCACTTGAGGAGCCTTATCCTTATATTTTATAAAATTTACTAAAATCCAATATCATCCAACTTCTACCGATTAAACCACCCCAATAGTTTGATGCTTCTCACCCCATACTAGGTTGGTATAATGAGAATGACCATTATGCCTTTCACTAAGTCATAGGACATGACATCAATAGGTGAAACACCTTTAAATACCTTATCTAATCCCTCAATGATAAGGGAAGCATATGTTAGACAATCCCAATGCACCACTGAACCAGGCCCTTGACATATTCTATAAGCCTTTTCCTAATCATGCTCCTTCTACCCCTTATCATGGCAATAAACTAGAACCATTCCATGAGGCACATATTATTAATTTAGTTACTAATGAACCCATTTTTGAAGAAAACATCACCTCAACCACCTCTTTCCCTATCCCCTTAATGGAAGGGGAGAAACTACCTCCTATTCTTTTGGACACCCAAACAAAGGGAGCCACCATACCCACACATCTATTGGAAGATAGCACACCTACCTCCCCTATCATAGAACCAGCCACTCCCTCTTTGAAAGATAGCTCACAAGAGAAGATAACTTTATCCACCCAACCTCTAATTTTATAACCTTCTATCAAAAACCAAGACAAAGGTAAAGGAACCATTCCTTCTCCTCCACCTAAGGGCTTAACCATTAAAAATAAGACCCAAGTAACCAAACCCCCTTTAAAATTGGAAACCAAAATAACCAAAGAAGTAAAACCACAAAAAGGCCCAAAACCTTGAATTTTACCTCCCTCAAACTTACCCTCTATTTTGGGTCCTCATCCCTCTCCTTTGAGAATGAAGCCCATTATTTTTACCAAAAATCCACCACCTTTATTGGTCACACCTTCATACTTTCTTTCTAAAACACCTCTCCTCACTACACTAACAATTTCTAAGCTACCTATCTTGACCTCCTCTACCTCCACCTAATCAACCATCTTTCCTAAAACAAAACCATCAAAGCATACAACCTTACCTAAGACACCTATCACCAAACCCATGTCCAAACAACCTTCTACCTCAACACCCAAAGAAAAAACTACTAAATCTTTACCACCTTTAGCTGAGTCCTATTCAACCATTCTACAAAGGCTATTGAGAACCTTTTGTTTGGCCTTACCACCCATAAAAAAAATTTGACCCTTCACATCTTAAGCCGTCATGGTTCAATGAAAATTTGATTTGCCTATATCATAAGACACCTGGCAATGGCATAGAGAACTATAAAGCTATCTAAACACTTATCCATCAGCTTTATGATGAGGATGATCTGTTAATAGATGAACCTCCTATGCCACCCCTATCAACCCAAATAAAAACCATACCTACCCAATACCTAACCACTGGTCCACCTTCACTTAAGAATAAAGGTGAGTCAAATAACTCCACTACCACAACCTTTCTTGTTATCCATACAATCAATGTGGTCACAAGATCATAATAAAAGTAAAAGGGAAGGCTAAGGTGTCCATTCCTTAGACTTATCCCTCCCCAAACTCCCAAGCCAACAATACCCAACCATATCCATCGTCAAAAAAACCTAAGGTGTCTATCTTAGGTGCCTCCCCATCTAATCCTCCATACCCTAACCCATATGCAATATCCATCTAAAAATTTATCCTCAAGCAGCTTCACCAAACTCTAAAAAATGAGCTTGTGTGAGTTAGTCTCTACCTCTCCCCATCATCGCCAATCACTCATATAAGCCTTTCAATCCATCGAGGTCCAACCAAATTACCCTCAACCTCTAGCCACCTTTATTGGTGCCCTTTGAACTTCCAACCTTGTCACCTTCAAAAATTCAAAAATACCTTCTATTCATCCAGAGGATCCTAATCCCCCCTCTTCATTACAACATGTATTAATCAAACCTACATCAAAAGGGTGATGATTGATGGAGGAACCAACATCAATATTATCTACTTTCATGCCTATGACTAGCTTCACTTACCCATGAACATCATGTCTAAAAGCATAGTGGTATTTTGTTCTTTCAATGATACCATGGCTACTACCTTGGGCACAATTGTCCTCCATATTTATTTAGGGACCCATACCTTTCTCAAATTTGTTATGTTGTAAAAGGATAATTCCAATATAATGTTTTACTCAAGAACCCTTAGATTCATGCCATGAGTTGTGTCCCTTCCACCTTACATTGATGTGTCAAATTTGAGCATGAAAGGCAAGTTGTGACTATTTAGGCTGACCCTAGTACTTTCACATATTGAAATATGAATATCAGCCTAATGACATCCTTCTTCCTCCTTCATCCACCTCACAACCATCTACTAATGACATAACCCCACCAACTAAAACCTATGACACTTCCACACCAAATATCGATGAAGCTTATACTAGTTCATTTATCCCTTCTTCCTATATTCCTATAGATAACCCCATGGCAACCACATTCCAATGTCTTTCCCTCAAAGAACATAGACTCTTAGCCTTGGATGCCTTATCTACTCCCCAATAATATGGGAACCTCAAAAATGACCCTTCCTACCACCCTAACATTGGAATCATAATTTCCTTTGGGACCCCTTACCATAAAATAAATTTCATTTATTGGGACTTGATCGACCAATTTTAGCCCTTATCACTACTTCATCCATCCAACCATTTACCTCTAAATTTTCTTATCTTAGCAAACCAGAGTTTGCTAAGTTGTATCTTCATAGATGTGGTTGGAAAGGATTTGGATTTAGTCATTATGAACAAGGGCCTCATGAATTACCCCATATCAAAACTTTGTAACCTCATGAGTCATTTTTCCTTAGGTATGAACCACCTAAATAATCCACCAATTCACCCAAACCCATTGCCACCATGGAGGAAGATATCCCATCCTTACCAACCCAGCCACTTTCCCCACCTAAAAATCTTGACATCATCCCCGCTAACTTTTTTTTCTAGTCAATACCATTAGTTTGGTCCCTCTCATCTACCAAAAGGGTGGTCAAACTAGAGTCCTTCTATTCAAAAACCCTAAAATGGTAGAGAATGATTCTCCTACCATCAACACCATCCAACATCAAGATGATGATTTCATTCTTACCTACATCGATGCAGTGGATTATTCTATCCATAAATCCCTTCCTCTTGAGGCCTTGACCATGTCAAATGAATCCACCACACATATCAATTTGGGAACTCTATACAACCCTTGTATTATCAAATTGGGCCAATCACTGAATGCTAAGGAACTTTGAGACTTCTCCTCTTTCTTCCAAGATTGAAGCATAGCATTCACTTTGTCTTAATATGATATGCTCGAGATTGACCCCACCATTTCTACCCATAACATAGTCATTCATCATGATTCCAAGCCTATTAAACAAAAAAATTGATGCATGCATCCTCACATATCCCTTCTCATTAAAAAAGAGCTTCAATGTCTCCTATTTGTAAACTTCATCCAACCCATTGATTACCCCCAATGGGTCTCAAATAGAGTACTTATCACCAAAGTCATTGGGGTTTATGCATTTGTGTGGACTTTCATAGCCTTAACCTCACCTACCCTAAAGATAACTTTCCTTTACCTAGAATTGACCAGCATGTTGATCTTATAGCCAGCCTAAAATGTTATCTCTCATGGATGGGTTTTTGGGTTATAATCAAATCTTGATTTCTCCTAAAGATCAGCACAAAATTGCCTTTACCACCCCTTGGGGAACTTTTTCCTAAAAATGCATGCCTTACAGGTTAAAGAACACTGGGGAAACCTACCAACATGCCATGGCTTATATCTTCGATGATATCATCCATAAGATTGTAGAAGACTATGGGGATGACCTTCTTGGGAAATCTAAAATTTGAAAATATCACTTGACAATTCTTACAATCATATTTGAATGCCTCATCCATTATCATGTTTGCCTTAATCCCAAGAAATGCATTTTTGGGGTCCTTTCAGGAAAGCTTATTAGCTTTATCATCTCTCTTTATAGAATTGAAGAAGACCCTGCTAAAGTCAGAGCAATTTTGGGCATGCCTCTACCAACCAACTTAAGCAGCATTGTAGCCTATATGGAAAACTTCAATCCATTCACCATTTCATTTCCCAAATTTTAGATTGGTGTTGACTTTTCCATCACCTTATAAATAATGATGTCTCTTTAAAATATAATAGAAATTATCAAAAGGTCTTTTATTCACTCAAATAGTACCTTTTGTCACCACCTGTCCTCTCCCCTCCTAAGGATGACCACCCTTTTTACCTATATATCTCTACCACTGACCATTCCCTAAGGGCAATGTTGGCTCATCGAGATGAACAACACAAATAGTAAGCCATATACTACATTATCCACACATTTGTAGAATATGAAACTTGATATACACATACCAAGAAACTCTACTTAACATTGACCTTTGTGGCCACCAAACTCTGACACTACCTTCTTAACCATAAAACCTATGTCATAACTAATATCAACCCACTCAAGTACAATCACTCTAAACCATACCAAAATGTGTGTATGGATAAGTGGTTCATGCTCCTAGATAAATTTGACCTTAAATTACTCCAGTAAAAGTTAAATAAAGGGTAGGTCATTGCCAACCAATTGGTCAAAGCTCTTTTACAAAATAACCAACCACTTCCTCTTGCCTTTTCAAATGAGTCAATAATGACTCTTTTTCAAGAGGATGGAATAACCTACCAAATGACCATGTTCTTCAGTGGCTCAAAGTGATAATAAGGAGGGGATGTCAAATTTATTCTCATTCTTCTTGATGGTGAACCCCTTCCTTTCTCCTTCAAACTTGACTTTGAATGCACCAATAATATGGCTGAATACGAAGCCCTAGTGATAGGTCTCTAAACGACTCTAACCTTGGGAATTAAGACAATCCATGTCTTTGGTAATTCCCAACTTGTGGTTAACTAGGTCAATGGATCTTATCAATGTAATAATGATGTCTTTAAAAAATATAAACTTGTAGTTGATAAACTCTTAACATAATTCAAACATTACTTGGTCTAATCCATTCCCTGATCTATCAATAAATTCATGGATACAATGGCCTACCTTGCTTCATAGATCCCTTTTCAGCCTTCCAATTCCAAAACATTTGTCATCATTCATCATTTTACCACGCCCTCTTATAGCCAATCTAACCTCCCTACCATTTATAATGTGGAGAAATCCCCATCCTACATTTGGTATGACCAAACTTTCAACTACCTCAACCTAGGCATCATTCCTCCCAACCTCTCTAAGAATTCCCATAGAAACTTTGTTCAGAGTACATCTCGTTATACCATACTATGGGGAATACTTTTAAAATGTGGTTTTGATGGTCTCCTTTATTACCTATGCAGCCATGAAGCTTCCCATGCCATCAGGGAAACATATGATGGGATCTATGGGGGACACTTTAGCAGTCTAGCAGTCACTAAATGTATCCTTCACCTCAGTAACTATTGGCCCACCCTTAACCAAGACTATTATGATTATACAAAAAAGTGTGTTAAATGTCAACAACATGCTAATTTGCATCATGTGCCACTAATGGCCTCCAAGTATCTAAGGACTTTAAGCCTTTCTCACAATGGGGGCTTGATCTCATTGGGGAAATCAACCCCCATTCTTCATAATGGCATAGCTCCATTACCACAGCCATTGAATACTTCACCAAGTGGGTGAAAACTATTCCTCTTATCTCAACCAAAGTGGAGAAGATTATTGACTTTATCAACCATTATATCATCTACCACTTTGGTGTTCCTCATAAGATCATCACTGATAATGGTAAATCTAGTAAAAATAAGCAAGTCCAAGGTTTATGTGATGCATTTGGCATTGATTTAAGCTTTTCCTCACCTTATCAACCATACTCAAATGGATAGGCAAAATCTTCTAATAAAATCCTTAACAAAATACAAACCAAAGTTGTTAGTGCTTTAAGTCAAGACTGGTGCTCGCACATCCTATTCGCCTTATGGGCCTATCATACTAACATTCAAACCTCTATGGGTGTTACTCCCTTCTCTCTAGTCTTTAAAATAGAGACAATCTTGCCTCTTGAAGTCTAAATTCCCTCTCTTCACATATCTTTATGAGATCTTATTTCTAAATAATATTATCATCAATATCATTTATCTTGGCTTGAGCTACTTGATGAGCATCTTTTAGCAGCCCTACCCACATCCAACCTATCAAGAGCATATCAAATGTAATTATAACAAGCATCTCAAATAATGAGTCTTTAATATCAAAGACCTCATCCTAAAAAAAAACCAACACGTGACCAACGTGGAAAAGAGTAAATGAGGCAAGTTTAATTTCAATTATCTTGGACCCTACATCATTACCCATAAGTATGGATCAGGAACTTATCATGTGTCCTCTCTCAAAAATAAACCAAAACCTAAGCCTCTCAACACTTCACCATTTTTTTATTAAAGAAGGATCAATTTCACTCCTTTTATCTAACTTAAGCTCATCCTTTGATTATGAGATTTTAACCTTCACCCATTTTTCTTCTCTCTTTTTGAGGACAATTGATTACAACATAGAACCATGTGATTAACTGTCACATTTATATCCTAATACTAAATGTGGGTATCATGGCTCTACTCATAGCATGGTTCACATAGATACTTTTTGTCTCTAACAAGATGGAATCCCATGGTCATTGTCTCTCAAAAACCACACCTTTTTATATCATTAACCTTCTTATGTTAAAATTTCACCCTCATAAAGGTAAAAATATTTCATCCAAAAATAATTTAGATACCAAAATACTACTTGGGTCAATATCTTAAGCATTACAAACTATTCCTTTGAAGGAAGCTTCCCAAAAACAATATAAAAATTTCCAAATATAAGGTAGACTTATTTCTTGAAGGACAGCTATCAAGAGCATTAAACAAATATAATAAGCTTAGAACACTCCCTTAAAGGATGGATAAGTTAAATTTATCAAAATTAGATCAATTTCTTGGAAGCTTACCACATCGATCAACTTCCCATATACAACAATAAAGAAAAAGACCCACTATCACAAAAAAATCTAAAGCCACAATCACCTCTCAAGAAGCATAATAAGTTGGAAGCCACAATTGACTTTCACATGTTGACTTCCTGCATTGATCAATCTACATCTAGCATATGACATGGACTTGTCCATTGCCATTCTTAGACCACCTATAGAAGGTGAAAACTAATTCACATGAGGTTATCATACATATCACCCATAACTCTTCACACCAACTATCAACCATCTTCCCTTTAAACTATCTGTAAATCAAGCAATTCAGAGCTTACTTGACACCCTGTGGTCAAAAAACCTTTTTTTATCAACTCATGACCTCTCATGTGCAATGTTTGAAGAGCTTCTATTCATTAAGTTGATCCCACTTCAGGTCTATTTTCAATCCTTGTCAAAAACAAAGCATCATGCCCCATTCTTACCTTAATATGTTTGGTTGATGTTTTCATCATGACTTTTACCATCCAATATTTTAATAACAATAATTATTATTTTTACATTAAGTGAGATTACAACAACCATAACCATACCAATCATAACCATAACCATAACATTCATAAATATCTACACAACCTTAAGCATGATAACATTCAACTATCAACATCCAACACATTTTGTACATGTTTACAATAAACTATGCAATATTTTATTTAGGGTGTGAGGAGTCACATGACACATACAAAGTTATTAGACTATCCACACTTCACCTAAGGTTGCTACATACATTATTTTACTACCTAAGCACTAGGTTGATTTTTTGATGTGATGACTCTAGATTTATGTTCAACCAACTTTCTACTTGATTTCTTCTTGAACCAACATATGTAATATTCTTTATCTTAGAATCTGCTAAAGGGTATACTCTATTCTCCTCTTTTTCATTCATCCCCATATGATGAGAATCATATTTTGCTCTAGGTTTTTCACCCTGCTTTTTGATCATAGCCATTGCATCCCTTTGCTTTGGTTTTTCTACTCACATTGGTACCATCAGTTGTTGACTCAACACACATCCCCTTGGATAGAGAGGGTTCCCTCCATAGATAGGTAAATGGTCATGTTCTCCAGCCCTACATCTTGCATAGTGAAATTATTCCCTTTTTGTTGTTTCAAAGATAAGAGTTTAGGCTCAAGCTTGGGCCATGGATGTCTTTCCTCTTGTTGTTTATCTAAAAATATTTCCATTATCACCATTACATGTTACAATATCTGATTGATCTGTATATTTACCATATTGATTATTTTAGGTCATGAGGGTTTCTAATTATCTCCACCATTATTCCCATTGTTTTCCATCTTCAACCTTGTGTAGTGCTTTAAACTCTCTATAACCTATAAATCCAAATAACTCAATGATAGACATTCATCCTTATCATGATTCTTTAAATAGAATACCTGACCATTCTTCCTTGCTGACATGATTCTTCATTCCACCAATGGGGAAGGTCATATGATGTTATTAATTCCCTTGTATAGTCTTCCCACTTCAAATGGTCATGTCTACTTGTCTTTTTGTGTAGAGATGTACCCCTCAGTCCACCTAGCCATTTTGATAAAGTTATCATGCACCATCATGATTTCCCTTTATCACCCTTATCATCTGATCTATATCTGATGTCTTTGATTGTTTTGCATCTTATGATCCTTATAGGCTTGATCATTATCACCTTTACCTTGGTTGACATAAATTGGCTTCCAACCATATTCCACTATAATGGTCATGCATCCAAAACTACCATTATTGTTGGTAATGTCAGCTTCTAAATCCTTACCACTATAGAAACTCTTCCATTAGAGGTAGACTGCTATTAATTCATAATAATACATTCACTTTCTTGACGCCTCTACCCTCTTATTACTACCAGCTCATAACCATAGGCTCTAAATGTCAGACCCCAACCATTGGTAGTGCTTACTCAAACATGGACATCTTTTCTTTTATGCCAGTTGAAATTTCATCCATGGTAGGGGAACAATCACCTTCTCCAACTATATAACCAATCTCTTGGGCCATGCAACTTCTTGTTGGTTAGGCCTAACCTAGTGGAACCAAAGTCATTGGTTCTATGGTATTGGGATAGAGGATGTAGACATGTACAACTTTTTCCTAACATAGCTATTCAATTCCTAAGATAGGCACAGTCCATCCTCTATCACTCACCATGCTTCTATGTTTCTACCATGTGGAATTTGATATACCTTCAAAAAAAATCTTTGTAGGTTCTCACTTTACTACTACCCATAAAACTTGACTCGTAGTGATGATGAACTTTTTCTAAATTGACTATGTAAATCCTGATAGAAAACTCTCTTCTAAAACTTGGATCATAGCGATAACTTCTATCACTATGCTTATACCTTCACATAATTTTAGAAGGTGAAACCTCCTTACAAAGAAACCTCTTCTTTGGATTAACTCCATTGAAGGTTATTTTTGGTGCTTAACATTGTGTTCCCTTCTAATTTATCCTACCTTACCCATCTGTGTCTCTCATCCTACTAAATGTGGGATCATTATGGTAACTATTCACCAATCTACACCATGCACCTTCACCATCACCTTCATCAAACCCAAAACATCTATTTTACAAAACCTTCTCTATCATCCCAAACCAACCCATGTGATCCATCAAATTGGGGTAGCCAATTTGAGCACCATTTTCTAACCCTAGTTGAACTACATTGGCCTAATGTCCATCATCTATGTAGGCACTGCTTAACTTCTATGGGTAATTTGGCCACTAAAAACTAATTACCCTCCCATTTTCCTTCTCATTAACTTCCATTATTGACAACACCCTCTTGCCTAGGGCATCTTATGTCAGGGAATCTTTAGATTCTTCTTAGCATCCTTGTATTTTAACATCTAATAATTTATCTTCATTTTTACCTCATTACTGAGAGAACTATATTGGCCTAATATCTTTTTGGACTATGTAAGAAGTGCTCATTTGATAAGGTCATCTTGACCACATCCTTTAATTTATTTTCCCTTCTCACCTAATATCTTTTCCTCCACCCCTCCACCTATCTCCTCACCACCTCCCTCCCTTAAGCTTGTCAATCTCTTTTAACCACTTTTCTAACTTGTCAATCTCTTTTAACATAAATATTGATAGCCTTACTCATTGGCCCCTCTTATCTCCCATAAAGCCACCACCTACATTGCTTCATTGGCCTCCTTGACACCTTTCCTTGTTCATGATTCATAGCTCACTTCCCTACCCACTTTTTGCATTTTTTGCCTCTCTCTCCACTTTTTACCAACCTTTCCCCCTATCTCCTTTGTCTTCTATTTCCAACTTCATAATTTCCCCTTGTCCTTGGCAATTTGTCCAAACCTCTTCATCATTCTCATTTCCTCACTAATTATACATCATATTTTAGATCTTACAAGCTTTCTATTTATTTTGTTGTTGCACTTTTTCTTTACGTGTATCACCATTTCCTATCATTTCACCAATCTTCCCACCTTTCCCATTTTCCATTCTTCTTGCTTGCTTTATTTTCATCCTTTTTGGATTCTTTTTTTCCTCCAAAACTAGTTTCTACCTGGGTATTTATCATTTGATAAGCCTTCTATAATTTCCCCTTTTCTTCTTATCAATTTTTGCCTTTTTCCTTTCGTATTCCCCTTTTCCTCTTTCCATCTCAGTATTCACTTATCTTTTTCATCTATGTGAGTATCCATGCTTTATATACCTACCTCAATTCTTCATTTTTATTATTATCATCTATGATCTTCATAATTTATCTTCATCGCATTCCCTTTCATTGTTTTCCACCATCCTCTCCCTTTTTTTAGTTTCATTTCATTTTTCTCAACTTGAGGACATTCCTTGTTCTTCTTGATCTTCCTTTTTTCCTCCTATGTGTCCATGCCTGGATCTTTCCATCATTATACACCTTCATCTTTATATGTGACCTCATTATTTTCTTCACCTATCTCTTCATCCATCTCCTAGTCCACCTTCACCTCATCCCTTATTGGATCCCCTTTATTTTATCCCATTTAACCCCCACCTCTTCTAAGTGTAGTCACTAATTTTATCACATCTACATACATCTCCTTGTTTGATTCATCATTTCCTCCATGCCCTTGCTTCAATGCATGAAATATGGTTATGTTTGTTACTTCAAGTGCATCCCTTTCTTTCTTTAATGCCTTAGCATGTTGAGCTTGGATCCTCTCTTTTTTCCCTCTCTAGCTACTCCCTTCACCCTACCTATCACCTTTTTCCCTTTTAAACCTTTTACCCATTTTGAGCTTATATGATCACAACATATAGCATGATATGGTCATGAATATCTTCTATTCAATTTTAGTTTAATATGAGATATATACCAATCCTATGACTCTATAACATAATCAACCATGCCTATAAGCTCAATCGACCCACAAGCGAGCATGAGCACTACTAGCTATTAGGATCTAGATTCCTTACCCATCTCCTTTGGTCTTGCCTATTTTGAACCCCTTTTACTTTGACCTTCAAATATGTTAGAATCAAAACTAAAACCACCTTCAAATGGAAGTTTTTGGGTACCCACATGTGGATCCTAACTATACCCTCTCACACAACCTACCTCCCAACCAATAATTTCCCTTGATTCTCCTACCCAGCCTACATCTTCCTATGCACTATAATATCCCTACTCTTTAATCTCATTCCACCTAGTACCATTTTATAGGAGTCACCTCTTCCACCAAAATATTTTCCTCCTTGGTCTCTTTTAGACCTATTTTTCACACCTTCCTTTTGAATTCCCCAATCTGTCTATCTTTGTACATTCTTCTTCTATTTTTCTTCTTAGTTTTCTATTTATATCATTTATTTTCCTTCATATTTTAACATGCTCCCTCTTTTAATTAATTTTATTATTATTCACCTCACTCTATATTCCAAAACCCCTCAGAGTCTTTCTCTGAATTCCCTCAAAACTCAATGCTTACTTATTTTGGGGCCCCACTAGCTCAAGGGTCAAGGGTTCAAATATTCACCACTTCTCATTTGCCCACTCTGCTACTTTTCTGCCCTAAATCATTGAATAATACCCTTCCATAGCCTGTTAATGACATTTTTGTGGAGTGTTCACAATGTCAACTTATTTAGATGGTGATGAAAAAACTCATTGGGTCATCATGGTAATTCAAGTAGTGCCAATTTTTCTAAAAGCCTAGTAAAACATATTTCTCCTTTCTTTCCTTTAAAATGGTGGCCAAAATTTCATGCTTGAACCTGCTTATCCATGGCTATATATTCCTTTTGCATAGTTGAATAAATCATCTAATTACATCCTATATAATCTCATCCACCATTTATACCAAACCAATCAAAGAACTATTTGATGGCCATCCTTTTTACCCTTTAGAGCTTCTAATTCTCTAACATCCTTCAACCAGACCTAACTACATGATAAATCAAATTGGGACAACCCAGTTAACCAACATTCCCCACCTTATAAGAATTACATTAGGCCTAAATTTCATTTTGGACATTATGTCTAAAGGACTATGTAGGCAACGTCCACTTGCCTAATGCATATGGAGTCTTCTCGGTCACCCCATTCCAACCAACCAACCCACTTGCCCATGCCACCTTGACATTGGCTATTTTTGACCTGGATTCTATGCATGTTTTGTGATGACCTTGCCTTGGTCCTTTTGACTACACCAAATATGCTTGTTGTGTTATAATTTTTACACCCCACCTCATGTGTAACCAAAAAATTTATATTGTTTTATAGGAACACTTCCTACCCTAGATACCTATGAACAACACCGACCTTATTTAGATGACTTGATAATCTTAATATGATCAATTATGACTAAATTTATGGACTAGTTACCCTATTTTATGTCCATCTAGAACCTAACATTCTTTTTATCAACATTGTCTTTTCATAATCTTAACTATCATGTTTAGACACATTTTGTGAACCCATTGGCATTTCACATGCCCAATTACCTTATGGCACCACCTAGTACCTCCCCACTAATTGCTTATCAAACCTGCACCCAATTTGGCATTTTCTTATCGGCTCTCAGTTTGAGGGGGGAACACCTCCTCCCATACTTGGGGTACACTAACCTTTGACCAAGTGATTCTTTTTTATTTTGTATCTTGTTAATTCAAATCTACATAATAAAAAAGGGCAAAATATAGACACTAGAAAACTGCACACTTATAGTTTTTTATGACTAAATGCCTCAAGACCCACTAAAGACCCCCTAAACCTTATTAACTCTCAACCAACCCTTCTTAACCTAAACAAATAACTATTCTCCTATTCACATAGTAATATTCAAAAATAATATTTAGAATAATTATTCAAAAGTACTATTCACTATCACTATTCACTATGGGACCCACTATCACTATTTATAATGACATGGCAAGTGACATGGTAAGTGACATAAAAGGTGATTTGGGAGGTGATATGGTAAGTGACATGGATTAGAAGTGAGGTGGCTTGATTTGGGACATCATACCCCACTTGGGACCCTTTCCCAAGGTGCTTAATGACCTCATTTAAGCATCATAAGGCCCCCCCTTGAATTATGGTGAATTTACCCTTAAGGGACCATCATTTAACATATATTTTTTCTTCACAAATTAAAATTTCCTTAAAAATAGGTTACCCACCTCTTTAGTGATTTGGAAAAGATAAAGGGCACTATATTTTCCCATTTTTGACTTTTTAACCCAAATGGGAGACCCATGATCAAGGTGGGAATCCCACCACCCTCATATTTTGACTCATTCATACACCCACATGGAAAATGGCACCACATTTTTTGGGGCATATCTTTAATTTTTTGGATGAAGACAAGAAAGTTTGTTGAAAAGTCTTTTGGCCTCATTTAGACCCATGTGCATGATTCCCATTCAAAATTGGACTCATGTGCAAGGTGGGAGACACACCAACCCAAATGGGAGACCCATGATCAAGGTAGGAATCCCACCACCCTCATATTTTGACTTATTCATACACCTACATGGAAAACTACACCACATTTTGTAGGCCATATCTTTAAGTGCTTGGATGAAGACAAGAAAGGGTGTTGAAAAGTCTTTTGGCCTCATTTAGATGTGCATGATTCCTATTCAAAATTGGACTCATGTGTAAGGTGGGAAACACACCAACCCAAATGGGAGACCCATGATCAAGGTGGTAATACAACCACCCTCATCTTTTGACTCATTCATGCACCACATTGGAAATTGTGTCATACTTCTACTATTCCACCTTTTGGCATGGTTCTTGACAACAAATGCTATAAATACCCCCCTCTCCTTCACCCAAGGTTAAGTTGGAATTTAGTATTTGGTTATTAACATCTTGTTACAAGTATTTGAAGGAGGTCATAATTTTTAATTTCATCCACATCTTGGAGGAAAATAATTCAAAGCAATAAATCTCTACCAAAATTACCGTGGGATTCCTTCATCACATCATCAACAACATCAACCACATCAATAAGCCTCAAGGTAACCTTATTTGTTTTTTATGTTTTTTTTTTCGGTTATTTACTAAGTCATTCCTTTTATTACCTTGACCTTTAACCCTTAATCCACTTCCCATCTTAATCCATTGATCTCCTTTACCACCTTTGCCATTGTAATTCCATTGACCTCCTTTGCCCTCTTTGCAGCTTTGCCACCTTCACCCTCTTTTCTCCCTCATCCTTTTACTACCCTAGTTACTTATTGTTTTATATTTTTCAAACATATATCCCTCTCATTTTATTATCTCAATCAAACCCAACCAAACCACTCTTTTTACCCTTATCAAATTACCAAACCTAAAACCACAACCTTGCCTTAACCAATTTTTAGCATTAGCATAATCAAACTAGTTGCTTCATTTTGGTTAACTTAGTAAAGCATCTAATTTTCTAAATTAATTTGTTATCATTTTTTGTATTTTATTTTAGTTTTATATTCATTTAAGGCAAATATATTTCTTTTATAATTTCTACTTAAGTGTTTTAAATAAGTTGGATTGATAGCCTCCTAGAAAGCTTTCACTTTTAGGATCTAGATCACGCTAGGAAATCCACCAATCTACTTGTCTAGAAAACAAGTTTCTTTTAGTATTTTTTAATTTTTAGGTTATCCTCTTAAGCCAAAGAGGATCTCTCCATAATCACTTATATTTAACATGTGCACATTCAATAGGTATTCTTCCACGCCCTTATTAACTAGTTTCTTCTTTTCACACTTAAGAAAAATAAAAAATTAGATAGAAATAGAGTCACCAAGAACTATGGATTAAAATCCAAATTTATTATTCTAGATTAGTTCATATTTGGATTTGAGCATGATTGACAGTTGGTGATACTTTGGCACCCTCTAATGGTTCTCCTTTTTAGCCTATTCTCTTCTTGGGGCCTATTCTAAAATTTTTGCCTAAATTCTTGCCTCATCTACTTTGACCACATGGTAGTTTGACACTCACCTATCTTAATGAATCTCTGATGTCATTATGGTGGATTTCTAACTCAACATATGACACCTTCATGCTTAGTTATGTGAAGGGATACCCATATTTCCTTGAAAGAGTGACTACCCAACACGTGGCACCCTTGTTTTTAGCCTCACCAAAGAAGATCTCAAGTCTTCTTAGAGAAGCATGATCTCAACACGAGGTTCCCTCATGCTTATCCATGAGTGGTTTTCTTCATTTATACTTTTAACCTACATCATTAGTCAAAAAATAAAAGGGAACCCACCATGTTGTTATAATGAAGAAGAGACAATCCCTTCAATGGTATCATCATTGGTGTGAGTGCTAGGATTTCTAGGTGTCATTCTCTTGAGAGGCCATCTCACCTATATATTCTAGGTGCTTTCCTTTTGGAAATGGTTGGTTACCATTTTTGTTTATTTTAGTTATTTTGTATACTATCATTTTTAATAAAATAAGAATAAGAGTAGTTAGCATTTTTCCATTCTTTGACTTTAATAGGTGCCCCTCAGAGGTATGACTGGACATTCTGTATGTGACCTCAATGCCTTATATAATCATTTATCCATCTAACAATGAAGAGGATGTGATATTCTATGTTAATTTGCATGAGAAATTATTTGTGTCTATCATCTCTTTTCCTCTACTTCTACAGTATCAATTTTTGCTTTCATTATAGATATTAATTCATGCTTTATGTTCCTTTATGGTTTGTAGTGTTTAAGGGTTTGATCTATTTTATGCAATTATAGTTTAAGCATTTTAAATCTCTTGATGCATCACCTTAATTTTATGTTCATGTGCATTAGTGTTCTCACCAAATAAAAATTTGTCATGGTTATATCAAATCTTTTGCAAGGGCATTTACAATCAAAATGGAAGCTATTACAAGGCCATTCAAGGTATCTCATAGGAGATACCTTGAAATAAAATTATAATCATGTGCATGTTAAAAGTATCTCCTAGGAGATACCTTGAAGTAAAATTCCAATCATGTGCATCAGGGTTCTTGTTGAATAAAAAGGTGTCATGGTTATATCAAATCCCTTGTAAGGACCTTTGTAATCAACATGGAAGGTATTCTAAGGCCCTTTGAGGTATCTCCTAGGAGATATTTATTGATGTGGTTTTAATGTACAATACATCTATAATGAGGTATCCTCTAATGTTTTAGGATCTCAATGGAGGTAAAATCCACTCTAAGGCATGATTTATAGGTGTGAAATTTATTTCAACCTATCGATGAAATAGTGGGTAGGGCATGTAAGTTGATGACAAGGTTTTTTGGATGCAGGTGTGGTTCACATAGGGGTAATGAATCTCTACATGAGTTGGCCAGGTGGTTGATTGCTAATCTAAAGTGGGTATATCTTTAAAATAAACTCAAAAAAGGAGGGTAGGGTAAGGCAAAAAAGAAATCTTATGTGGTTTTTAGGAACTACTCCCCTGGCTATTTTCTAAAAGGAAAAGTGGTCTCAAACCTATGTGTGTTATTAGTAACAATTGCATGCACATAGTCAAATAAAAGCAGAATTACCAGTTAAAAGTTTTGAGATAATTATCTTGAAGGTCACTTTCAATTCTCTAAAGGGAACTTTTTTACAACTAAGGGTCATTCCAAAAGTCCCATTACACAAAGTCTAAAGGCTATGTTCCTTTAGATCTAAAGGGTCTACTTCATGGTAAATTCCTAAAGGGTCTACTCTATAGGGTATTTTTGGTGGGGAAAAGGGCTATGACAATTATCTCAAAGGGTAAGTAGTCATTTTAAAAGAGGCCAAAGGCCTAGGAATACAAAATCTTGAAGGGTATGTCCATGGCAAAGGGTTCATTACAAAGAGGTTGAAGGGTACTTTTTATAAGGCAAAGAGACCAAGATGAATATCTTGAAGGGAAGGCTTGATACGCTATAGGGTGGGGATAAATTCTTGAAGGATAGGTCTTGTAGGGTAAACAATCCAATACAAAAGTCTTGAAGGGTAAGTGGCCACTTCAAAATGTCTGAAAAGTCACTTTCAAAATGCCTGAGGGGTAGGTTCAGGTAGTCTAAAGGGTATGTGTCCTTTGGAGAAATTATTTTAGGGGAATTATTTTTGGACAAAATGTCCATAATAATTCTCTTGAAGGGTCACTTCTCTTAGACAAAATATTTAAAAAAAATACTTGAAGGGTAGGAGGGCCATTACAAAAGTCCTAAAGGGTACTTTCAAAGAGCTGAAGGGTAAGTTCATGAAATTTGAATAGAATATGCCCTTGAAAAAACTTTCAAAGGGTAAGTCAGAGGGGACGGGTCTACTTTGTAGGGCCTCTATCCATGACAAAAGTCTCAAGGGATCTACTTTGCAAAAGCCAAAGGGTATCTTGAAAAGGGATAAAGGGTAAGGTTCAAATGGGGGCAAAAGGCAATGTCAATTACATCAAGAAAAATTACCACAACCAAAAAGAACATAGACCAATTCTATCAAGGGAATTTTTTCAGACAAGATGTCTACAATAGTTCTCCTAATAAGGATAAGTCTACAAGAATTAGTATGTGGTAAAAATTTTGAAAAAAAACTAATAGGATGAGCTATGAAACAATAAGTCTAAAAATACAATAAGTCCCAAGAAGATGGAAAAGATAGTCCATAAAAACATAAGACCAAAACATAAGGCAAAGGAATTCTATTAGGGGATTCATGTTGAAATGTCATGGGTTTGTGGGTACATGCCACATGTCCTTGACTATTGAAAAATGAAGTCTTAATATTAATATCATAGGTGCCCTTGAAGGTATTACAAGGCCCTTCAAACCTTCAAGGGTACCCATATGCATGTTTAAAAGGTATCTCCTAAGAGATACCTTCAAACTTTTGGGTCCATAACAGAGGTTCAAATCAAATATAGGATCACAAAATATAATAAGGTAATCATTTTGCATAATTTTTCTCAAAAACCCCATTGCTCATTATCATTTTGTATTGTAATAAAATACATGGTTGAATATTGACTTAATTAGCTATTTTTATCTATGCGTTTATTACTCTTTGATTCATGTTTGAAATGTATCTCATAGGAGATACCTTTAAATTAAAATGAAGCAAGAATTGAAGTATGCAATATATGATATTAAAATCTATTATTTTTTTTGGATTGACATAAATCGTGTCATTAAAAAAATGTTATACATTACTTTTTTAACATTTTTAGGTTTTCACATATCTCCATGATTCTATTATACTATAAATATAGCTTTATCTCCTACATACAAGTATAAATTGGACTAATTATATAAATAACATGATTAACAATTCTTCTCATGTTTTTTACAAATGTCCAAGCTAAAAAATCATACATTAATGGATTTTTATTGTGGACACTATGTTTCTCTCCTAAATAATGGTAAGGTTATTGGTGAAGGAAGAATACACAAAGTGGTAGGTCTAGATGCTAAATCTCTAAAACCCATAAATCTTAGTTCCACATGCCATAATGTGGAAATACCTATTGAATGTGTAAGTGTTAATGTGACTAAAGCTTTTGATCTGACTCTATCGCTTCCATTTCCTATAGCTTTTATGGATTTTTTTTTTTTTTTTTGGGGGGGGGTGTAGTTTATAATTTTACTATATCAAGCACAAGAATGATGTAACACATCATAGACAATTTTTTTAATGGCAATGGCATGGAACCAAAAAAAATTGATTTTAGTTTTGCATATACAACCATTGCAACAAGAAAACCCTTGCTTAGATTCATTTGTTTAATATATTAATGATCCTACCACATTTTAAAGCCTAAGAAAAAAATTTCTTTAGAAAAGGGTACATTTGCTGCATAAATGTATAGCTCTTGCAAATGATGAAAAATTTACTTTTGGTTTTGTTGAATTTACACAAATAGGGGAGATTTTTGGTTGTATTCCTATCCCAATGTTAGAAAATTAATTGGGAATTTACATAAGGTTAGTTATAAAACATTGTGAGACTTGTAGCATAGAGGTAACTAAAACATCTATCATTAGGTGGCCTTCCAAAAAAATAGTGGACATTAAGACTTGTAGAGCAATCAATTTACAATACATGACACCAAAGGAAAAATAAATTGGAAATATTTGGGACATAGTATATAATAAATTCACTCCTTAACTGAGATTCCTAGCACAAAGGCATCCAAAAAAATTAACTCATGCCTAAAAAAAAGTGGGCTAAAAAATAAATCAGCCAAATACTTCACTCAACTAAGTTGAGTTTGATGAAATCATATATAGTGAGATTTCAACAACATATGTGGATAAATGTAGCACCAAAAAAAAGGTTTCAATCAAGATTATCATTTGAGATTCTAAAATATATAAAGATGAATTTTTTTGATTCCACCATAATAGATAGGAGGCAACCTGTCTTAGATTCCCTTTCTATTGGTTTGTTTAATAAAAATAAAAATAAAACTAGCATTGATTTTTATGGTACAGAGATATATTTGGAAGCTTGGCTTAAAATTTATGGATTGAAGAGAAGTAGATTTTTTGACATTCAAAATTGTCACAAAAATGAGGAACAAAATGCATTCCATGTAGGAATATTTTGAAAAAATCCCCAATAAAATACAATAACATTTTAAGATTTTTTAGATCAATAGGTGAATGATTTTGTAGATGTTTCTCCATGACTAACATGCTAGGTAGATATAGGAAACTCATGATAAAATGTTTGACATCTTCCAACATGTTTCACTCCAGAATTTTAGAGGTTCCACATCAATGTACCACTATTAAATATGCAATATGAGTCAATATCCCAACCAAAATTTAGTAACATGTGGATAACTAATTTCTATGATGTGAAAATTACCATATCTGATGCCTTCAATAGGTGTAAAACATGCATCTTGTTGACTCAACAGAAACACTCTAAATCCCTCTCTAGAGATCAAGAAGAGTGTATTGATCAAAAATTCATGATGCACTCAAATCCAATACTTTTTACAAGATAAATATATTACACACATAAATGCATGTCAGATCAGTACCTTGAAGAATGCCTCAATATCATTCATGACAAGGAGGAACATCAAAAAATATTTGTGTTGAGGACAGTAACAAAAATCAAAGCAGTTACCAATAGAATATTAGAGTTTTTAATGGTAGGGATTATAACACATGGTCATGGTGTAGGTGGATATGGGCATTTTTTTTACCATGCATTCTTGGAGGGTCTAACTTTACTATCATCTCATTGAATAAGTGCTTCAGGGATATGGAAACAATAATCTTAGATACTTATCAATATTTATTATATAAAATTGCATATTCAAAATATCCATTGTATGATGAACTATTGTCTAACAATTTATACCCTAAATGCTATAAATATAGAGAAGAAGCACAATCAATTGGCACCTTCAATAAACTTCCTTATAGGCTAAACCTTCAACTAGACAACTATTGTGGGGATAATAAGAATAGGTAATTCCATCATAATTATATTTAAAAAATTCCAAACCTTATGTGGAAAAAATTTTACATTTAAAAATTCACAAAAGCATGTTTTTTTATATAGTTATGTGTTGTAATATTTATCTCTCCTTGTCTAGAAAGGTGTTTTCCTCGATATCAAGGTCAAATTTTTCCCTGTAGGACATACCCATGAAGATATAAATGGAAAATTTGGAAACCTATCTATATTTATAAATAAAAAAGATGTATGGAGTGTGGAAGAGATGATGGACACTTATAAGATGTGTGAAAATATAAGAAACTTCATGCCATATTTGATTGAAGAGGTAGTGGATTTTAGAGAGTATGTTAACAGTTACCAGCTGAAGGGAAGAAACAAAATAGTAGGCTTGATAAAAGGTCAATACTCTCTTCTATGCATGGAGAAATGTCAACCCATTATGTGTTGAAAAAACTCTATAATATATATAAATTGGTCAGCCATGATTACATTATGGGAAAAAAAATAAAATATTGAGCCAAATGTTTCAAAAGGTAATCTGAAAAAAAATATTTCAAAGACTTGAAAAATAGAGAAATGTCTCAAGATTCCATTATTGCAAAAGACTTAAATAGAAGTAGAAAAAAGAGTGAAAAATAAATTAAATATAACTTGAATAAGTATGTACAACAATTCAATGAATTTGGTTTGACCAGAAATAGTAAGTGGATGGATCTAACATATTACTTCCAAAACATCCATGTCATAATGAAAGAAGACATGTTCCCTTCTAAAGTTGAGTGCATAAGATATTTTTGGCCTAAAAATCATCATGACAAACCCCTACATAGAGATCTGTATAAATGGTTCATGATAGGACCCTTGATTTTGGAGTGGCATCTATAGATACATATGTTGGTCCAAAAAGCAAAAGAATAAAAATTACATTTAATCTAGCTCAAGATGTGCAAATCAAAGATATGTTATTTTCCAAACCTAAAAATTTTATAGGAGTGGACTACATAGTATGGGTTGCTAGATCTAAAATCAATATTGAGATACTAAAAACAAATGGGGATATAGAATGAAGGTTCAATGTAGCTTAGATCATCCCAATTCATGTAGGGAAAAAGATGCAGAAGAAGCAAAAATTTATTCAAGTTATTTGGAAAAGAAATGAAATCCAAACCTAACTGACACATCTTTACCATCCATACTCATAGATAGTATCATCTATGTTTGGAAACCAAATAAAAATTGGGAGAGGTCATACACTTGTTCTCACTAATTTTTTAAAAGGCATTGTAATAGACTATTTGAATGTATCATCCCAGTAGGCACTAACAAAAATAATGATAAAAGAATTGGGAATTTGAAATGGTGTTTCCTTAATTTTGGAATGAGAAATATGAATTTTTTTTCAAAATATAGACCATTTTTTGAGAATGTATAATTTTTTATTATTTTATTTATTTATATTATTTATAGTGGCACTTCACATTTTGGGTCTTGAAAAATACACTTCACCATTTGAGTTTTATATTTTGTATTACAAAAATTCAATATTTAGGTAACTATGCATCTATTTAATAGAATTTGACTATCGGAATGTCCACTTCACATTTTTGTGATTCAAAATGTTCTTTGGTTTTTGCATATTCCAAAGAGCTAGATCACATTTTATGAATCACAAAAACCTCATGGGTTTTTTGGTTTTTTAAATTAAACTTCATATTTTTCATCCTTTAAAATGGTATTTAGCAAATGGTCTTCATAATTTTCACATCTAAGAATTTACACTTTGGCTTTTGTGTTTTAAAAAATAAACTTCAGCATTCCCATGTATGTGAAAAAGTCTTCAAGGTTTACACCTTCGAATGTTCCCACTTGTGCATCAAGATTTATTCTTAAACAATTTTGTGTATCAACAAAATTTGTTATTTGGTTTTTCAATTTTTCAAATTACACTTCATTACAAGCACTTGAGATTGTGCCATGTGGAATAATCTCAATGACTCAACTGTGCAAAAGAATGACCAGTCCAAATAGAAGTCTTAAATAATGTGAGCACCTAAGATTGTAACATGCATCACAATCTTGATAACTTGACTATGTGGGAGATTATATTAATAATATAATAATATAACACCTATGATCAACACATGTCATGTACACAAATACAAGATAAACTTTGATGGTCATGAAGACATCAATTGAATTAGATTAAATAGATAGTTCATGATCCAATCAAATGATGGCTTGTGGCATCCCAATCATCCTAGGTTTTTAAATCATATATTGCCCAAGTTCTTGATTGATGTATGGATTATTTTTCCTTAAGAAATAAATTTCCAAGTCTTATTATCTATAAATGCATGCTCTGTTAACCAATTTGAACAGTTGCATAATTTAGACTTATTACAAATATATAATATATATGTCATTTATTTGTAATAAGTCAAAGTAATTCTTGATGAAGTCCAATTTATTTATGATTGTTTCAACTACTAATTATTTATGACCATTTTAAATTATTTGGAATTATGATAAATATATAAGATAGATGTGATTTATTTGTAATAAATCTAACTTAATCTTGATATAATCCAATTCAATCTTGATACAGTCTAATTTATTTCTAATAGTTTTTAAAAATTTGGATTGTTGATGAGTCTATATTATCTAAAATAGTCCTTACCAATATTTTAGATCAATTTGTGGCATTATTCAAGTCACGATGGTTCTTACATCTTTATTTTGATCAGAAGCTCACAAATTTATAAAATCTAAATCAAGCAGATTTATCATTAAATGAGTATTAGGATCAATTCATTAAACTTCTAAAGTACATACCTCAGTACTAGGGAGATGAGAGGTTTAATATAAAAAATATTATCATGGGATTGAAACCCCAAATTTGTGAAGAGGTAGATGCTCATGGACCTTCCACCATGAACCAGGTTTTTGAAAAGGTGGTCAAACAAGAGCAAAAGTTCAAATTTCTTTCACATACTAGGGATAAGTTCAAGAAAAAGTTTAGAAATTCAAATTCAACCTTCAAAAATAATAATTAGAAATAGAGGAGTGGAGACTCTAGGAATTAGTTCAAAAGTTAGAATGCCAAGTTTAACAATGGTTCAGGCAATAAGTAATAGGGTAATGAATCCAAAGGTAGTTTCAAGGGAAACCAATAGACTGATAAGAAATTACCACTTGGAGGTTTCTTCATTTGTGGAGATGACCATTATTCTCATGATTTATCTTAATAAAATTCAAAGGTCAAATGTCTTAATCCTTACCAAGGTAGTTTTCAGCAATAGATTCATGCAGTAGCCAACAATTAACAAGCTGAATTTTAGGCATTACCCATAGAGCTATCAAGTACTTTATTTGACCATCTAGTTTCCATTTTGATAGATATAGGAGCAATATAATGTTTTATATATCCTATAATGATTATTAATTTAACTATAAGATCTAGAGTAATGTAAAATGCATGGTTAGTATAATATGGGAATGACTCAACAGTCATGGTCGATAAGTGTTTAGTTGAAGAAGAGATTAGGTTGCCTGAATTCACAATAGTTGTGGATCTATATGTAGAACCACTGAGGTTATATGATGTGATTTTGGAATTTAAGTATCTTATGAAACATAAATCCAAGTTTGACTTCTACCTAAATAAGGTTGAGTGTCTGGATGATTTTGGAAATTAGGCACAAATTTAGGGAGAGAAAAGAGAGCTGAAGCTTAGAAAAATTTCTGCTATACAACTCAAGAGGGCTCAAAGAAAATGGTGCCAAGAATTTATCATCAAGATAAATGAAATGGAGTAAATTAAGGAACCATCTCTCAAATATTACCCTTTTCTTATAGGTTTTTATGGTGTGTTTCTAGAAGATTTGTTAGGTTTGCCTCCTATATGTGAGTTTGATTTCTCTATCAAAATCATTCATGGTTTAGAACCATAGTCTAAGTCACCATACAGGATGATAACCACTGATATGGTTTAATTTAAGTCTTAACTCTAGGAATTATTGGCAAAGGGGTTGAGCAGGCCAAGTGTGTCATCATAGGGTGCACTAGTTGTCTTTATCAATAAGAAAGATGGTACCATTCAACTTTACATTCATTACAAAATGTTGAACAAGTTAACTATCAAAAATAGGTATTTTTTACCTCATATAGATTATGATTTTAATCAAATATGGGGAGAACTGATCTCTTTTAATATTGATCTTAGAGTAAGATACCATCAATTGATAATTCAAGATGAGGATATTTTGAAGATAGCATTTAGAAATCAGTCTGGGCACTATGATTTGGGTTGAGTAATGCTTGGACAACATTCATGAATCTCATGAACAATGTATTCAGAGATTACCTTGATCAATTTGTTTTGGTTTTTTTGGATGACATTCTTATATACTCAAAGAATGAAGAGGAGCACCTTCAGCATCTAGAACTGGTTCTTCAATGTTTACAGAAGCACAAGTTGTATGGCAAGTTTTTTAAGTGCACATATTTAAGGAAAGAGTCCAATATTCAGTACATATTATCTCTGTGAATGGTATCTTAGTAGATTTAGGAAAGATAAAAGTTATTATGAAATGGCCAATGTCGAATAATGTGTACTAGGTAAGAAGTTTTATGGGGTTAGTAGGCTATTATAGAAAGTTATTTTCAAAATTTTCCAAGATAGCTAACCAATTATTTCCTTGAAATGTAAGAACAATTTTTTTGTTTGGATAGAGAAGTATGAAGTAGCTTTCCAAGTATTGAAAAGAAGGCTTATTTTCACACTAGTGTTAAGAGTTCCTGACCCCAATGGTCAATTTTTAGTGATCATAGATGTGTCAGGGGATGGATTAAGAGGAGTCCTTATGTAGGATGGTGTAGTGGTGGCTTATGAATCAAGGAAACTTAAGCCTTATGAGGTTAACTATTCCCTCATGATCTATAAATTATATCGATTATGCATGCTTTGCAACTATGATGGCATTACATGTTGGGAAAACCTTTTAAGCTCAAGATGGATAACTTGGGACTCAAGTACAACTTCACCCAACCAAATTTGAATGCTTGTTAGAGATTATAGCTTGAGTTATTATCTAATTATGATTTTAACATCAACTATATCAAAGGCAAGGAGAATAGAGTATCAGATTCCCTAAGTTTTAGAAGGTACATAGCAGTTATAGCTACGATTAAGAATACTTTCAGGGATCAAGTGATTGAATTCTCACCAAGAGATGAATTCTATGATCAAGTCATAAAAACATTACTATAAAAAAGTTCACTAAATTTGTCTTAGTTGGTTCTTATTTTACTTCAACCAAGCACAATCATGGGATATTCCCTTTGTGCTCAACATATAAATCACTTGACTATGATGACATCAATCCACATAAGGCACAAGCCTTATGTGCTCACCTGAAGCATAGCTAAGAAGGAACCAGGGCCCGCATTGGGTTAGTTATACCATGGCATTAGACTTAAATTAGGGGACTTGATCAATTCATCAAAAGCTTTAGGTATATTCATAGGCACAAGACTTTTGTGAACTATGTCTAGTGTTATATAGGCACTTGAAGGGTCAAAAGGCTTGTTTTGCTCAAACTACTCATATTAGACATGTGATCCTAACAAGGATATGAATACTTGGCATAGACTCTATACTCAATATTTATGCAATTTATAGATGATGTCATTATATTTTACAAGGACTCCATTAATGATGCAAACCGAAAGCATGCATGAGCATTAATTAACATAAATGTATTGAAACTATGACATTATAACCATTACACATTCCAATAGAAATATAAAAGATGCATAAAATAAAATATCTTATGTTTTAAGGCAACAATATTCATCATTAATTTTAATTTAAAACATATTATATAGTTCATGGTAGAATATATGTCTAGTTCATACTACTTAGTGACATAGAGGCTCATAGATGAGCTTGGGTACTTACAAATGGAGCCTTCATGGCATCCATAATAATCTTGAGTCTAATGGATGCCAAATTACTATATATAGATCAAATTAATTTCACTAGATCTCTACTATAATTATCTATCTCTTTCTTCTTCTAGATCAAGCTCCTTAAATAACCTTCAAGATCACCCTTGTTATGGTGGAAGGTGCACACTGAATTTTGAGCTAGAACTTGGTGATCATACCTATTGGCTCTATAGCCTCATAAAATATAAATTGTATCTACCATGTTTCCTCAAATCATCGAAGATGCATATAAAATCTAGGATTTAATTATCCATTTTCTAGCTGGTGCAAGATATGCATTGCACCCTCCAGCTAGAGCCAAAATGTCAAAATGCTAACCATTGTGTAAAATGATTCCATCACACCTATGTGCATGTTTTATTGATATGAATATTTTATTAGTGAGATAGGGGCTTAACATTACCCCCTATAAAAAATTTATTCCATCCTTAGATTAGGATATCAAGCTCTTTGGAATGTAGAACTTGGGTGTATTCTCCTTAAGTTTAGTGTTGAAGTCTTTAAGTCCCTTAATAGCGAGCTTGAGTTTTTTGATGGTGCTATCTATTTTGGTGGATGTAGTAGTGAGCATAAGCACGTCCATTTTCTCTACTTCCTTATGAAAGGCCTCAAGATTATCTTTTGCCTTTTCCACACTTTCATCTAGGATCATTCTTTGATAATAAGCCTTAGTCTATAGAGCACAAAAGAGTGATTCCAAGTTCTACTCTTGATCCTTGATTTGTTTACTAAGCACATTAATGCTTCCCATGATTTTTGCCTATTTTAACCTACCTACTGAGTATATTTATGCCATCACCTTTTCTTTCTCCTCATTTTCCTAATTTAGGTACACATCTATAACTGAGGCTTAGTTGCATAAGCTTAAGAAAATGACATCTATTTCATCTATGCCTTCATATAATTTTATGAAGAGATATTCTACCTATTGGAGCTTAATAACTATCTCTTTTTATAGCATGATTATAGGGTCCTCTTCTTATTTCACTAGCTCAGGTTTTAACCTTGGGATCATCTGCTCCACCAACACACAAATTTTGTCAACCTCTAAAACATGTGAAGTATTGACATTGACCAGAAGAGATGGTTTATTAATCTCTATACACTCATAGAGTTGTTATGGCCTGATTTTAGTGGTCTACATTTCATCTTTGGCTTATTTTTGGATCCTTTTCCATTTTATCACCCTACTGTCATTGATGATGTTTCAATGTGCAACTTCTATGACCATCCTAATCAGTGCATTCCTAGATTAGACTGGGTTCATGGTGTGATGGTTAATAAATATGGAGTCCTTCCCCTCATTAGGATCATTCAAGATTATCCACTCTACATTCCTTAAATTAAGGCTAATCCATATAGTGATCAAATACAAACAAGAGTTCTTTGTGTATCTTAGTCATGGTGGCTTGGGAGGGCATAGTGTCATACACATATATTTCTTCTTCCACCCATCCCTTTTGTACCTTCTCCCTTGTATGTAGATCCTTATCATCCTTCTTGATGATAGCCTTTTCTATCTATATTTATTCCTCTTCACTAATGTCATCACTCTCTTTAATGATCTCCTCATAAGACTCACCTATTTGATCCTTAGGGGTTTCTTCCTTAGAATTCTCCCTCTCATCCACTTCTTCCTTCTAATGTTTCTCAATACTCACCTCCACAATAATCATTTAGACATCAACATCACCTTGTTTTTATTGGGGTTCCTCCATTATCTCTATTTTTTTTCTAAGGTGCTAGTATCACCTTCCTTTTCTTCAGACACCCCTTCACTACTTGGGCATGCCTCTTGCATAGATTTTTCTACCTTCCTAGTGGGTGAAATTGGTGCTTTCCTGACCATTTCAGTCATCGGTCTTATGCTTATAATAACCTTCAAGGCCCTTTTATCTACCTAGGCTAATTCTTTTTCCAATCAAGTCTTTGTCTTCTTTATCCTCTTCTATTTTTAGGGGTAGTGTGGAGGATTATTCATTAGATGTGGGGCTTACTGAATCCTTTGTTTCCTCAAGTGTGGTGGTCATGCTACTTTGTAGGGCTTCTTATACATCTTCGGCACTTGTCTCCTCCTCCCCTTCTTCTATCTATAGGATATATGTCCCTAATCTATCTTTTTCATTATCATCATGTATTCTAGATTTGAGGGTTGCCTCTTTATCCATCTTCACAAGAATTATAATATGGAACACAATATGTCCCTTGGTCTTTTTCTTTTGCTTCTTGCTGGAGGAAGCACTTTATGGCATGAAGTTCATGCACTCTTTTGGAGCTACAGGTGTAATTTTCTCTTTGAAGGTAATTTTTAACTGTATGCACTCTATGATTTCTTCAAGCTTATCTTCACATTTATTTTGGAGAGTCTTCTCCTACATCTTTAGTGCAACATTCCATACATCATTGACTAGGAAGGGGCACACATCATCCTTTCCATGATCATTTCCCTTCATGTATGGCTTCATTTCATAGTAGAGGTTGAATATCCTCCCATTTATTATCACTCTTTGGAGGGGATGGATGTTCATCCTATCAGAGTCATCTTCCTCATATTTGGTGGCCCTAGCTCTAGGGCACACAAACTAGTACCTCATACTACTTCTATCTTGATTCGTGATCTTGATTAGGATCTCAAGTTATTGCATGTTAGGTATTTTCCTTAGCTCTACCATGAAATACTTGGCTAGGAATGCGTAAGGTAATAGGAGCCACCCTGATATGTTCTCATCTATGAGTTTCAAGCATACCACATAGAAGTGCTACATTATATCAAAGGTTACCTTTCTTGCTAGTTATTAGGGGATTTCTTGAGGGATGTGTAACTCAATACCAAAGGCTTATATGTACCTATTACACCACCCTTGCACCCTAGTCTTGTACTTATAAAATAAGTTGGGTGGGTAAATAAATTCTTGGTACTTCATTATAGGGGACTAAATATTAGGTGGAAACACCCATAGGTGGTCATCATCACCATCTGGCATACATATCTCCTTTATCACTATTAGAATCAAAATATACCCCTACCTAAAGGTTTTGCAAACTTGATATCACTCTTGCACATTCTTGACAATCTCCTCAATAATGAATTTGGAGATGTTGAATTTCACCCCTTATGCCATGTTGTGGGAAATGCACAAGAAGGTCTTGTTAATGTCAGACCACCAAATACTAGGGCATAGTTTGTAGCTAACTAGGTACACTATATCCCTCATGTTGGGGTATTGGATGTCCTTGATGGGAAACGTGAATCCTAACTTGTAGTATCTTAGGAGCTTTACAACCCTCTTAACCTCTACTTTATCCTCCATCATCTCATGGATGCCTACCCCTACACTAGGTAGTCCCATGATTCTACTAATGAGGTGCACTAAGATCCTCATACATCATCTTATAAAGTATAAATTATAACCATGTACATGCGAGAGAAGGAATTTTACCAACTCTTCTAGAATGTGAAAGCTTGGTAGTTTAAATAATTGCATTATGCTCATTGTTTCTAATTTGTCTCTAATGGAGACATTGAAGAGTGCAATTCCTACCTTTGTCTTCTTCCCTATGTCTACCATTTAATCCTAGTTTTACTCTTGTTCATTGCACGCTATACGGTGGTTTTAGTCCTTTAGTTTACACATGTGTGAAAATGACACCCACTTATCCCCCACCATGACCTCTAGGGGCAATTGTATTTCTCTATAGGCAAGCATTTTCTCACTTTTAGATCTACCTCTATGATGCTTACACCTTATACCATATGCACCTCTCGTTTCATGGTGGATATTTCTTTCATCGCCCAAAATTTTTTTGCATCCTTTTATGCTTGTGATGATCCTATGTTTAGTCTATTTTTTCTCATTCTAAAATAAATACTATTGATTTGTGGATAATTGATCTTTTTTAAGCCTAAAATCATGCTTGACACTTCTTCATAGTCATGGTAAATGCAACTATACATTCAGCTCTCAAGCTTATTGCATCGTTAATAGTGGCTTAGTTATTATTCAAAACTTCTACTACCCTATTTCTCTATCAATTTCTCTCTGCTCACCTCCTTTTCAATTCAAAGCAAATGCAATCTTTTTGTTGTTCACTTATTCTCGCTTGGGGGGATGTGGATGCCTAGTTTTCTATGGTAGTATTCTCTATTTTTAATGGCTTCAAATTTATTATCTATTTTGAATTCTTTCAAAGGTTAGTAACCTATTGAAGTCTTTCATTCACCCCTTTATACTCTATTTTGAGCTACCTTATTAATGGTTGGCAATTAATGACTGGTGGCATGTGAATTTCTTAAAATCTACTAAACCCACAAAATATACTAAAATCCACCATTAGTTGCTCATTTATTGTAAATCTTTGTTCTTCCACCACCATAACATTAACTTTGTTAATGGTTTATTCAGTGAAGTGATAGGTAATTAAAATAATCACTTCAAATTGACCATTGGGTGAATGCCAGCTATATCAATGGTCATTCTCTTTTGCTTAGTTCAATTTGGCATAACCTTCACCCTTCTTAAGGAAACCTAGGTACAACACTTCACATGTGCATGATTCAGCCTTCTTAGTTTCATCTCTTCTTTATGTTGCACTTTCTTTCAGTGGACCTCTATTTTTTAGTTAATGTCTTTGTGCTTTCATGTTCTTACTTCGACATTCCCTAACCCATATAAATCCTTACACTTTTCCTCTAGTGCTTCATTCTCTTTTCTTGATTTATTATACATGAGCATCTTGAGTACCTCCCTTTGTCAACTTATACTCATAGCTTTTTGAACCTAGTAAACTTCACATACCCAAAAACTTAGGTATCTGGCCTTAGGCACTTAGAGAGTGATTGTGCTCAATTCACTTAATTGTATTTATGCATTTAAGCACCAAGAGAGTTCTCATATGGTCCTAAAAGTGTCACACTTATTTACTCAACACAAATGAAATAAGCATAAGGAAATATTTGTCCTACACCAAATTTTATTATGGTAAAAAAATCAATTGAATTATGATCAAGAAGTTGGTATTTGATGGTGCAAGTGCCATCCTAGTGATTATATAGCTTCAATATATTGTTTTTGAAATGCCCAAGGAAAAATTCACTTGTTAACATGCACAGCTTGTATGTACTAGTCTCAAATATACTTTGGATGATATAAGGTCCCATCCATCAAATATACAACTTGCCTAGGTACTTAAGGTACTTAGAGTCATATAACAAGACCAGTACACTTGCTATAAATATCTTGTACTTGATGTGTTTATCATGCCATAGCTTTTGGCATGCCTTTTTTATTTACTAGATCCACCATATTTGGGCATGTGTCTCATTTAGGCACTCCAAGTATTTTAGGTGTGTGCTCGAAGACTTTTGGTCATATAATAAACCAATATGTGCAATGCACAATGAGGGTAATATGAATTCCATAGGTAAAATAGCCTATGTGACAAATACCATTTAAAATGGTATAGCCTTGTTCAGGAGCTTGTACATAGTACGATAGACCCATGATATTACTAACACATGGTCATCCCAATATTTATGACCAATGTTGCATATTTTTGTGAGACACATCCCTAATATTTTATTAAATGCTTCAATGGTACCATTCACTTGGGGATGGTAAGGTATCATTTTATGGTGCACCATCATATATTTAGTTAGTAGAATCTAGATAATTTTGTTGATGAATTACATGCCATAATCATTATTCAAGATAAGTGGGCATCCATATCCATTGATGATATTCTCCCAAACTAATCTTACTGTTATGGTGGTTTTATAATTTTTGGTTAGCACTACTTTGGCCCACTTGGTGAAGTAATCTATGGCATCTAGAATGTACTGTGTGCCTATGCACCTCAAAGCCAAAGTAATAATCCCAACAACGTTAATGGCCTATTTTTCAAATGGCACTCAGGCAAGGATGGGGATGAGACACATCTCATACTAGTGTTTTGGTTATCCCATGCACTAATAGATATCACACGCTTTGGAACACTATTTTCATCCTAAAATAATGTTAGCCACCACAAGCCTGATTATAGTACCTTATGCACCATAGCATCTCCAACATTATGGCCTCCAATAATCCCCTCATGCACATATTATAGTACTTGAGTCTCATTCATGTTGTAGGACATATCAACACATGACTTCATCATGTCTCAACTTGTATAGCTCCATACCAATGAGTTGAAAAGGGGTGACATGAACTATGAGATGCTTCTTCTCTTTAGTCATCATGGTTTGGGGCATAGATCTAAAGGTCAAAAATGTGGTAATCTTTGCCAAGTGTTTTAAGACATGTTAGACCTGATAAATTTACATGTTAGGTATATCATCTTTAATAGGTTCTACTGCATCAATAGAGTTGATGTAGGATAGATGTTCTAGGCCGGAGTTTTGTTTTCTAGGATTTACTACAATAGAGAACTAGAACTCTTGAAATGAAAAAAATCGTATATCAATGCACCCATGTAAAATGGGCTTGTTTCATAGGTACTTGAGTGACTCATGATCAATAAATAAGATGAAATGGGTTGCTATCAAATATTTTTAGAACTTTTGTATAGTGTATATCATGGAAAGCACCTTGTGCTCAATTATGATGTGGTTAGGTTCTACCTTGGTTAGTTTTTTGCTTGTGAAGAAAATAAGATGATCCATTTTTACCTCATCTGGTTGTACAATAATGGCATTGATCATAGAACTAGGTACATCAACATGGATGTGGAATAAATTCACCTAGTCAAGAAATTGTAATATTGATGCACTTGCTAGTTTGAGCTTTGGGGTCTCAAATGCATCTTCTTGCACTATGCCCTAATAGAATGGGTCATTCTTTTGTAAGAGATCTTCTAGTAGCACCATAATCTTATCATAGATCCTTATGAACTTCTTTTGGTACTTATAATGCCCAATAAAGGCATGAACATATTTATATGTTGATGGGGTTTAGAGCTAAAGGATGATAATAATGTTTATTGGATCAATGAGCAGACCATCCTTGAAGACAATGTGCCCAAGTAAAGTGCCAAATGGCATTACAAAAACACACATCTTGAGGTTTAATGAAATTTACAACTGCCTTCACCTTTCAAATATAAGATGCAAGGTGTCATAGTGATTTTCACTTACCCATGCACTTTCAATCATCGAAGTATACTTAGAGGAAATTGTGAATGAAGTCTTTAATATTGGTGATCACTACTTGGGAGAACATATTTGGCACATTTTTTAGTCCAAAGGGTATCACATTGTATGTGAAACAACCCCATTCAATTATAAAGGTGGTTTTGGGATTTTATTCCTCCTCAATTTGGACTTAATGGTATCCTAAGAACCCATCATTAAAGGTGTATATCTCGTAACTTGTGATGCCATCTAATACTTTATTGGTGAATAGAGTTAGAAAGGGGCCAGTCACATAGGCAGTGTTCAATAGTCTATAGTCAACACAAATGTAGATGCACCCATCCTTTTTGATGCTAATTACCATTGGGATAACCCATTCATATTCCTATATGGGATAGATGATGCTTATGGCTAGCATGGCATTGATATTTGTCTTGACTTTACTAAGAATATTTGGGTTCATCTTATAAGGTTGCTTCTTGATGGGTCTTGTATCATTGACTAGTTTGAAGCTCATCTTCCCAAAGGATGGGTGTCTGCCTTTTATATTTATATAGTTCTAGGGGAAAAAGTCTTGGAATTCCTTCAAGAGATCCACAAGGCATGTCAATTTTGTGTCAGACCAATAGGCTCCTAGAGTGACAATTTTTGGTTCCCCCTTTGAACTAATATCTACCTTGGTAGTTCTTAATGGTGTGTGGTAGGGTTCATTATTTTATTGGTGTGAATCCTTGACATGTCTACTACCTATAGTTATTTCTACCCAAATATGGGTAGGGTCTTCTTTTGGGGTGTTATCCTCAACTTGGTGTACTAACTATTTTTTCCTATCAAATTCTTCTAATTGTGTGCCTTCTATGTGTCATCATCTTCATTGCTAGATTCACTATTGAGAGGTTGATATTTAAATAAGGTTGGGAGTGTTAACCCTTTTTTATTGAACATGTATTTTATGTGCTCCTCTAATATTTTAGTGTCCTCAAACACTGACCTTCAAACTACTTGTAGTGGCTCAATCAGTTTAAGGTTATATGAAGAAAAGGAGGTATGAACAAACTGCTCCTTAAGGGTATCCCAATTGGCTATCTCGTGGCATGTCTCATTGACTACATACCATGATTGTGCCCAAGTATTTAAGGACCTATAAAAGGCATGCACCCATAGGTTATTTGGGGCATTTTCATTATAGATAGTCCATGTTTCTTCATAAAGATGCCCATACACTATAGGGTTAGAGTCACCAGAGTAGGCTAAAATGTCCAAATCCTCATTGCTTTTTATGAACCTAGTGAAAATAATTGCCTTTACATCCTTCCAAGTTGGAAAATATAGGCATCTACAATTCCAACTAATGAATGGCAATTATCCTCAATGTGTATACTAGTGCACCCATTCTATCCACTTCTTTTGGCACACATGACTCAAGGTCATGGACATAGCTTTCCACTAGATTACTCCATTCATATCTTGGGAGCACTACAATTTTTCCATTACTAAGATGGAAAAATATTTTTCCTTTCTTATTGGTGTAAGGTAACCATCTTTTAGAAGCATGTTCAATATGGACCTATCCTATCTTTACAAATTTTGGTGCCTTTGCATGTACCAAGCAGCACCTTTGACTAGTGGTCTCATATGCTTCCTCAAACCATCGATCACAAGAAATTTTAGTGGTGTGTGAGGCTTATTTTCCATCTTCTCAAGAGAAGACTCCTTGATCATTTGGGTCTATATTTTCGGCACCTTCCATTTTGATGTTATAGATGTGGTTGATCTCATCCTCGATGTCTATACTCTCTACATAGGGGGTCCTTGGTCATTTGACAAGGGTCTAACTACCCTCTCTTTTCCATTCTCAAATGTCATGTAATGCATTTTAAATCACATATCTACATTATTTTCATAACACTATGGCTTTCCTAGAAGCACTAGGTTATTGTCTTGATTGGCTAACTCGATCACTTCAAAGTTAGTGTGAAATGTGGCACCCATTGTATCCACCACTATGCTCTTTATAATTTTGATAGGTTGTATGCTTGTCTTGTTTGCAATGAAGAGTATATGAGGGGAAGGTCGCAAGGTTGACCTACCCATTTTATCCTAGACATTCTTAATCAAGATGTTGACCTCAATGCCTCTGTCTACAAAAACCTCACAAATAGACCATCCATCAATAGTGGCATCCACTAAGAGTTTTTGGTCATATTCAACATTTTTTATGTGTTGAAATTTTTACACACTCTCCATGCATGGTTTGGTGACTTTAATTTGATTTTGAATTGCATGATCCAAGATTAAGTTCCTTAATAAGGGTAGCATTCCCTCTATCTATAGGAGGCATATGATCTTAGTTAATTCTTGTGTCTCTATTTCCTAGCTATCATGCTTCTTATAAGAGGTGATAGCCTGCACTTCTAGGTTTCATGTTAATTGGAGTTTTATTTGGAAGTTTTGGATGACATTAATATCCTAATGTAACATGTCTTTCTAGTGCATTGGGTCTAGGTATAGTGCAATTTTGGGTTCAGGTCGTATTATGCACTTAGTGCAACCTTTTTCCCATATTTTAAGTGTAATTTAGGTACAATCACAATTGATGATTGAGTGGTGCATCCACTATGAGTATTTTCATGTACCTTGACTATATTTATGCCCTTATCTATAGTAGGCCTACCTTGGGTCAATTTTTGTATAGGTTAGGAAATTATTCAACCTTATGGGACCCTCGACAATACCCACATATGGGATGTGTAGGGTTGTCTTATTGATAATGCTCTATTCATCCACACTTATAACATGAGCATGATGGGAACCTTACACCACCATGTCCATCACCTTACCTTCCAACAACTTGTTACATTCTAAAGCCTATGTTTTATTATCCATAACCCTCATTACCCTGGTTAGCCTTCCCTCTAACTGCTATAGTGGCCTATCATGCACCTATTTCCATATTCTTGTGCATTTCATAAATCATCTAGTAATCAATAGTGTTATGGGTGTAGGCATTACAAAACCAATAATAGATGGTTATGTTGACCTGAATAGCACATTGCAATAAAGGGAAGTTATGAATGCCATGCACCTCTTGATAAATTTTGTATCTTAGAAACATAGCACACACATTCCTCCATGGGAAGTTAGTCTTATTATGGCCCTCTAATTCATAATCGGTATACCATAGTCCACTTTGAGCATCATGTGAAGAGATAATGGTAAGATTTTAGAGATGGGAGGCCATAGATACAATTTGTACCTCCATAAATGGGTTGATCTTGATATCTACACTTTTGAATGCCTTGGTTTTGAGCATGGATTCAAGCATTTCTTGACATTCAATAAAAGTATTCATGGAAAGCACTCTTCGAAATGACATGAGCAACCCTCCAATAAACCACTACACATGTTGGGAGGGCGAATATCATATCTGAGCTTTGATAGGAGAGTTTTGAACCTTGCATCATATAGGCACACTCTCTTTGAGATTCCTTGGGTAATTTCTTTTAGCATGGTGGTGCTCTATTATTCAAACTCTAGAATGTTAAATTCCTTTAGGAATGTATCCTTCAGGGTATCATAGTTAACCATGGCTTGGTTAAGATTAAATTTTCTATACCAAGTATGGGCATGATCAAGTAAAGTGGTCATAAATTGGGTATCCTTATGCTCTAATTGGGTTATGCCCCATGCACACCATTATTGTTCACACTTTAACACATATTCTATGGTATTATCCATACCATGATACTATGATAAGTGCATATCCATTTCATAATATATTTGTTGTGGGGGGCAGCTAGTATCTAAGGTGCTTATCCCTTTGGTGCTTATCTTAGTAGTGGTCCTCCAAAACCTCCAACCACTGGGCTAAGCACTAGTCCTATTATTATTACTAGTGCAGTTGATATCGATGGCATTATGCTACTTACTTGTGGTGCCAAACCACTTTTTGTAGGCTATTTCCTACTTTTCATTACTAACATTGATAGAGTTAATATGCTCGCGTTCGAGTTCTATTGTGGTGAGCTAGCACCCAATGGTCTAGAGGTAGTTGCACTCACCTCCTTGTATGGAATAATCTATTCAATTAAAAAATTGTAATCCAAATTTATAAAATGTTTAAGATCTAAGTCATCAGTAGAGTCAATTATTACTTCTATACTTTCTTCAAGTGGGGGATCCAACATGTGAGTATACATCATTAATTTAAAGGGGTAGGCACATCAAGCATATATGTAGTCGCCAAATTCTGTAGGAATCTAGCAAATTCCATACTTGTTAAGTGTTGATCTTGATCCATTACTTCACTATATCTCTCATCCTTGCATTGTTGTATTTGAAGATATCCTTACCCATGCCCTTCCTTTTCACTATGGGTTCTCTCAAAACTTATAGGTTCCATATCTTCCATTAATCAGTGTCGTTTCTTATTATAGGTCTATCTTTTGAGCTCTCAGGTGTCAATTTTCTCATCCCCTTCCATTACACCTCACCTACACGTCCCCTTTTCCCCTTTGCACTGATCATACATGAAATGAATTTATCCTTCCATCCCTAAAGCTTCAAAACTATAATCTACCATTATATTTTTGATATTTATGCTAAATTCATTCACAAATGTGCCTCTAAGGTCATGCAAAAATTGGTATCCTACTTCATCAGGGCATGAGTATGTTGAGACTACGAACTTAAGTATGTAAATATTTAGAACTCCTTGCCACCATTTATCTACTACTCTAGTTGAAATAACATTCAAGGTCTCAACCCTCTCTAGGCACTCCTTTGTCCACTCATAGCATTGTTCATAGCTTCTTCTTTTGTGGGTTGAATATGCATCCAACCACCTATACACATGATCAAGAAAATCATAGAAAAATACCTCGTATTGAGCATCCTATAGGTTATCTTGAACCCATTTTCTTGGAATTTGTCCTTTGAAATTTGGATACTTTAGAAAAAAGCTATTTTCCACCTGTTGTAGCTAGTGCTTAATTTTTTTGAGGTAAATTTAATACATCATTCTATTTCACCATTGTAGTAACAAAATTCAACATGGTTCGTGATAATAAAACCAAAATGTTGCATAAAAGTTCTCTAAATTTGTCTTAGATAATTATTATTTTAATTTAACCAGGTAAAATCATGGGATATTCTCTTTATACTCAACATTTGAATCACTTGACTATGTCGACATCAATCCACATAAGGCACAGGCCTTATGCACTCACTTGAAGCATAGCTAAGAAGGAACTAAGGCCCATGTTGGGCTAGTTGTGCCATGGTTAAAGACTTCAATTAGGTTATTTAATCAATTAATTTAAATATTTAGGTAGATCCATAGGCGTAAGATTGTTATGGACTATGCCTAGTGTTATATAGGCACTTGATGGGTCAAAAGTCTTATTTCATTTAAATTACTCATACTAGACATATGATCCTAACAAGGATAAGAATACTTGGTGCAGAATATATACTCAATCTTTATGCAAGTTATAAATTATATCATTAAAGTTTTTAGAGACTCTATTAATGACATAAAATAGAAGCATGCATGAGCATTACTTAACATAAATGTATTAAAACTATGACATTATAACCATTACACATTCCAATATCAATAGAAAAGATGAATAAAATAGACTCCTTATGTTTAAAGGCAACAATCTTCATCATTAATTATAATTCAAAATAGAGTATATAGTTCATGGTAGAATATATGTCTAGTTCATACTACTTAATGACCTAGAGGCTCACAGAAAAGCTTGGGTACTTATAAATGGAGCCTTCATGGCATCCATACTACTCCTAAGTCTAATGGTTTTCAAAGCAATGTATACATAGCAATTCATTTTTCCAGAGCTCCACAGTAATTCTCTATCTCTTTGCTTCTTCTATCTCAAGCTCCTTAAATAGCCTTCGAGAGCATCTTCACCAAGGTGGAAGGAGCACATCGAGTGCTGAGTTGGAACTTGGTATCATACCTACCAATTCCATAACCTTGAAAACTCTACATTGTAGCTTTCATATTTCCTTAAATCATCAAAGATGCCTAGAAAATCTAGGAATTAGTTAGTCACCTACTAGTGGGTGTAAAATATGTCTGCACCCTCCAACTGGGTCTAAAATTCCAAAATACCAACCATTATGAAAAATAATTTCCTTGTACCTATGTGGATGTTGTGTTGGCAAGAATCTTTTACTTAGCATAGGGGCCCAACAAACATTATCTGAAAATACTCAAAATCCTTAGTATAAAAGATTCATAGTAGAGAGTGGTGGTCTTTTATGTTACAATGGATGGATGTATGTGCTAAATCGAGAGAATTTTTAGAATACAATACTAAAAGAATTACATAATTCCCTATATTCAAAACATCCAAGAGTAATCAAACTCATGGCAGAGATTAGACCACTATATTTTTGAAAGGGAATCAAGAAAGATGTAGTAGATTATGTCTCACATTGTCTAGAATGTCAAAGAGTGAAAGATAAACATGTGAATCTAGCTAGGTTGTTATATCTACATAAAATAATGAAATAGAAGTGGTAGGTGATTAGTATGAAATTTTTCTAAGGTTTATCAATGTCACAGAATAGGCGTAATATGATCTTGATAATTATTGACAAACTAACCAAGGTGGCTCATTTTATACAAGGCAATTTGATAAATGATGCACCTACCCTTACGAAGAGGTTTGTAAAGGAAGTGTATAGGTTGTATATATTTATAAATAAGATCATTTTTTATGATGATCCAAAGATGAATTTAAGATTTTGGGTGACTCTAAACTCAGCTTTAGGTATGCAAGTAAATTTTAGTACAACATATCACCTAGAGACTGATGGATAGATTGAGAGAGTTAATCAAGTATTAGAGGATATTCTTTGTATGTATTGCATGGATCAGCAATACCATTGGAAATATTATCTTTTATTGGTTGAGTTTGCTTACAATAACTCATATCAATTAGTTTTGATGATGGTGTCATTTGAGGTACTGTACAAAAAAAGTAAAGGACACTAATTGCTAGAGTATTTAATGACTAAGTGGTGATTATTTAACCCTTAGTCTATATTAGATTATTTATTAAATAATAATATATTATTTATTAACATGAAGTGGAAACCTCATGAAAATAAATAACATTATTATAATTATTTAATAGTTACCAATATTTTATTTAGTGACTCTTTGGGATGGTTGCACCTATTATTTACAATAACCACCTCCCTTCAAAATTCACTATAAAATAGAGTTTACCCTTATTATTTATTTTATATTTGAACTCATGGGATTACTCAAGATTTTTTTGAAGGTTATTTTGGAGAGGAGAAATGAGAAGAGAAGTTGTATTGGGGTAAAATTACTTTTGACTATATGAAAATAAATTTTGATTGGTTTTTTACATCGTAGAGATTTTCTCATGGTAAATCTTGTCTCTGTGTAATTTTGATCTATGGGTAATGCTTTGCTTCTCAATCTTCTTCTAGATCTTGTATATTAAATTACATATTTTATCATGCTATCAGAGCTAGTGAAGGATATTTGATTGATAGGCAATTATTTATTAGATTATGTTAGAGTAATTAATGTCTAAGTGATAATTATTAACCCTTAGCTTATATTGATAATTAAATAAATAAATAATAATATATTATTTATTACATAAAGTGAAAACTTCATAAAAATAAATAATTTTATTATGGTTATTTAATACTTACCACGTATCTTAATTTATTAGCTTTATCGGGATGGATGGATTTGTTATTTCACAACGATCACCTCCCTTATTGAATATTATAAATAGGGTCTTACCCTTATTGTAAATTCATTTCAACTCAATATATTTTTAGGTGATCAAAGTTTTTGTGAAGACCATTTTGTGAATAAATGAGGTGGAAGAATTTGTATTAGGATTATTGTTGTTTTTCAATTATTGAATAATCATTGTAGGTTTTTTACCTCCATTAAAGGTTTTCCCACTTAATTTTTTATGTTGTGATTTATTGATCTTTGTGTCAATTTGTGTGTACTCTTTACTTATTAATTCACATCTAAATCCTCTATGTTCATATGCTCTCTAAATTCTTTCATGATAGTAGAGCAAAGGAAATGTGTTTATTGATTGGAAAGAGCATTGGAGATCTCCCTACAAGCTTCTAAAACTCTAAAGTTAAGAAAATAATTTATTTAATAGACTTGTATAGCCATAGTACAACCTTGAAAGAATATTATTTACTTTTAATCTCTTAAAAAACCTTCTATATCAGTTTCTTGATCAAACAATCTCCATTCATGCATCTAAAAACTCTTTTCAAGCAACCAATATTCATTTTTTAAGACAAATTTTAGTTTGGATGCCATTATTGGCTGTAGTATATCACTTTTATGGCTAAAACAGATTTTTAAAAATTTGAAAATTTATTTTTTAGTTGAAAAAATCATTTTTAAGACCCTAGAGGCTTATTTTGAAGATTTGAAAATTACTTTACAAATTTTAGAGCCTATGAAGGCTGCTTGAATCTTTTTTGAAATTTTTATCCTCCTTGGGTGCCATTGTATGGCTGGTTCAACTATTAAAATTTTGAAAAATCTATATTTTGTTATCAAAATTTGATTTTGAATGTTTGATCTGCTTTGTGGCAAGATTTCAAAAAGATTGGCAAAATTTCAAGGTGTTTGGTGGCATATACAACTTCCTATGATTTTCCCTGAACTCCCATTGAGCACCATTATTCTTCTTGGAGCATGGTACAGGGAAGAGTTTTATTTCATATAGTTTTGAAAAGTATTTTAAAAATAATTTATTTTTTTATTTCTTAATATTCCATGCAAGCCACCTGGTTCCCAAGTTTAAAACCCCCTAAATTTAATATTATTTGACTTGGTCAAGATATTTTTTTAAATTTAACTATTTTTGAAATCCATTTGTTGATTTACTTGCCAACTTCTCATGTATCTAAAACCCTAGTTCACCTATCAAACTTGTTTCAACTTTTGACCTAATAAATTTTTTGACAAATATAGTCATGTAACTAGTTGATCTTTAGGTTTTAGCATGTTACAAATGTATTTGAGTGTTCTATTTTTTGTTTTTAAGCTTTTTTTAATTTTTTACATTTTTTTAATAATAGTGTTTAAGTGGTTGTTTTGAATGCGACTCTTTTGACACTTAAATTTGTACAACTTTAATTTTATTTTTTGTATTATTTGCCATATAAATTATGTAATTAAATATAGTTACATGTACAATTTATTTTATTTTAAAAATAGTTCAAAAATCTATTTAAAATAGTTTCTTTTTAAGCATTTGTTTATTGTCTTGTTTAAAAGGAAGTTATGGCTTCACCTCATTTTTTTAGATAAATCTCAAATGCTTAATAAAAATAACTATATGAAAAATCCATGTTAATACTAAATTTATGACCCAAAAATTATATAATATAGTCATTAAGATTTAAAAAGGCCCTTCTAGATCACATGCAACCTCTGAACTTACCAATGTATTTCAACAAAAATTGTAAAAAACTATATCCATTATCTTACAGAGTGTTAAGTATGAATTCTTTCTCTACATTGGTAATCAGAAGTCTCCTACCGATGCTTTAAAACTCTTTGAATCCATGCATGAAGGCACTCACATTTTAAAGATCATTGAATTAATCTTTGAATTGTTAACTACACCTATGAAACGTGATGAAAAATTGTTAATTTTCTTTCTAAAATTAAAAACTTTAAAGCTCAATTAAATGGATGTAATTAAAATTTGATTCAAAATCAATTGATTTATTTTATCATTCAATTAAATATTCATGAAAATTTTTAAAAAATTATTTCAATTTTGAATTCTAAGTATCAAACTGAGCAAGATATTCTTGATCTCACCACCTTGTATGCTCTCTTGATTCAAGAAGAGAAAGTTGTGACCAATTTTGATTATAAATAAAATGCTACTCAGATACTTCTCACTTTAAATAATATTTTTTATAACCTTAAAAATAATAAATCTAATCTTAATTTTACTAAATATAAATATGAAAATAAGAAATCTGGTAATAAGAATCATACACCTAAGTTTAATGAAAATTATAATCTGTGTGGTAAATTTAGTCATAAAAAGAAAATATGTCATAAAAACAAAGATAAAAATAACAATCAAACTTATAAAAATAAAAAGAGAAGAAATCTAATCAAAATAAGTAGAATAATCAAAACCTTAATCAGAATAACAATCAAGATTCAAATGTTATTGCTTTATATGCTACTTTATGTACTTCAAATGAAAATGAATGGATTTTAGATAGTGATGCATCATACCATATGACATACTTATCTAATATTTTATGTGATTCTTTAGAATCTCTAAAATAATTTACTTAGGAGATAATTCTTTTTTAGAAGCAACTAAATAAGGAAAAGCAAAAATTTTAAATGTTGTTATTAATGATATTTTCTATATACCTAAGCTTAAAAAAAATTGCTATCTTGTTTTCAAATTATAAATGATAATTTCATTCTAACTTTTTTTAAAGATAGTTGGTCCATTAGAAATCAATGTAGTCTCTTTATTATTGAATGTGTTCAAAAGAATGGTTTATATATCTTTTCTCTTTCTTCTGCATGTTTTCTTTCATCGCATAATAATAATAAATCTCAATTATGACATGAAAGATTAAGACATGTTAATTTTAAAAGTTTACATAATATGTCTACAAATAATTTTGTTGTTTGAATTTCTTCTATCCCTTCTCATCATGAAACTTGTGAGGGTTGTTTACATGGTAAGCAACATACTAACTCCTTTCACAAGAAACATGATATAAATTCCTCACGTCTTTTAGAATTGATTCATGGTGATATGGTAGGACTTATTGAAGTTTTATCTCTTAATGGTTATTAGAATTTTGTTACTTTTATTGTAGAAATTTGATGTGTTACCTAAATTCAAGAAATTTAAAGTTAGTGAATATATTAGTAAAGAGTTTTATTATTTTTTCATTAGTTTTAGTATTCAAAGGGAACTAATAAATCCCTATTTATCTTAGAAAAATAAAATTGTTGAAAAGAAAAATTATACTATTATTGAGATGACCAAAATAATGTTGCATTCTACAAATATTTCTCTTAATTTTTATAAACTAAACCATGAATATTATTGTGCATATTCTAAATAATAATATCTACTTAATAATTTTATTTTTTTACATCAAAAATATGTGTATACTCATAGCATTTCATTTTCTTTGATAAAATTATTTTTGCTTTAGAGATACTAATTATATTGATAGTGTTTCATCTACATTGTATTTGTTATTAAAATGATTTAATTTGACTCTTGAAAAATATTTATTAAACTTATATTATAATAGATATATTTATATTGGATGAGAAAGCAAAAAAAATATTGATTGTTTTCAATTCATATGAGTTAGCATAAGAAATACATTATATTCATAACATCATGCTTAATTTGACAAAATGATCATGTTTTAGTTGTTGCATTAAGAAGATCATGCTCAGTGAGTTTAGATATTTTGTGTTTCAATTACTTAGATACTCTCATTTGATTGTTTTATCATTTATTTTAACATCTTTATATATTTTTTAATAAGATATGTTAATAAATACAAAGTGTAAATGAAGTTTGTATTATTGGCTCTTCATCATTTACTTTACTAAGTATTTTATTCATACATATCTAAACTTATTTGTTTCAATTTCATATATTTTTGATTGGATGATGAAATTTCATGCTAAATTATTTATATTTGATGTATGAGAGATTATACCTCAATCTTTTATTAAAGCATATTAAACTTGATTTTTTTTTTATAAAACTCAAATGATAAAATCAGTTATTGCTAATAGATTATCTAATGTTTGGTTAAACATGGTATCATATTAGTAAATTATTGAATGTGCATTGCATGACAATTGGGGAAACTCATCTTGTCAATATTGAAGACATATAATAATGAATTCTATATAATAATTTATGTTTTTTACTAACTTTGTAATCAAAGTAGTGAACTTGTTTGCCTAAAATATGACATGATTATTTTAAAATGTGTTTTACCATAGAAAAACATGTCATATTTTTATGTATGTGGTTATTGCGATGATAAAAATATTATGCTATCATAAATATATTTTTTGATATGTATTTAATTTTTATGTAGGTGAACACCAATAATTGAAGCATATTGAATTTCATGTGTATTTTATTCAAGAAAAAATCTTCAATGGTGATATTGATCTGCAGTTCTATCTTACATCTAAACAAATGATACATATTTTTAAGAAACTGTGAGATGTAGTCTCATAATCATGCTATCTTAAACTTATTTTCAAGTAGTTTATAGATTATAATTCTTTCAATTGCAAAAGGTTGTGTCTAACATGATGAAGGTTTTTATATCTTTCAATTGTGTACATAGTGTAATTCATTTTTTGGAGGTGGCTATGATATTTATTCCCACTTAACATTAAGGAAAAGTGTTAGAGCAATTAATATCTAAGTGGTAATTATTAATCTTTAGCTTACATTGGTAATTAAATAAATAATAATGTATTATTTATTACATGAAGTGAAAACTTTATGAAAATAAATAATATTATTATGGTTATTCAATACTTATCAAGTATTTTAATTAATTGTCTTTATCGGGATGGATGGACCTATTATTTCACAATGGTCACCTCCCTTTTTTATTATTATAAATAGGGTCTTACCCCTATTGTAAATTCATTCCAACTCGATATATTTTTGAGTGAACAAAGTTTTTATGAAGTCTATTTTGTGAAGTAGTGATAAAGTGAAAGAAATTGTATCTGGGTTATTATTGTTTCACAATTATTGAATAATCATTATGGGTTTTTTACTTTCATTGAAAGTTTTTTCATCTAATTCTTTGTGTTGTGTACTATTAATATTTGTATCAATTTGTGTGTACTCTTTGCTTATTAATTCACATCTATATTATCTGTTTTCATATGCACTTTGAATTCTTTTAGATTAGATAATCAAATTTCAACTTTGAATGCCATATTTGAGAATGGTAGAACCTTGTGCTTGAAGAAAATTGAAAAAATTATTGAAGAGCCTCTTAATTTTTTTGAAGTGATTCTAGGATTTGGGGACCTATCTAAGTCCTCTCAAATAATATGGAGATCACCTAAGGATTTATTAAATATTTTTTCTTTTTTCTTTATTTGAGTGTTGGTGTATGGCCTAGGCACCTAAAAAAATTAGAACTATTGATTCTTGGCATGACACTTCTTCAAAAAAAACTAATAGCTTAATTTTTTAATATCAATATCCTTTGCAAAATTTCAAAACCTAAGGAGCTCTAGATCTCCACTTCCAAATTTTCTCTTTCCTCTATTACTACCCTTGTATAGTCTGGAAGGTTGATATATTTCATTTTGGCACCAAAAGTCATATTTTGAAGGTCTTAATGGCTTATAAATGCAAAAACAAAAGGATTTCCAAAATTTCAAGGCAAATAGAGATAAGGAGTACTTATTTTCTAAAATCTTCATGAGGCACCATTAATCTCCAAGCAGCAACTACAGATAAGTTTTTTCATATAGTTAAAAAAAAAAAATTAAATTTTTTTTTTTTTTTTAATTCTTTAAATTTCACTTGGATCCTATGGCCTCCACCCTTATTTAATGTTTTTTTCACCAAAAGATAAAAACTCTAATTTATTTTCACTAGTTAAAACTACATGTATTGTTCAAATATTTATTTTTATTTTATTTTTAGCATGTAAACTTTCAACTTGTATCTTAGAAGGGTTGAAGGTTATTCTTTTGCTAAAAATTTTTAATTTCAGAGGTTGTGTTTTCAAAACCATAAAACCAATTTTTTTAATCAAAATAGTAATTAGCGATTTTTTTTTAATTTACATGTCAAGTTTCACGCATTCAAAACCATAGTTGACCTATTAAACTTGTTTCGACTCTCGATGTAGTGAAATGTTTTGATGTGCATAATCATGTAACTAACTTATCCTTAGGTTTTGACACCTTACAGATGGATCTACATGGTCCATTTTGTGTTTTGAAACCTTTTATTATAGTTTTTACAACTTTTTAAATAATAGTGACAAGGTGGTTGTTCTAAGTGCAATTTTTTCAACATTTAATTTAATATATTTTTATTTCAACTTTTTGCATTATTTTACATCTAATTATATACTTAAATAAATTTTCACTTGTGATTTAATTTATTTTACAAAAATAGTAAAAACTTCATTAAAAATGTTAATTTTTAAAATTATTCTTACATTAATGTATATTTGTGACATTTGTGACACCCTATTTTATCATAATTTTTATTACTTTATATAAAATCAAATTGAACAATTATTATGTATTTACACTTTTAATTTTTTTACTATCAAATAAAGTTAAATTCACATTAAAAATCTTTCATTGTAAGTATTTGTTTATTGTGATATTTAAAGGGAAGCTATGGCTTTGCCTCATTTTTTTTAAAATAAATATTAAATGCTTAATAAAAATAAATATAATATATTAAAAAATTCATGTTAAATACAAATTTATGGTTTAAAAATTGTGTAATATTATCATTGAGATTGAAAAAAAAAATTAGATGACATGTAACTCCTGAGTTTATCAAGACATTTCAATAGAAATTATAAGAAGATATGTCCATTATCTTATAGAGTGTTAAGGATGAATCCCTTCTCTACATTAATAATCAAGAGTCTCTTAATGATGCTTGGAAACTCCTTGAATCTATGTACGAGGGCACTCATCTTTCAAAGATCATTAAATTAATCCTTAAATTTCTAACTACATCTATGAAGGGTGATGAAAAAACTTTTAATTTTTTTGTTAAAATTAAAATATTAAAGCTGAGTTAAATGGATGTAATTATAATTTGATTCAGGATCAATTATTATTTTTAATTATTTAGTTAAATATTCATAAAAAATTTAAAATTTTCATTTCAACTTTAAATTTTAAGTATCAAACTGAGTAAGATATCTCTGACCTTACCACCTTATCTGCTCTCTTGATTTAATAAGAATAAGTTATGACGAATTTTGATTCTAAAGAGAATGCCACTATAGAACTTATCACATTAAATAATTTTTTTGATAACATTAAAAACTAAAAATCTAAGCCTAATTTTGTTAAAAATAAATATGAAAATAAAAAATTTAGTAATAAGAATCATACACCTAAGTTTAATGGAAAATATAATTTATGTGTTAAATTTAATCATAGATGGGGAATCTGTTATAAAATCAAGAATAGAAATAACAATTAAATTTTTAAAAATAACAAAGGAAAAAAATCTAATCAAAATAAGTAGAATAATCAAAATTTTAATTGGAATAATAATCAAGATTCAAATGTTATTGATTTATATGCTAATTTATGTACTTCAAATGAAATTAAATAAATTTTAGATAAAAGTAAATCTTATCATATGACATGTTTATCTGATATTTTATGTGATTCTAAAGATATCTCTAAAAGAATTTACTTAAAAGATAATTTTTTTTAAATAATTAAACAGTGAAAAATAAAAAATTTAAATGTCGTTACAAATGTTTTTTTCTATGTACCTAAGCTTAAAAATAATTTTCTATCTTGTTCTCAACTTACAAATGATAATTTTATAAGATTACTTAAAGATAGTTGGTCTATTATAAATCAATCTAGTTTTTTTATTGTTGAATTTGTTCAAAAAAATGGTTTATATATCTTTTTTTTTCTTTTACATGTTTACTTTCATTACATAATAAGTATGAATCTCAATTATGACATGAAAAATTAAGACATATTAATTTTATATGATATGTCTAAAAATAATCTTGTTATTGTATTTTTCTAATTCTTTCTCATCATAAAATTTGTGAGGGTTGTTTAAGTGTTAAGCAACATACTAATCCCTTTCACAAGAATCATGATGTGAATTCTTCACATTTTTTATAATTAATTCATAGTGATGGTTTAGGACCTTTTGAAGTTGTATCTCTTAATATTTATTTATATATTATTATTTTTATTGATGATTGTACTAAAATTATTTGGTCTTATTTCATTAAAAATAAATTTGATATTTTTATAAGTTTAAAGAATTTAAAGCTTATGTTGAAAATGCATTTGATTTTTTTATTAAGAAATTAAGAATTAATAATGGTGGTGAATATTCTAATAAAGAGTTTGATTAATTTTACATTAGTTACAGTATTCAAAGGGAACTAACAACTCTTTATTTTCCTCAGCAAAATGATAATATTGAAAGGAAAAATTACACCATCATATAAATGGATAGAACAATATTGCAATCTATAAATGTTTCTAAGTTCTTATGATTTGAAATCATAAAAAAAGTTATTCATATTATGAATAAAGTCCATATTAAACCTTACATATATTTACCTCTTTAAAAATGTGGACTTAAAAAACTTAGTATAGCTCATCTTAAGATTTTTGACAATCCTGCTTCTATCTTTGTTCCTAAAGTTCAAAAAAAAAAAGTTCAACCCCACTTCTTATTCTTGCATTTTTTAGGATATGAAAGTAATAAAAAATATTTAAGAGTGTATGATCCCTCTAAACATTAGATTATTGAGACTATAAACGTTCTTATTCTTTAAAAAAAAAATTGTGAGCCTTCTATGGATCCTCATCAGTGTTTTTTTATTGATGAATGTTTCTCCTTATGATGAAATAGACACCCTTGAATAAGTTGATCCAACTATGGATAACTTAAAGCCTTAAAAAAAATTAAGTTTAAAATTCAAGCTAAAAGACTTAAATAGACAAAATCTCTAATTCAATCTTAGAATATTAATAAATTAACTAGAAGTGAACATTCATATCATGCTTTAATGACTATGTATGAATATGAACCTTAATCCTTTGAGAAATGCACTCAAGATGATAGATGAAATATTTCTATGTAAATGAAATATAATACATTAATTAAAAATTATATTTTAGATATTGTCCCTCCACCTAAAAGGCATATTGTCAGTTGTAGGTAGTTTTATAAGATCAAATATAATTCAATTAGTAAATTTTAAAAATTTAAAGATAGATTAGTTGCGTGCGAGTTTACTCAAAAACTTGAGATCAAATATGTTAAAACTTTTGTTCCTATAGCAAAAATGAGTACCGTTAGACTTCTTATTACTCTTACATCTTAAAATAGTTGGGTTATCCATCAAATAAATGTCAAGAATATATTTTTAAATAGTGATTTAGAACAAAAAATCTGCATGATTCAACCTAAAAGTTTCACTGATCTTAATAGAAAACATTATGTATGTAAGTTACAAAAATATTTCTATGATTTAAAACAAGCTCCTCAAACTTGGTATTCTAAAATTATTTCTTTTTTTTTAAATGGGTTTTTATAATTACTATCTAGAGAATTATATCTTTGTTAAAGTTGAAAATGGTCATTTGATTATAATTATATTATATGTTGATGATTTGTTGATTATTGGCGATCTAACTAGTTTAATTCATAAATACAAGGATAATCTAAGTCAAATATTTTAAATAACTGATTTAAGCATTTTATATTATTTTTAAAGAATAATTATATTTCAGGATATAAATTCAATTGTTGTATCATAATATCAGTATGCACATATTCTTCTTGTTAATTTTAACATGTTTGATTATAAATCTACAACTTCTATTGAAGTTGGTGCTAAACTTGATCCTAAACTTACATGTGAGAAATCTAACCCTACTTTGTATAAATAATTTATTAAAATTTTAATTTATCTAACTATTACTAGGTCAAATATTTTATATACTATTAGTGTTGCTTCTATATTTATGTAGGATCTTTATTTGGATCATTGAAAATTAGTTAAAAATATTATTTATTATATCAAAAGAACTGTAAACTATATTTCTTTTATTTTTCTATTGATAATGTTAATTTATATGGTTATTATGATGTTGACCATACTGGTGATACTTTAGATCACAAATCTACTTTTAGATATGTATTTAAGTTTAGTGTAAGTGTTATCACTTAGAGTATCGAGAAGCAACCTATTATCTCTCTCCTTTCTATAAAAATTGAGATAGAAGTGTTATAAAAGTTATTAAATAATCCATGTGGTTGTTAAAGCTATTGGGAGAACTTTATTTAGATATTTTTCAGAGTATCATCTTTCATTGTGATAACTAAAGTTGTATAACTCTGGCAAAAAATCTAGTACAACACTAAAGAACTAAACACATTAAATTTCATGTGAATTTCATTCAAGAAAAAATCTTTTTAACTAAAAGAGGGGTAAAAATTTATTAAAAACGTGAAAAACCACAGTTACATACCATTGTCCTGGTCCACTAGTTGAACCAGTTGCAGATAAAGGCTTTTGGGAAGCATATTAATATCCGAAATGTTCCAAGAGGGGCCCTTTTCCGAAGCCCATTTAGCAAGACAATCCGCGACAGAATTCCACTCACGGGGAATGTAATTAAAAGAAATCGAATGCAAGGAAGAACTAACTTGGGAAATCTCCTGAATAATCACATTAAGATGCCAATCAACAATACTAGGCTTACCTCTATTCAGCAAATTGATAACAACTTGCGAATCTGATTCACAGATAATATTGCTCTAGCCATTACGACAGCAAGCTTTCACCGCCTCCAAGATTGCTGAGGCTTCCATGACATTGTTGGAATACTTACCTTTATAGACCGAGAAGAGAAAGAGGATACCTCCAGCTCTATTCTGTCCCACTCCGCCAATGCCAGCATCCCCTGGATTACCCCGAGAGGAGCCATCAACATTGATTTTGATGACACCATCCTCCGGGGGATTCCATCGGCCCTCTCTACGAACTGGCGCAACAAGGCAGCTCCTACCACGTCCCAGCGGATAGCAATGATCAGCAGTGCACCTCAAATTTGGCACCAGCCCCAGGCACTCACAAATAGCCTCATCTTCAGGGTCGGTCCCCTGCACCCAAACGCATTTAATAGACAGAGTTTCTTGGATCAACCTGAGGACTTGCGCCCCCAGAATTTGCATTTCTAGTTGGACGCCTCTGAAAAGTCTGCGGTTCCTTTCAATCCATAGATTCCATAATATAAAAGAGGGACCCACAGACTAGGCGCTTTGGAGAAATGAATTCTTAGTAGGACCCTGACCAAGGCGTCCCCAGAAATCCACAAGAGAATGGGCATGCCAATAGGGCAGCCTCCACGCATTCCACCACCAATGCCACATCTGCTTAGCATAATTACACTGGAAGAAAATATGAGCAGCAGTTTCCTCATTACTGTAACACAACACGCACCTGGAAGGTCCTTGAAAACCTCTCTTATAGAGGTTATCCCAGGTGAGACACCTGTTGTGGGTGAGCAGCCAGAGAAAAAAATTACACTTTGGCCAAGAGACCTGATTCCATATTTTTTTCCCCCAAGCAAACTGATCTCTAATCAGGGATTGACCAGTCAGAGCGCGATACCCAGCCGACACAGAGTAATGACCAGAGTCATCACCTCCCCACGCAAGAACATCTCTTCCTTGGAGGGAACTACAGCCTCTAGAAGCTAGGATATGAGCTAACTCCCTCCTATCTTCCTCAGAGCCCCCAGGCGGCCAATCAGTAGAATCCTTCCATCTATAGCCAATGGTACATCCCAAATTAAAGACCTCTTTATAATGTTCCACCTTATGCCACCCTGCCGACTGGAAAGAAGCACCTAAAACCCGTAAATGCGAATGCGACGAAAATAGAAGAGGTTCACTATCCCAAGAGTCCATCCAGAAAAAAGCATCCTTCCCACTACCATAGACCCAAAACAAACTGTGTTTCACCAACTGAGCCCCCCGCTTGAGCGTATTCCACACCATGGACCCTCTGCCCTCCAGAGGGAGCCTGGAAATATCATGGGTATCCACACCCGGGAAGTACTTGTTTGACAGAACTTGTGCCCAAAGAGACGAATAACAAGAGCACCATCTCCAGTAAAGCTTGGTAGCCAGAGCTTGGCTAGCCAGAATAGCAGAGCGTAAGCCAAGGCCCCCCTCCATCTTCGGCCTGTAGACTCTGTCCCAATTAATAAGGCTCCACTTGTTGTTCTGTAAATTACCGCTCCAGAGAAATTGTTGAGAAAGGGAATCAAATTCCTTCAAGAAGTAAACTGGGGCAGCCTGCACCATACTACGATAGATCGGAAGTGCCTGAATAACCGATTGGAGAAGCGTCACACGTCCCGCAGTGGATAGCCATCTATGAGTCCAATGACTCACCTTAAGCCTCAACTTATCCAGAACATTCGGCCAAAACAATCTAGGCTGCCTTCCCACAATAATGGGGATGCTGAGATAAATAACAGGGAGGCTCTGAGTCTGGAACCGTAGTATTGTAGCAATCCTTCTCTGAATAAGCTCTGGGGTGTTAAAAAATAAGATAGAAGACTTTAGCTCATTAATTTTCTGCCCAGAGGTAGCCAGATAAATGTCCAGTGTGTGACAGAAAGCCAGCGCTTCTCTTATACGAGCTCTCCCCGTCAAAATGGTGTCATCAACAAATTGTAAATGAGTAAGAGCAGTAAGCCCCTCACCCCAGCTCCATCCCTGTAAGGCATTCAAAGAGGCGTGATGTTTGAGGAGCCTACCAAGCCCCTCAGCCAACAAGATAAACAGGTATGGAGACAACGGATCCCCCTGACGTAGACCTCTGGAGGCCCCGAAAAGCTCAGAAGGAGTCCCATTGATGAGGACCGAAAAGGAGGGCATCGTGATATAGCTCATCACCCAGTAGATCCATTCCTGGTCAAAACCAAGTGCCATAAGAACTTTTTGCAAAAAACTCCAGCTAACTCTGTCATAAGCTTTGGCAAGATCCAGCTTGATAAACATTGTACGCTCTTGGGACGTGCTCATAGAATGAATGGCTTTCGAAGCTATAACAACTCCATCAATAATCTGCTTACCAGCCACAAAACCCCCTTGTTCCTCCGAAATGAGCCCGGGTTAAAAAACTTTGAGTCTCAGCGCTATAAGCTTAGTAATGATTTTATAAATGACATTGCACAGCGCAATGGGTCTATACTCATCTAATAGAAGGGGCTGCTCCTTCTTCGAAATCAGAACAAGAAAAGTAGCATTAAGAGCCTTAAGCATTTCCTTGTTGGTGTACGATTCCTGAATGACATCCATCAGGTCCTGCTTAATGATGCTCCAAAATTCTTGAAAAAAATCAACTGGAAAGCCATCCGAGCCGGGAGCTTTGCCACGCTTCATGCTAAAAACCACCTCCTCCACCTCAGCCATACCAATAGGTCACATAAGAAACTCATTCATATCCGTAGTAACCAGCTGGGGAATGCAAGAGAGGACAGCAGTTTCAGCTCCTTCGTCAGTCACAGGGTCTCTAGAAAGGAGAGCAGAAAAAACCGAACTGCTTCCTCATTGATAGTTTGTGAAGAGGCCAGACGATTTCCATGCTGAGTAACAAGAGAAGAGATGACATTTCTATTTCTCCTGGCTTGAACCGACTTATGGAAAAAGGCCGTATTCTTATCTCCCTCCTGAAGCCAGTCATTTCGCGCCTTTTGCTTCCAATAAATTTCTTCCCGTAACTCCCACTCTGCAAGAGAGCAGGCAGCTCTTGCCTCCTCCTGACTCAGCGCTTTCGAGAGGCCAAAGTCTCTAATTTGTCTAGTAACAGCATCAAGCTCATCCTGTGCCCTCTTCCTCATGCCATGTAAATTGCCAAAACAAGTTCTATTCCAAATCTACAGTTTTCTCTTGACATACTGGAGTTTTTTGAGGAACGAATACATGGCAATACCATGAGCTGGTCCCCCCTGCCGCCACCACTGTCCAATATAGTCCTGGAGGGAAGAATCACGTAGCCACATCAGTTGAAACTTAAAGGGGGGTTTCTTAGGTCCCTCAATAAGATTAATGGACAACATGATGGGCCAATGGTCAGACCCTTTCCAATCCAGGATATCCAAGCTAAGAGAGAAGGCGCTAGACCTCCAGAAATAGGAGACCAAAAATCTATCCAAATGCTCCGCTATAGCAGCATTGCCCATTCTTCTGTTACTCCAGGTAAACATCCCATTGGAGGGTCTAACATCAGAAAGATGTAGGAGCTCAACATTGTTGCGGAGGCAATCAGAACAGGGGCCAAGGTGGGGCAATCCACCTCTTTTCTCCTCCAAAGTCATAACAGCATTAAAGTCCCCCGTAACAATCCATGGCAGGAATGGATGGCAGCTACGAACATAACGAATATGTTCCCAAAGCTAGAATTGCCCATCTAAGTCAACAGGCGCATAAACATTGGTAACAAGGATCAATTCCCCTGTTTCAAGGGAAGAGGCAACCATGGAAAGGGCAGAGATGCAAGCAAACCAATGAAGAGGCAAGATCTTACGCAGATCCCAGCACATTGCTAAACCCCCAGAGCTTCCCATCGCTCCCACACCTTGATAATGGCCAAAAAACCAGATTTTTGGCATACAATCAAACAGTAAATCTATTGACAATTTCGTTTCCTGGATACAAAGGATATCCAGAGAGTGATCTAACACAAGCCTTCGAGTAGCCAATTATCTGGGGCAACTGTTCAAACCCCTCACATTCCAAGATAAGACAATCATTGAGGGACAAGGGGGAAGTGTTCATCTAAGGTTTTAACCACCCCTGATTCCACAAGTAAATCACCTGTAATTTTAATTTTCTCTAAGTCCTTTCTATGCCCAGCCTTGGAGGGAAAGGAGGAATTAGCTTTCTTGAAGGGCCTTTGCGCTAGGCCAAGTGAAAAAGAAGTGCTCTTATCTTTCCTACCAACATCAACCTCCTTAACTAAATCAGCCCATTTCACTTCCTTAGCAAGATTTCCATTTTCAGATTCAACAGCGCCATCAGTCGGTCCCATAGAGTTGTCAGGGATCGACAAATTTACCATAACTTGATCCAAAATCGACCCTGAACCTTGCTGGTCTGTCCCAAGAGCATCCTCCAGATCTTCAACCGGAATGCCATCCTCAATGGCCATGTTATCTAAAGCTTCAAACCTGTTAAATCCCATGTCCAATTACCTATCAACATTTTTGCGCTTCTGTCCTCCACCTCTTGAGTGACGCCTAACAGTAGTGAAACCTTCCATATCCCTATTAGCATGATCCACAGACCCTTGCGCTAAGCTATCAAAAACAACTGGGTTCTTCCCTTTAACAGCTCTATCTGATTGGGTTTTAGCATGAGCAGAATTAGCCTATTTATTCGTTCCCCTGCCAGAGCCTACTGAATGTGGTGTAGCAGATTCATGGAAAATCTCTCTGTCTTTGGCAGCCTGTGGGCATTGTCTATGCAGGTGGCCATAGACATGACAAATACGGCATCTAAAAGGGATAGATTCATAATCTATCTGTTGAATCCATGACGAGGAGTCCAAACAAATTTCCAAGGAGTCTGGCAATGGATTATTTAAATCAATGTCAACACACACACGGGCATAGGAAATTACCTTTCTGTCCAGCGATTAATGAGCAATCGCTGTCGGCGTTCCCAGCATGGCAGCAATCTGCTTGAGAATATCCTCTCTCCAATATTCCAGTGGAAGTCATGGAAAACAGACCCAAACGAGAACACAGGCCAGAAGTTCATCAGCTGAATTGAACCCCGCATGCCAGGGTTTAAGAAAAAGCCCCACACGGTCATAGAAATATGGACCTCCCTCAAAAACACGATTACGGTCTGAGACAGAGGAAAAATTGACTAAAAAATAGCTGTTACCAGCCAACATGATGTCAAAGTCTCCATCAATGTGCCAAGTCCTACGAATCCAGGCATCTAGAGCAGTCAAGGAGATTCTTATACCCAGAAATTTGTAGATAAGTGTGTGAGCAGAGAGATACACAACATCTTCATGCACAGCTTCAGGGGAAATGACCACCACCGGCCTGTCCTGCCTTCTCAAAAGGCATCCATTCACTTTGCTGAGCTTAGAGCGCTCACTTAAAAAAATTGCCTCCTGATTTCCAGATTGCACCCCATGTAAAGAGTTGTTTTGCCTGGGGCCAGTCAAAGGACTGCTCGCCTCTCTGCCATGCCCACTCAGCGCTCCCGCCATCGCTGGTTTTAAACTACCGATTGAAGATCTTATTCAAGAAAAAGTCTTCAATAGTGATAATAATTTACAATTTTATTCTACAAATGAATAAATGGTAGATATCTTTACAAAACCACTTGGTGCTACCAAGTTTTTTCTGTTCTGTGCAATGTTAGATCTCTCAGAGTTGTCATTGAGGGAGAGTGTGCATGACAATATCACTTTGTAATGGTCATATATTTATTCTCTTTATCTATACTTCTCATTATAAAATTCATGTAAAAGTTTTGATTTTGTACCCCAATACATTAAAAAGTATAATTTGCAATGGAGGTCCTTATGTTATAAAAGGATCCAAATATGCTTAGTGATTTTTCATGAGAAATTGTGAGATATAATCTCACAATCATGCTAGCCTAAACTTAATTTCAAGTAGTTTATGGATTATATTTTATTTTATTTTAAAATGTGACTTTTGGAATGATAAAAGTTTTAAAATCCTTCAAATTTTTGTACATAATATAATTTCTTTATGATTACTATAGATTTTATCCCCACTTAACATTAAGGAGTGTTAGATCATTTAATGATTAAGTGGTGATTATTTAAACCTTAGTCTATATTATGTGATTTATTAAATTATAATAATAATAATAATAATATATTATTTATTAAAACAAGATGCAAACTTCATGAAAATAAATAACATTGTTATAACTATTTAATAGTTACCAATATTTTATATAATAACTCTTTGAGATGGCTAAATCCGTTATTCATAGTGATGACCTCCCTTCAAAATTTACTATAAAATAGGGTTTATCCTTATTGGTTATTTCATATTTAAATTCACGAGATTATTCATGGAAATTTATTCAAGAATTTTGTGAAGGTTATTTTGGAGAAGTGATAAGAGAAGTTATATTGAGGTAAAATTATTTCTCAATATACGAAAATCACGTTTGGTGAGTTTTTTACTTTGTATAGGTTTTTCCATGATAAATCTTGTCTTTATGTAATTTTGATCTATGTGTAATGCTTTAATTATCAAGCTTCTTCTATATATTGTATATTAGAAGTGCCAAGTGATTAGTATGGACTTTGTCCAAGGTTTATCGATGTCATGGAACAAATACGATATGATCTTAATAATTATTGACACACTAACCAAGGTGGCTCATTTTATACCAGACAATTTGATTGATGATGCACTTACCCTTGTGAAGATATTCATAAATAAAGTGTATTGCTTGCATAGATTTCAAAATAGTATCATTTTAGATTGTGATCCAAAAATGATTTTGATATTTTAGATAACTCTGAACTCAATTTTGGGTATGCAATTAAATTTTAGTACAGAATATCACCTAGAGACTAATGGATAAATTGAGAGAGTTAATCGAGTATTAGAGGATCTTCTTCATATGCATTGTATAGATTAGCAATATAAATAGGAATATTATATTTTATTAGTTGAGTTTGCTTACAACTCATACCAATCAACTTTGATAATGGAACCATTTGAGGCATTATACAGAAGAAAGTGTAGGATATCAATCAATTGTGATAGGTTAAAGGATAGGGTAGTCTTTGGACTTGAGATGCTTTTAGAAATGGAAGAGCAAGTTAAATTAATAAGGTAGAGATTGGCTGAGACCAATGATAGGTAGAAGAGTTATATTAATTTGAAGAGGATAGAGAGCTACTTTGTAGTAGGTGATAAAGTGTTCTTGTGGAATAAGTCATAGAAGAGCTTGATTAAATTCAAGAAGTCAATAAAATTATTAAACAAATATGTGGGACCCTTTGAGTGTTATAAGTGGTCAATATTGTAGTTTATAGGCTTGCATTGCCACTAGCGTTAACTCTTACATAATGTCTTTCATGTTTATTATCTTAAGAATTATAAAGTTGATCCTAAACATGTGTTATATTTAAATGTTTTGTAGGTTCTAGATTTTGAAGTGGTCATGGTATAACCAACCAAAGTAATTGACACTCACAAAATTCTTTTGCATAATAGAAAGATGTCATAGTGTAAGGTCTAGTAAGATTAATACTCTGAAGATAGTGCTACTTGAGAGGACTATGATAAATTTTATAATAAATTTACACATTTATTTGTTTGATTAAATACTATTATACTATGTTATTTTTATATTGAAAAATATTTTTAATTCAAAACTTATGTTTGAATAAGACTCATCTAAAATGATGACTAAATTTAAAGAAAATGATGCTACATCTTGATTCATCACTAAGTAATTGTTTTGATTATCTATAGATATTTTATAGTTGACACATTTGATTTGGTTAATTTTGACTAAGCTTTGAGATATATATTATTATAGGACAATAAGATATTGCTTAGATTACATGATTACATTGCTATGAGTTAGCTTTAGTATATATATTTATATTATAATCATATTAGTTTATTATTTTAGCTATATTTTATGATGTATGTATATTATGATATTATGATCTAACTACATGCTTGTTATGAGGTTGATGTAGAACTCATCCCTCAGAGCATGACGGAGGGAGAGAATCACCAGAGAAGGTGATGTAGATCGAGATGTCAAAGGATGATAGAGAAACTGATTAGAACTCTAAACACCCCACATTAGCTAGCACAAGTTAGAATGCATAATAAAATGGTTATTACAATGTGTTTATTTTTACTTTCATTAGATAATTATGTTATCATGATTGACTAGCATACTGTAAATAGTTATTTAAAAATTATCTTGCATAGTATTTGTATATTAATGTTTTGGAGATTAGCATAATTAGATTTAATTTGAATTTGTTGATTTATTTATCATTAATCTATCATGACATTAGGAGATGCAATTTAAATTAATGAATTTATGGACTTTTAAAATTAATGTTAAAATGAATAAAATTTAGAAATTTTCAATTGCGAGAAAAAATGAGAAAAAGAAAAGAAATCAAGAAAAAATTCAGAAATAAAATGGTTTAAAATTAATAAAAATAAAAAAAGAAAGAAATTAATAAAATAATAACAAAAACAAAGAAAAAAAAACAAAAAGGAGAAAAATATTTAAATGAAAAAAAAAATACTATGACCTTTTCCATCTTGATATAGAATATGAAAAGAAGATCAAAAGCATATATTAAAATAAAAAGGAGAAGAAGGAAGTGTAGCATTGAGAGAGGAAGGCATAACACACAGAGGACAAGGAGAGAAAAAGGATGAAATCCAATGAAGGAAACTTTAGGTAGGAAAAGCCTTAAAATTATGTTATTATTGAACATAATTTTTTAATAGTCTATATGTTTTGGACTATATACTTTTAGTGGATTGGTCTGCATATTCAATTGAGAATTATAAACCAATAATGGTTGCACATAGAATGTAGGGACTACATATTAAACTAGAATCCATATAAACCAAAAATATATTCATATAATAGCCTAAGAGTGTGGTAATTCACCTAGTAGAGTATTTGTTTTACTATATATTGTAATAATATGATTATGGTGATTTATATAGTAACAAAAATATTTACCATAGATTGTTGTTATATTTTAATCATATGATTATGGTGATTTATATATTCCTACCTGATAATTGACAATATGATTATGATTATGGTCAATATTATTTTTTAGAATATATATAGATCATTGTTATATATGATTATCTAATACCTAATTTATATAGTATCTAACTTGTATTTTTGATGCTTAAAAATTATAATAATAGCGGGGTTTCTATAGGAAGGAAGTAATTATAAATATTACTACGCTACCTAAGTATGGTGATCTAAAACACTATATTTTATAGTTATATAAGTTTAGCGATTTGATATCATGAGAATATAAAATATAAAATATAAAATCCCTCTGACAACCTAAATATTTCTAAACATTTTCACTGAATATAGTGACTATATTATCATGTTTATGCATACTATGGTGATGTAATGTATTGGGAATATGGTTGATATAACGATAAGGATAAACATAACAAGAACAATATTTAATGTTGTTTATCAAGAAATGTATGAAAATATCATTATAAACAAATTGGTATTAGTATATATATATATGAAATGATATTCTAAATTACTTGGCTAAACTATAGTCAAATTTTAGTGTTTTATTAAAGTATAGTGACTTAATATATGGTGACCTATATGTAAACCTTTCAAACCTATGACCTGGGCATTTAGGTAGTAGGGAATTTTTATTATAAGATTCATCCCTCTATCTTTCTATGTATTAGAATATTTATGGATTGTTTCCCTTCAACCATTTCATGATAACGATTATGTTTAAGCAAAATGAATAGGTGTGGTGAATCCCATAATATTTTATTATGTTTTCAGTAAAACATTTTACCTAGTGTTTTTACATTGATCTGCCAATTTAATTATAACATAGCTTATTGTTTTTTATGGAAAGTAAAAATAACTTAACATATTCTTCCTCACATTTTAATAGGTTTTATAGATGCATTATATTAATGTGTAGCATAGATGATTGATAGTAGTATGCTTAGGAGTATATAGAAACTCCTGGTTATATAAATATAAAGCCTATAAAAGTACATTGGGATGCGTATCAATATAAATAAACTTATAAAAATATATATATTTAAATATGAATAAGATTTCATGCAAAAGATTGATGGAAATATATCTTATAATAAGATGTAGGGTAATAAAATTAGCCAGTTATAAGAAACTATGGATGTTGAGGATTTATAACTAAAAAATGTTTTGACAAGGAAATTATTCAACCTCAATTTGATCTAGATGGTTTGTTTATTAATACTCTAATATTGAAATCGATAGATGAGATATTTTAACAAAGTATTTTTTAAAATCTTGTTTGGAATTTAAAAGACTGTAGGCATTTATTTGCAGCTTTAGTATATCAAAATCCTAATATAACATTTAATAAGGCATATGAAATATAAATAACTCAACATAGACTTTCAATATTATGTGATAAGCCTTATGATGTGCTTGAGATCACTTATTATATCTAACTTATGATACAAAATTAATTGTATGGATATAAAATTATAATAAGCTATGTATTTATGAATTTTTAATATTATGATTAATAAGAACATAGGTATAGTTATGCCTAATAGTTTGTACTTGAACGTAGGGGTGTGTTCCTCTAACTATAGTTTCATGGGTGGTTATAAACTATGTTATAGAATTATGTATAATAGAGTTTTATGTATGTGTGAATACAACCCCTAAGAGTATAAAAAATTCTAATTGAAGTATTCTGTGTTTCTAAGACTTTCTTTATTATGTCTAGTAGCTTGAACAGAAACTTATGTTTCCATAGATTTATGACTACTTTATTAGACTAGTTACGGTACTTAGTAGTTATGTTTAAAACACTATACTATGATAATATGGGTTATCATAGGGTGTAATATATTTTTAAAATAATTTTGATAATTATAATTTATAGTTAAATATGTATTTTATTGGGTGGTATAAACTATAGTCTTTATTTCTATTATGAGATAGATAATAATGTGAGATTAATTCATACATTTGATGGAATAAATGTAAGTTTTATTTATTGTTCATATGTTTATCATGTCATTTAATATGATTGATAATAGGATATAAATTGTGTGAATTTTTTAGTTATATTATGTTAATTAATCTCATATTTTTGATACTAACTAAGTAGTGAAACAGTCTTCACTGGCTTACTAGTAACACAATACCAAATGAAGGCAAACTGATCAAGTGGTGTGTATGAATTTTGATTAATCTATAGATCAATATTATTTATTATTTAAAAACTTTGACTAAATTAATCTTTAGTGAGATATTTTAATTTTATAATTATGATTTACATGTTTGTGTGATATATTGCAGTAGAATGGATTTTCTATGATACACCACATGTTTAGTTTTAAAAATCATATAGCACATAGGTACTAACTTGTCTCTCTATATTCTTGTGCCATCACTATCTACTCATCTATAAAGGGAGGGACATTCCTTGATAGGATTAGTTCTAGGGATCCTTGGTCCATGTTTGGTGTATAAAAATTCTCATATGATGTTCTCCCTCCTCATAATAGTACCATTTTTGAGACGACACTTGAGATTGTTACATATATTAAAGTTTGAGAAACTATGCTTCAAAGAACCATGTATCTTATATATTTACATAGTATTGTATTTTATTTATTATTGAAACATTATCATGAAGAGTTGTAATTACTTATTTATTGTATAATGATAGCATTGACTGTAGACATGTACTAGTCATGACTAGTTAATTATAATTATTTTTTATTTTTATATTATGATGTGTTCTCATGATAATAGAGATAAGTGATATATGATTTAATATGATTCATTTATTATTATCTAACTTATATTAATTTATAATATCACTGATTATATTCTTTTGGTGTAATCTCTTTATAGTATATGTATTTAAATTTTTAAAAATTATTAATTTCTAGGTAGATTCCAATAGTATATACCTCACAGTACGTGGGTACAAATCTATCAATATATAATTTCAATCTCATTTCTAAGATTTATTATTTTGAGGGTACTAAAAATTAACCTAAAATATTAGAAATAACTCCTTGGGGTTACTTTCCTCACATGACTTTGGGCAACCACAAAGTCAGGTCTTCATAATGAAAATATTTCTCAATTTTTATACCCCACCAGATAAGTAGGGTTTGATACAATGCTAAGATGTCACTTCCTATGTCAAAAAACCACTAAATACTTATGGGAAGGTGATAAAATCCACCCCATTAAGGAAAATGAAAAATAGGGTAAATGTAAATAAGAATCTTTGCATTTTTGAGTCACCCAAAAAAGGGAGAGTATATGTGCAAAAATAACCCCACAAGAAAATCAAACAACAAACAAAACTTTCAATAATGTAAATATGAAAATGAACAATTTTTTTATAATCCAAATTGAAGTTTAATTTCATTTTTACTAACCAAATCAAAATTTGAATTAGAATTAAAAACTTCAGACTCAAAATACCACTCTTTGGCCAAGGTCCTATAGCAAAAATAGTTAGAAATTTGATTAAAAAAAGTGGTTTTGAGATACGAAGAAGCTTGAAAATGTGTTTTTTTTAAGACTCATCTATAATCTAGAATTATTTCGTGATTACATAGATGAATTTCACTGCTAATTCCTTTAATTTCACCACTATAACATGCACATAGAAAATAGAAAGTCAGAAAACAATTTCATTGTTAAAGATGAAAATTTTGCCATTATTATGCATGATTTCATTGATAGTGTGAACAATTTTGTTGGTGTTTTTGATTATTTCACTGATGGTTTTGATTATTTAACTGATGGTTTCAATGATTTATGTGATGATCCACATGATTTAGCTAATGGGGCCTACAATAGAAAAATAAAATATAGTGGAATGATTAAGCTACTAAGTTTCATAATTTCACTACTATTAGTTGAAATTTCACTATTATCCAACACAATTTCACTATTAATGGCTAAAATTTCATAATTATGTATAAAAATAATAGAATAAAAAATAATATATAAATAATTTCACCATTTAAAGTAATTTCCCTAGCAATTAAAATGATTTCACTACTCTCTCCAATTTCTTAAATCTGTAGAAGAACATAGATTAAAAAATAATAAAGAAACAATTTCACCTTTTTTAAATTAATTTTTCTAGAAATTAGAATGATTTTGCTTCTCTTTCTTTCAATTACATAAATTTGCATAAGAACGCTATTAGAACAAGAAAACGTATAATGATGATTTCACTACTGTGAGTAGCAATTTCACTGATGAAGGCTTCACTTTCATAATTCTAACAATTTTTCCATTTCTTTTGATAATTTTTCTAAAGTTCCTACCAAATTCATAGTTACACTATAACGAATTCACTACTCAGCCTGGAATGGATTTTAATGGAATTTGGAAGAAAAAAGATAGAATTAGCTTGTTTAGAACTCTAATTCTAGAAATTAGAAGAAGGCAAATGGTCTAGAAGATTTTATGGGATGCATCCAATCCTTCAAGAGGGCCTACTAGGTGTGTTATTATGTAGATCAGGCATCCAAGAGAAATTAGTCAATTTTTAGTGAATTAAAATCCTAAAAATGTTAAAGACATAACTTCTCAAGCCTAATCTCTAGGTTGAGCTATGTGGTAATCAAGAAAGAAATACAATATTGGAATATAAAAACAACATTTAAACCTCCCTTGAATATGTGCTTTAAAATCAGTCTCAATAGTTTGAGCTCATATTATAGATGTAGAATTATTTTTCAATGCGTTAATCCTCATGTTAGTAGCATCTCTTCTTCTCTACACACCATTTGTCTTTGGCATGATAGACTTGATCAAGTTTCTTGGAATAATCTAGTAGAGTAAGTTTACATTAATAATCTTGATGAATTTAGAGGTGTGACAATTTTATTTATATATTTCTGGAACTTTTGTAGACCGTTCATCTCATCTTAAGTTGGAGGGTCAATGATCAATCCTCAAATCCATGATTACACACATGGAGTGTGTAAGAAAGGCCATTTAAGACATTTTTAGAGTATGGAGGCACATTCGAAGAACATAGGACCTCTTGAGTGTGTAAGAGGGTTGTAAGAGGAGTGTGTAAGAGAGGTGTAAGAACTTATATTGAGTTTGTAAGTGATGTATAAGACATGTCATAACCTTTAGTTTGTTTCACACTTTTCATGATGATGTCATCTTAGGTGAGGTAGTATTCTAATTTTATTTTTAGTAAAATAAGATAATTAAAATCCATGGATTTTCATACTAGAGAAATAAATAAGTTTGATTAATTGGGATCAATAAATAATTAGAAGAAAGATGGATTTTCAATATTCTATTTATCAATCAAGTATTGACTTAATTGGCTCTGTGAATACACTTGCAAAGGGTTGGTTTAATTCAAGATACACTAGATTAAATAAATTATGAAAGATGATCTATTACCCCAATCAGGGATGTATCTTTGTGATTTTGGGTTAAATTGGTAGTTTTACAAATAAATTAGGTCTAATTGAAGATTTTCAATAAAACTTACTTGCAATTATATAAATTCATTCCAAATTTGGTTTAAACATGGAAGTGGTTAAAATGAAGTGTCTACAAATTTCACCTAATTTCAAAATGATCATTTCAATTAATACATGATAATGTGCAATAATAATTATGTTGACATGTTACCAATATATAACCATGCTTTGTAACAATAAAATCATCCCTATAACTTGTTAGGTTAGGTTTATATTTCAATATGCCTTTGCAAATAAATTAATCAGTCTATATGAATATAACAAAGTAAGCATTCACATGACCTAAAACATAGGCATTATTACTATCATGGTATCTATAACAACATTTAAAAATATCATAATATAATTACTTTTGATGTATGTTAATATTTATATGTAATAAAGCATTAACATGTTGACATCTTATAAATGAATTAATTATAGGAACTGTTGTAAACACAGTCATCATACAAAATCCCTTATTCACCTTTGCAACATGAAGCAATGACCATTCAATCATTAAGAGAAGTAAACCATTTATTTTTATATTATTACATACTCAACTTATCCATATGTAAGTTCATAATCTTAACACATAATTTATGAATGCAACATCGTATAATGTCATCAATCTATAATGCATACTTTCAACCATCTCATAATTAATAAAAATTTATCATTAACATTGACTTTTGGCTTAATAATAAACTAATACACAATTGATATAAAATAATGTTTAGCATTAGCTAAATAAAACCATAAATATAATTATAACCAAATTACAATAATACATTCAAATAGGTTTATACACCAACTAGGGTATTAATAATCAACATGCCACTGCACAAATATCAAAGTTATAAAGAAGAATTTTTTAATAGGGATCAAAAAATAACCCTTACATCCATGTGAACCATCCATTGGTGGCCCTAGCCACACCATCCATCAGCTAAATGGTGGAATCAAGCAATGGGAACATTAGTAAAGGTTAAGAGTATGTGCATGATTTTGAGCCATAAAATAGTAAAGACATATAATCATTAAGACTAAAATGAAGTTTCTTAAAAGAAAATACAAGAGAAAAAATATCACCTTAATTTAAATAATTTCCAATCAACTAAAATAATCATGTAGTCATTAATGATTTAAGAATCTTTGAGAAAGACTATTAGCTTCCTTTGAGATCCAAGGATTCAATGAAATTACAAATTGAATCCATCAAACCCAAATTATACAATACTTGGAATACTAAAGTACCTTAGCTTGATAATTTAAGCATCTTAAGCTATCAATGAATGCCTTAGAATAACTTGAGTAATAAACTTAATAATAAATTAAGAGTTTAGTCTTTTTAAGTATACACTAATACTAAAAGAACTCAATTCGACATCATTAAGTAAATATTACTCAAATAACAATAATCTCCAAAATCAAATAATCACAATTTGATTATCTATCCAAAAAACACAAACATCTAAAGTTATTACAGTGAATCATATTCTTCAATAACATCAAAACACATTCCAAACATTTAATAAAACACACTATAGTCCATCGACTGGGTTAAAATCCATTGGGATGCTACAAAACCAACATAGTCCACCATAGTGATGATCCCAACTTTCACAAGAATTATGACCATATAATCCTCAAACTTGAATTATACCTAAAAATGGGTTTAATAAAATGAGTGAAAATCACTCAATCATAAATAGGTGACAAGGGTGACTATTCAAACAACATAGTCCTAAATACAATATAAGTTGACTATACAAGTTAACACAACAAATAATAATGAGTCCATGACTCTAAATATAAATGATTAATAAAATCAATCTACCCATTAAGGGTTGAAATAAAATCAATAAAACATAGTTAAGTAATAAACCTACTCAAAAATAGATTTCAAATCTCCTCAAGAAACACTCAATAAATAAAACCCTAAAATCTAACTAAGATTTGAACCCAAAAAATGGATTTAAGTGAGCACCAATTAAAACCTATTATGGTCTTAATTTTTAGACTTGAGGAGAGTTCTTAAGGATCCCTTCAACTAAGCCATAAAATGGGAACAATATTAGGTTGTGGGTATCTTATAGTGAGGTTGAGGCTTCAAAGAGGGTTGGTTCCCTTGGATCTATCACCTAGACTAATGTCTTTCTTAGCAAAGGGAGAGAAATAGATAATAATTTATGAAAACATGTAAAATAAGGTGATGCAGCAATGTTTTGGACAATTAAAATTGCACAATACACACTATTAGACACTTTCAAGACTGTAGATATTACTTCTTTCACTCTTTGATCAAATTTCACATAAGTATTTCACAACAAGGCACTAAGTAGTTATCAATCTAGCATGGGAGGGCAATTATCTACATCCAAACTAATCAATAAACCATCTATGGAACTTAGAATGACCTATGAGAGCTAAAAAACACTTCGTGAAGGTGAGAAAACTTAGACAGAGGCAAAGGAAAGCATACATTCACTTGACCACATCAATGATTTCGTAAGACACACTTCAATTCCACTTGAAAATGGAGGAATTTATCCTTTTATTTCATCAAATAGGTGTTATAGTACAAATCTTGACATAACCTAGGCATGCCAAAAGCATAAGAGTCTCCTTTTCTTGGGAAGAAATGGGAGATATAAAAGAAAAGGGAAGAGAGAGAGAGAGAGAGAGAGAGAGAGAGAGAGAGAGAGAGAGAGAGAGAGAGAGAGAGAGAAGTGAGAAAAATAGCCATCAATAAATGAGACCCAATCACTTCGATGGAGTCCTAACCAATTTTTGATCGATTAGCATTAATCCTACCTCCCAATTAGCCATTCATCAGCTCAAAAAAGTTTTAAGGTGTTGATTTATGATCCATTAAGAAGGAAGAGCCTCCAAAAACTCTAAAAATTCATTTAATGTTCCACCTGCACTCTCTAACCATTATATCTCTCCATTGGATTTCTATTCCATCATCCACTTGCCTTTGTTATAAAGACAAAATCTTGATGTCCATGGACCTAACTGAGCCATGATTACATCTATTTTAAGCAGCAATATGTACCTATTGAAAGTGGATGATATGACTATGTCAAAAGATAAGACACTCCTTTCATAATCATAACTCTACCCCTAATTCAAACCTTGAACATAGGTCTACTATATATGAAAACCAACTCCTTTATTGGTTTTATTGTATTCATAGTTCAATGAAGATCTATGGCTACTTAGTCTTTTGATTAAGATGTAAAACTTACACCTGAGGGATTTTGAGAGTTCTAGATAAGCTTCAATGGCATCCTTGAATTTTTAGGGTTTGCTCTGGTAACTCAGATCACATTCTAATCTTGAATTTATTCATTTTCCTGATTGGGTGGTGAAATCCTTTGATCCAACATGTCTACCTATGTGGTACCTCCCTTGGGATGCTTATCATATTTTGACCATCATCACTTAGACATGTGTCCTCATCTCATGCCCCCTAGAACTTTGATCGAATTTGCTTTTTCGATATGCTTAGGAGTCTCTTGGATTTGACCTTTATCATTACCATTGATCTTTGATCAATTTATAGATTGTACCACTTGGTAGCCTTGCATTGATCTTTACCTTAGCTTTTAAAAATGTGACATTTGACAATCTTGTATGCTTGTTGTAGATCATGTTGTCAATCTCCATCTAGTTAATGTGCTTACACCATGTGGAAGCCTCACATGCAATATGGGTTCATTTAATTCCTTACTTTTCATGCACTATTGATCTAGTTTTGCATGGTTTAATGTGCACTATTGATCTTTAATCTATCAAATCAAACATAGACCATTGATCTCCATCTGAATAATATGATAAAATGTGGGCCATCAATTTTCTTATAATTTTCCATGATTGATAAACTTAGCACCTCTACATTCATCCTCGAGATCCTCTAACCTTTTGACCTCATGCTCGTCGTTGATATTCTATTACATGATTGAATGCACACCATTGATCTTCTTGACTTATTAACTTCATGAGACCATCTACATGATGTTGATATTTAATCCCAAACTCTAAGATCATGCCATTTGGTAGTCCTACATTCAATTTCACTATTTTTGGACATTATTTAACCCAAACGGCTCTTTCTTGTGGCTTCAATTTGACATCCTTGAGCATATCCCACACTACTAGATCATTTTTAGAGGCTTATATCTTGAGATAGAAAACTTGTCAAGTCATCAAACTTGTAGGGGATGATCTTGGCATAAAATACATCATTTTTTATAAAATTATTTAACCTTGGTTGATTTCCCAAATACACTTATCAAATACACAACCAAACTGACCTGTTCATTCTTTCATGAGGTGTTATGATGGTATGGATCCTTTAAATCACCAAACTCACACTTTAAGCTTGATTAAAGTGTTTCAAAATATTGAAAGTGACAAGTGATAGGATCATGAAGTTTATCTTCTTTTTTTACCATTATATCACTCTTCAACTAGGACTTTGTTTAACTTCTCACCCCAAATTGAAGAAAAATTTAATATTTAGCCCAAATTTGGCTAACATTTCTAGTGACTCAATAGGGAAGCATACCTGTTATGCTTTGATAACCCAAATTAGTTACCTTGTCTGATCCATTAGGCATACGGGGTCATGAGTATTTCTTCCCCACTGATGTGAAACTGATACAAGGCTGCCCTTTTCTAGAAACCTCTTTTGAATCAATAAGAGCATCAAGAAAAAAACAAGCATAGTGGCCAAGGCAATTATGGAAGGGAAATATATGACTAAAAATAATGTGAACAAGTCACTTAGAGGAAAACATAAAAACTACTCTAATATATACAAGGCTACATCTTGCAAGTGTCTTCCTCCTAGGTCAAATGGGAAACATTTAGCATCATTCACTTGTAATGGAACAGGATGAAAAATACCTTATTTTGGAGGCACCAGAATTGGTGAACCAAGCTATTTGATTTCCAATCCTTTTGGCATGCTCTCTAGTAGATGAAAAGGGACAAATAGGTCTCTAATTTGGACATACTAGTCCCAATATTCAAATCTTGATTTAGGCTAGACTATTAGAACACCTGTAATATTATTCACCCATGGATGATTGAAGTGGCATGTTTGGCTCTCAAAAGCCTCTTTAACATTTTCCACTTGTTCATCCACCACTTGTAGCTCATTGGTTGAGTCACCAAGACTACCTCCAATTATCTTAGTCAATTCATAATTTCTTGGCAACAACCTATAGCTTTCTTTTAACACTTCAAACAATTCTTCATATTTTTATTATCCAACCCCTTCATGCACATTTGAAGCATCATTGAGGACATCTAGTTATAATTCTATTGCATCAAGCTCCTCATCCTCACCAAGATCTAATCTATGTTAGCTATATTGGTCTTATTCCTCTATATAGAATGGAGGATCATACTTTTAATCAAGGTCTAATTCATCATGATTTTGATGCTCTTCACTGGCATGCTTCTCAAACTGCATCACTTGAGATCTTGAGATATCTCCTTCATCAACCTCACTCAAGATTTCATTTTGTTCTTCAACTATAAAAGAGGGTTGATTTGAAAAACCAAGGTCCAAAAAGACACATTTGTCTTGCTCATAGTCTGATTTACCTTCCACTCATTTCAAACTATCAGGACTACCTTCATTTGATACCTCATCCTAAAGTGGGCTAACCTCTAGTACCTAGCTCCAATCCTATTTTCCATCTATGTAGCATAGATAGTTAGCAGTCCATTTAAGGTATCCCCCATGTTTGTCTTGAGGATTGTCTTCTTGTAGCTCAAGTTCATTAGTGTCAGATCCATGCCAAGAAGGTTGGTCCAAACCTGATTTTTCTTCCTCTAAATAAAGTGGGTTTCCTATCAAGATTTCTTCTTATATACACTTGCATTGTCCTCTTCAGGCTCACCTATGACTGTGAGCTCCTCCTTTTTTTTTATAAAATAGGTTCTTTCTCCAACAAGGAGATGATGGGAGGGTGAAGAATTTCACCTTGCCTGAAGCTCAAGAGAGTGTCTTTCTAACTAAGGACTTTGAAAGCTCTTTTAGGTGGTTCTTGGGGAAAGGAATAAGATTCTTAGAACTCTTGTAGGGTAAGCTCATTAAGCTGAGAGAACACCTCTTTTTCTTAAACTAGTTCTTAGACTACCTCATCTAGCACTTCCTCTTTCTTCTTTATGCCTTTTTAAACTAATTTTCATGAGGGAAATGTGTAAGATATAAAAAAATCCTCTTGATTTTGACTATCTTCCTCCTTCTTCATCTTTAGCTCTAACTCTTTGATTTGCCTATCTATTCTTTTAGAATAGCCTCTCTTTAAGGTGATCAATGGATTCATGAAGATAAGGAACATAATAGGGTTAGTATACAAGAGGGTTCTTGAAGAGGGATGGGATCTTAGATCTCAACAATAGGTAGCTCAGAAATAGTCTCTTTTTTTCTTTTAAAACTCACTTGGATTGAATTTCAAGAAGAGAAGGTTTGATGAATACAAGGACTTGGAAAAATTGAATGGTCACTTGGAGTGATCTCTTGGGGAAGAATACATGGCATATATGAGGGTTGAGGTTATGTATATGAATAATTATAAGGTTGATGACGTTGGACCTACTATTCTTCATTACTTATTATCTTATCCTCAATGCTTTGAATGAAACCACTTACATCTAGAATCTCACTTGAGAAGCTTTTCCAATTTGCTCTCACAAAAAGTGACCATTCTTTTTTCATTAATTGTAATGCATTTCTCACATCATGAATGATATGATCAGGGATATCTTGACCATACCCCCTTTGTGCATTAAGGTTTATCATGTGCCTTTCATAGCCTAAAATCATTTGCTTCCAACTTGAAATCGATTGGTTTTAGGAGTAACTAGGGACATCTTGAGCTTGAGAAGGTTGATACACTAAATATTGAGAATAACTTGGGGTGAATCCATAAACATTATTAATCTGATATGAAGAATGTTCAGGTAGAAAATAATCATTTTGATCAAAAGATGGTTGATTTTACATACTAGATAATGATGACTAGGCACTTGGGTTGCTTATACTAGCTGATAAATACTTAGAGTCACCATTGATGTTTGCACACATGCCTACAAAGGCTGATTGGATTAAGAGAAAACTTTCACTCAATGAATAACATACTCCCATCAAGCATGCTAGAAACTATTGTGGTCTTAATTTTCACCCTTAGAGATAGTTATTCAAGCTCCCTCCAACTAAGCCATAAAATGGGAACATCATCAGTTGTGGGTATCCTATAGTGAGGTTAAGCCTCTAGCAAGGGCTAGTTCCCTTGGATCTATCACCTAAACTAATCTCTTGCTTGGAAAAGGGAGAGAAATAAATAATAATTCAAGAAAATAGGTAAAATAAGGTGATGCACCAATGTTTTAGACACTTAAAATTTCACAAGACACAATATTAGAAACTTTCAAGATTGTAAATATCACTTCATTCACTCTTTGATCAACTTTCACATAAGTATTTCACAAGGCACTGACTAGTTATCAATCTAACATTTGAGGGTAGTTGTCCACTTCCAAACTAATCACTAAACTATCTATGACACTTATAATGACTTGTGAGAGCTAAAAAACACTTCATGAAGGTGAGAAAACTTAGACATAGGCAAAGAAAAGCATACATTCACTTGACCACATCAATGAATTCGTAAGTCACACTTCAATTTTGCTTGCAAATGGAAGAATTTAGCCTTGTATTACATCAAATAGGTGTTGCAGTACAAATCTTGGCATAGCCTAGGCATGCCAAAATAATAAGAGTCTCCTTTTCTTAGGGAGAAATGGGAGATATATAATAAAAAGGGAAGAGAGAGAGAGATAATCAAGCAAAATAATCATCAATAAATGAGGCCCAATCACTTAGATGGAGTCCCAACCACCTTTTGATTGATTAATATTAATCCTACCTCCCAATTAGCCATTCATTAGCTCCAAAATGTTTTAATGTGTTGAGTCATGATCGATTAAGAAGGAAGAGACTCCAAAGACTCTAAAAATTCATTTAATGATCCACCTACACTCTCCAACCATAAGATCTCTCCCTTGGATTTTAATACTATCATCTACTTGCCTTTATTATAAAGACAAAACCCTCATATCCATGGACCTGACTGAGTCATAATTATGTCTATTTCAAGTGGTTGCATGTACCTACTAAAAGTGGATGATATGACTATGTTTAAAGATAAGACACTCCTTTCATAATCACAACTCTTCCCCTAATTCAAATCTTGAACATAGGTCTACTATAGATGAAAACCAAAATCTTTTATTGTTTTTATTATAGTCATAATTCAATAAAGCTCTATTACTACTTAGTCTTTTGATTAAGATGTAAAACTTATGCCTGAGGGATTTTGAGAGGTCTAGCTAAGCCTTAATGGTATCCTTGACTTTGCAAGGTTTTCTCTAGTAACCTAGATTGCATTTTGATCTTGTATTTATTCATTTACCTACTTGAGTGGTGAAATCCTTTGATCCAACATGTTTGCCTATGTGGCACCTCCCTTGGGATGCTTATCATATTTTGAAAATATGACCGTCATTACTCAAACATATGTCATCATCTCATACCCCTATAACTTTGATCAAATTTTCTCTATTGATATCCTCAAGAGTCTCCTAGATTTGACCTTAATTATTACCATTGATCTTTGATCACTTCTAGATTATACCACTTAGTATCCCCACATTGATCTTTACCTCAGCGTTTGATAATTTGATACTTGGTAGTCTCCCATGATTTTTATGGATCCTACTATTAGTCTCCATCTAGTTAACATGGTTATGCCATATGGAATCCTCATGTACAATATGGGTTCATTGAATTTTTTTTTACATGCACTATTGATCTTATTTTGCATCATTGAACACACTCTATTAATCTTTGATTTGTCAAATCAAAATTAAACCATTGATCTCCATATAAATAATATGATCAAATATAGGTCATTAATCTACTCATAAGTCACCATGATTGAGACACATGGTACCTCCACGTTCATCCTCAGGATCCTCTGACCTTTTGACCTCATTCTCATCATTTATCTTTTATTACATGATTGACTGCACGTCATTGATATTCTTGACTTATTGACTTTGTGAGACCATATACATGCCATTGATATTTGATCCCAACCTCTAAGATCATGCCACTTGGTAGTCCTACATTCAATTTCAACCTATTTGGATATTTTTAAATCCAAATAGCTATTTTTTATGGCTTCAATTTGACATCCTTGAGCATGTCCCACACTGTTACATCATTTTTAAAGGCTTATATCTTGATATATAAAATTCATTGACACACCAAACTTGTAGGGGATGATATTGGCATCAAATACATCATTTTCATGCAATTATTTAACCTTGGTTGATTTCCAAAATACACAACCAAATCAACCTATTCATTCCCATATGATGTGTTATGAAAGTCTAGTTCTTTTAAATCACCAAACACACACTATATGCTTGCTTAAAGTGTTTTAAAAGCTTTCAAGTGACAAGTGATAGGATCATGAAGTCTATATAATTTTTCTACCATTGGATCACTCTTCAACTAGGACTTTGCTTAGCTTCTCATCCCAGATATAGGCAAATTTTCATATGTAGGTCAAATTTGGCCAACAAAACCCAATAAGAAAAAAACCACATAGAACTCTTCAAATAGAACCCAATAAATCCAAATCAATTATAATAAACCATAAAACAATTTAGGTTCAACATTAAGTCATATTAGCTTCACATTACACCTATTAGGCTTTGAACAACATTTTAACTCAAGTAAACAAATACCCATTAAAAAAATAAAGCATTCACTAAACTTACTTGATTTTATCAAAATGTAGTTGGTTGTGAGATGGGTTTTTCTTCCAATACCTACTCTTTATTTCCTTATAAAAATGAGTAGCTATTTCATTCTCTAGACTATTAAAATTTTAATTCAGGTTGAAAGGTACTAAGGTCATGTGCCGATATATTAACTCCATGTTCCCCATGTTTTCATTGAATTCTAGCTAAGATGTAGCTACTTAACTTCCACTAAAAACCACTAAAAAATAGTTCAAACATTCCTAATATTCCATGGATTCTACCTCCCAAAATTGGCATCATCAACCTAAGGTTGGGTCAAACAACATAATACTACCATAAATGCCAAGTTATCTAAGAATTTACTCAATGGTGGGACCTTGGTGGTCAAACCATCATGACCCAAATCCAAAACCCAAATTCAATCAAATAAACTTTAACATCAACTAATTTCCACCCCAAGGTCATAATTTCTTTGACCAATTCAAGTTCCCCCTAATGGCCTTAACACAACATGACCCTTGGTTAAGCAATAAATATCATAGTCTAAGCCAAAGAGTGGTATAACAATAATCACAAGTAATCTGATGTATAGATGTGGGCTTAAAACTAGAATAATGACCCACTAATGACCACAAGGTAAAAAAATCAATAATTGACCAATTCATACTCAATCAAAGACCCACTCAATAATAGAGAAATATGATCACTCTCAATGAACAAGGCTCAAAATCCAACCATAAAGTAATAGATGAAATCTATACAAGCATCATTGATATCAATATTCAAATTTAGGATAATAAAAATTCAACTTAAAATAAAGAAAGAACAACAACAAATATTTAAAAATAAACATTAATCAGTACATCAAGGCATAAAAATACTCAATGAATAATCAAAGGCTTATAACCTAATCATATCAAAAATAACAGTTAGAATCTTTCTTTGATTCTCATTAACCTTTTATTCCCTTATCATCAAATCCCACCATCAAGCCAAGATTATTAACTTGTTCCTATAGTCACATAATAAGACATCAATAATATCTTTAAAAAGTACAAATAACCAAGTAATAATGTAAACATTGAATTGAGCATAACCTTCAACATGGCATTTAATGCATCCAATATATGTATCACTAAGTTAATAATAATTTAATGTTGTGATGAATCATATTTGGAAATTAATAATAAAAAAATCATAACATTTGAATCAAATCAACATCTATAGTAATACATTAATGTGCCAACCAAAATTAAATAAAACATGATAGGTCAATGTCTCAAACAATAAATAAAAGTGCATCATATAATAGGTCATGACATCCTCCCCCTCTTAGTGATGAGCTATCCTAGTGACTAATTAAACAACAAATGATAGTGTTCCCTAAAAAGATGTTCATCTTCCAAGTAACACTCCTTTCACTTAGTGAATCTCATGGACCTATTTTTTTTAATATATCTATTACTCAACTTAGCATTGTGGTGGTCCATTATCCTTACAGGTTTGAACTGAATCTTTTCCTCTTCCATAACCTGAATATTTTTTCAATCTAAGATATGATAAGGGTTAGATATGTTATTTATTAACAAAACAACTTGGAAAACATCATGAATCCTAGACAGAGAATGTGGAAGGGCCAATCGATAGGAAACAATATTAATATGTTCCATAATGTCAAATGGTCCAACAAAATGTGGAGCTAACCTGGAATTATTTCCAAACTTGATTGATCTCTTCTGGGGTATAACATGCAAAAAAACCTTATCACCAACATTAAATTCATGTGGTGTTATTTTATGATTAGCATAGCTCTTTTTCCAATCTGAATCAAATTTTAAGTTTGAGAATATTAGAATGATTTGTTTATCATATTCTTGTAGTACATCTAGGATAGAAATAGATTTATTTTCCAAGTTGTCCCATGCAACTCAGGTTCTTTATTTTTTCCCATATAGATCTTCAAAAGGATATTTTTTAATCACAAAATGGTATAAGTTATTGTAATGAAACTCAACTAGATGTATGTAATCTTCCCACTTAGTTTATTGGTCTATGACATACATTATTAGCGTGTCCTCAACCAATTTATTAAGTCTTATAGTTTGACCATCTGTTTATGGGTGGTATGAAGAACTAAAATTTAACCAAGTTCTAAATGTGTCAGTAAAAATTTTCTAGAACCTTGAATTACAAAACTTATTTATACCTAAGATAATCACTTCTAGCATGCCATGCAACTGAACCACTTCTTTCATAAAACATTCCACAAACACAGAAGCATCATCAATCAAGTTTATAACAATGAAGTGTCCAACCTTGGTAGATTTATCATTCACTACCAAAATAGTGTCATGCTTGTTGCATGATTTATGTAATATATAAGTGAAATCAAGTGAGATTATAGCCCACTTACCTCTTATTACATCATGAGGATAGAAAAAACCTTTAGGGTGACAATTTTCAATCATAACACACCAACATTCTAATCATTTTTCCATAAAATAGATACCATCATGCTTCAAAATAGGTAAAAAGTAATGTCTTTTTAGCTCATGTGCCATTTTAATAAAACCATGATGAGTAAAATGAGGTGATTTATGTATTTATTTTAGCACTAAATCCTATAAGTCTCTAGACTTGGGAACAAAAAATATGTTTTTATGTCTCATAAGACCATCTATTTCAATAAAACATTCTACAATTTTTTTTTAATAGACTCATCATCCAAACATGCTCTTACTTCATGGCATAATTCATTAGTACTTTGTTGTTTTAACACATCATTTATGAAATTTTCTTGTGAAATAGATCATGCATCAAGGCGCATGCTTCAGCTAAGGACATCAACAACACTATTTTCCTTGCCTTTAAAATATGAAATATTCATGTCAAAATTACTTACAAATTCCATCCACCTGCATTAGTGTGCATTTAAATCATCATGGGGAAATATGTGTTCCATGTTGTAGTGATCATACTTCACCCTAAAATGCTTTCCCAATAAAAATTACTTCTATTGTTTCAAATCATTTACTATGGAAACAAGTTTCATGTCATGCATAGGATATTAATTGTCATTCTCATTCATCTTTTGTGACTCATAAGCCATCACTTTACCCTCTTGGGTCAGAATGACACCAAAATATCTCTTAGAAGCATATTCTTAGACCTCAAAATTTCCATTTGGGTCAGAAATGACAAGTATAGGTGGTATATTCAATATCTACTTAAGCTTCTCAAAATCCTATTCATATTGAGGAGTCCAAACAAATTTCTTTCCTTTGTGATGCAAGGAAGTTATAGGATTAGATATGTTGGAAAAAATTTACACAATGATAATAACTAAGGAAGCCCATAAAGTTTCATACTTCATGTATTTTAGTAGGGGTATGACACTCTTGAATGGATTTAATCTTTTTTAGATCCACAAAAATTCCATCCTTATAAATAATGTGCCCCAAATATTGAATTTTAGATTGAAATAAATAACATTTGGAAAGTTTCCTATACAACTTATGCTACCTTAGTTGTTGGGACCCTTTTTGCCTAAGTCTGGACCCACACCAACTTAGCAGACATCTCGATCTAAAGTAATCATGTGGAATGATTGCTAGTTTGGTATCTTTTGTGCTAGCTAGAGGAATCAATGCTCATCTTGCCCTAGCTGGTAGGTGGTTAACTGGCACCCAAATTTTATGGGTTATCTTCATGAGTATCTACACATGACAACTAGATAAAAAAGGGTAAAAGGTGATGGATCCAGTGAAATGATCAACCAAGGCTCCATCTCATCACCTAACGTGCACACCCTACCCTAGTGAGAAGATGCTCTTACATGTTATAAATCCAAGTTCAAAATAGTATGCAAGAGACGTGACTTAGAGATAATGAAGCTTTACAAAATTAGTTCTAAGCATAGTGAAGCAACCACCATTAAAACTTAGTTTTAGCATGGATACTTGTGAATATCCACAGATAGTTGTTTAGATGAGCATGTGCCCTATTTATGTTAATATGAACTCTATTATTTGAACCTTGGTAATTAAAGAGTAGAGTTTCACCTATCTGTGTATTGATCTACTTACATTTTTATGGTAAGGTTCTTTGAATGTGACTTGAATGCAATAGTTATAGTAGTTTAATTTTGATATATGAATGTGTTGTTAAGCAAGGTTTTGTTCTAAGTCATTAATGGAATCTCTATGCTAAATAATGATGTCAACCTAAACTGAGAAATATCCTAAGTGTAGGAAAGGGCATGCATCTAAGCTTTCACACCTATATTGGGAGCACTAGCTTGAGCATGAACCCCTTGATATAAGCAATTCCCTTATCTACCCAAGTTCCTAAATGATGCCTAGCTTAATAACACAAAGACTTTCACCCTTAATAACCTAGGACTATCCTAATATAGGCTTACACCCCTATGTCCTAAACAAGCTCCCTAAATAGGATTTTTACCTATAGATAGTTAGACCTCACCTAGAATAGCTTAGGCTAATGAACTTACCAACATCATTATGTTAATGACCAATCCCCTTAAAGAATGAGTTATGCCATGGCATGACTAGCCCAATACAGGCTCATTTATTACTATACTACACTTCAAGTGAGAGCATAAGGCTTGTGCCTTATGTAAATTGATTCTGATGTAGTTGAGTGATACATGTTAAATCACTACAAGATTAGTCCATGTTTCCACCTAGTTTTAACAAATCTAAAAATGACTTAGACAACTAGATAAGTGCCTAACTAAGTAAATGGATTAAGCAAAAGAAACTTTATACAGTACTTTGGCTCCATTACTAGGACCCATGTTGAATTTTGTTGTTATAATGGTGCAAAAGATCAATGTTATGACTCTTCCTCAAAAACATCAAGCACTGGCTAGAACATGTGGAAAATAGATTTGCACTAAAGCATCCATCTTGTAAAGAATACAAGCTGAGGAAGTGGGTCTAAATAACTTGTATGATTCTCTATATGAGGTCTTCTTTTGTAAACTACTTGAGCATGTGTATTTATGGTTGGATAATTATGCAACCCATAGAAGATAAAGCTATAGAAAACACCTTGATTGGATGAAGGAACACATATAAAAGCTTGAGAACCTTTATGCCACTTAGACCAAAGATATAGATAGATGGTAGTAAGGAGCACTAAAAAGTTACATGCTTGAATTCATAGTATCAACATACTCCTACCCTAAATAAATATAGTATCAATTATTATGTGAGCTTAGAGGCACATTTGTGAAAGAATTCAACACATAACTTAAGAAATTGATGGTAGATTACAACTTTTAAACTATAATAATGTAAGGATAAAGTCCTCTCACATATGAGTATCATAATAGGGAAGAAGGGGATGTGTAGGTGAAGCACACTAGAAGGGGATGAGTAAATTGACACCTAAGATCTCAATTAAAAAAATTATAATAAGTGAAGGCATAGGATGATAGAATATCTAGAAATTGGAAGTGTTGAGAGAACTCATAGTGAGTGACAAGGGCATGGGGAAGGATCTCTTGAATTACAGTATCACAAAAAAAGGAATAATGAATTCATATATCAAGCTAAATTATTGATCGGTAAAGAATGTATTGGGTCCCTATAGAATTTAACAATTGAAGATGTGCCAAAAGTGCCTACCCCCTTTAAACTTGTGGTGCATGTTCATGCACTGGATCCCCCTCAAAAGATAGAAGAGTGATAGTTGACCCTATTATTCACATTGACTTTGACCATTGTAGACTTGGACTATAATTTTGTGATTGAACAAGTTATTCCTTATGAAGAGATAAGTGAGGATACCTCTAGACCTTTGGGCACTAGCTCAACAACATAAAAAATGAACACAAGCATTCTAGTTCAATTAATGTTAGTTACGTAGACTAGGCAACAACCCATAGGAAGTGGCCTAGTGCCATAAGTGAGTAAAATCATGCCATTGACTTCAATGATTCCAACCACAAAAATAGGTTCAACACCCAACCCAATGACTGGAGGCATTGAAGAACCACTACTAGGATAAGTACCAAGGGGGTAAGCACCTCAAAGTCTAGTGCCCCCCATAACAAATATATTACAAGATAGTAATTCACTTGCTAGAATATCATGACATGGAAAATATTGTAGATCATGTTTTAAAATGTGAGATTCAATGGCATGCTTAGGGTATAACCCATTTATAATGTAAGACAACATAATTAATGACAACTCTACTTGATTACACTCATACCTGATATAGTAAATTTGATCCTAATTAGTCTATGATTGATTACAACACCTTGAAAGAAGCATTTCCAAAGGAATTTGACATACCCAAGTTTGAAAAATAGAGCATCATCGTACTCAAGGAAATTATCCAAGGGCCATCAGAGAGCATGCACCTATATGATGTTAGGTTTAAAACTCTTCTTTCCAAACTTCTTTATGACATTCATCCCTCCCATCATGCATAATGGTTCATTGGAGGATTACTAGTACCATTTAAATGAGCGCTCTCTATAAATACATTCATAGATCCTCAAGAATCACTTTAAGCTATGTTTAGAGTTGAGGTAGTTAGAAGTGCCAACATTGGGATCAACCCATTCATGGAAGCATAGATTACATCCATGGCCAGCCAAATCCAAAAACTAAATGTTAGTTCATTGTAATATGCTCAAAGTGGATTATGGTACACCAACTATGAGATGGAAGGCCATAATAGGAATAATTTCACTCAAAATAATGTGTGCACATTACTTCAAAGCTATGAGGTTTATCACAAGGCATATGATGTTTGCAACTTCCCTTTACTACAATGTGCCAATTAGGGTAACACAACCATATATTGTTGTTTGTGTGATGCCTACATTCAAACCATAGTTTATTACCATGTAATCAATGAGATGTATGAAAATATGGAGAGAGGTGTATAGCAAGCAACTACATTAGCTAAAGGGTAGGTAATCCAAGGAAAATAGGGCTATGGTCATTAGAATATAAGTTATGGCTATCAAAATATAGGTTATGGTGAGCATAATGTAGGATATATGATGAAAAGAGGTACCAAAGGATGAGGTGGAGGATGTGGTGGAGGAATATTCCCACCATGATCATGCTACAAGTATCATTCAACTGAACACTATCATCACAACTTCCCTACACATCCAATGTGTGGTTATTGTCAAAGAACACATAAGGTTGAAGAATGCCCCAACTTATATAAAAATTTAACCCAAGGCTAGCTTGGTGTAGACAAAGGCACAAGAATGATTTGACATGAGCCAAAAGTAGAGAAATGAGTCCAAGGGCACAACTTAATAGCATCATGAAATCTAAGGTGTAAGTGACTGCTCATAGTGGGCTCACCACTCAACCACTAGTTATGTTAGTACCAAAATTACACATAGAATATAGGGAATTGGGTCATACTGAGTGCATCACATGACCCATAAATCCAAAGATATGCCTTACCTTAACCCTATGCACCATAAGGATGTCTTTTAATAGGCCATGAGTGTTATTCAAAACATACAAGGATAACTCCAACTAGCATGAGATCTAGAGGTGTAAATTATTGCCACTTGTAAGAAACAAGATAATGAGGAGGCCAAGGTATAAAACCTAATAAAGATCTTACACCTCCTACAGACAGAAGGGATGTTGCCCTTGTTGAAGAATTTTCTTTTAGATCATGCTAGGTAGAAGCTAGTTGAAATTATTGTGCCATAGATGGAAATGGCACAAGAGGTCCAACATACACAAAATGTTGAGTATGATCAAGACCTCCTAGTTAATGTTACCATTGATGGATGGTTTGTATTTGGGTCCTCTTGGACACAAGCACCAAGGTCAATATATTGACAAATAATGCATGAGATAAGATGGGTAGTCCAGCCTTGAGGCCTTCCCCTCATGTGCTTTTCATGGCCAACAAATCTAGGACACAACCAATTATAATTCTAAAAGTCATCATTATAGATATTATGATATTAAATTATTTATTGACTTTGTATTGATCGATTTGGATGAGTAAGATAAATATCTAGCACCCCTAGGTAGGCCATGGTGATACATGAATAATGTTGACATGTGCTTCAAGAAGTGTTATATGACTTTTTAAAATGTCAAGGAGAGGGTCATGATCCCCCTCTAAAATGACCAAAGACCCCCTTATATATAAAATGTTGATCTTGAGGATGAGATCAACCATATCTACAACATCACGGTGCAAGGCCAAGACTATCAACCCTAATAACCAAAGATTGATTTTTTGGGATGATGGATAGGTGACCTCAGACACTACCAATTTATCTTATGATTGATGGGTTGAATAATATTATGAAACCACTAGTTGGAGATGCCATATAATGAGCACCAAGATGACAAAACCTATGAGCACTAGCTAGGTCCAAATCGATTACACTTCACAAAGAGGGTTACCTTGTAATAATAAGGGAAATGGATTATTCTTCTTGAGAAAAGGTAGAATTGTAGTGATCCCATGATATGAGGGGAAAATTATTCTATAATAATATGTTTGTGACCTAGATTCCTATATCCTAAAGGAAGTAGACAAGATGGGTGCACTGGTGTATACTTTGAGAAGCACTGCCACTCATTAGTGGGCAGTGTAGAGGACTAGCCTTCCAAATTGGAAAGATGTAAAAATATCCATCTGTACTATATTTGGAAAAAGCAATGATGACCTAGACATTTCTCCATACATTTTAAATTCACACCCAATAGTGCACATATACTTGTACAAAGAAACATGGATTGACTATGGTATAAACTCCCTCAGTAACCTGTGGGTGCATGCCTTCTATAAAACCTTGAAGATGTGGGTATGATATTTATATGTGGTCAATGAAATGTGCCATGAGATAGCCATTTTAGATGTCTTGAAGGATAATTTTGTGCACACCTTCTCATTCTCCTCACATAACTTGGAATTAATCAAGCCATTGCAAGTCATTTGAAGGGTAGTGTCTGAGGACACTACAATCTTAAAGGATCACCTACAAGATATGTTTATGGAGAAAGGATTAGCACTCCCAAATTTATTTTAGGGTAAATCACTCAATAGTGACTTGAGTGATGAAGATACAAATGTTTGAAAACTGTAAAATTGGACATCCTTGATAAGGAAGAAGAAGATCATTTGCCAGGTGAATGATAGTGCCCCTGATGAGGAAGGCCCTACTCATCTCCACATTGAAAAATTGAATGGATTAGGTAAGTTGAGAACACACATCAAGAGATAAATGAGCCCTATCATGCACTGCTCAAGGATTCCTAGGGTGATATTAGTATGGAAGGAGAACCAAATATGGCTACTTTGGGTGTATATTGGTCTGACATGGAGCTAGCATGAATTGTTGAACTACTAAAGGAGTTTCAAGATTTGTTTCCACACAAATATTGGGACATGAATGGCACCCACCCATTCCTCAAAAAAATGAGCATAAATTTGGTGGATGACACATGACCTATCAAAAATTACCCTTATACAATGAACCTCGATCTCCACACTAAGGTCAAAATAGAGATTTATGATAAGTTGGTCACAGGAATGATCTACCCAGTGCAAGAGTCAGAATGGGTGACCCACATGTTTATTATCATTAATAAAGATGCGTAAATATACCTTTTAATGGATTATTAACTGTTAAACATCATCTATATCACTGACCCCTTCCAAACTCCATTCACTGACAAAGTCTTGGATGGAGTCATAGGTTGAGAAATATATACTTTCACTAATGGATTGTCTAAATACCATCAAGTCCAAATTAAAGAGGAGGACATGCCTAAGATAACATTTATAATATAATGGGGTTGTTTTTTATATAATGTGATGCCCTTTTGGTTAAAAAATGTGCCAACCATATTCTCTAGGGTGGTCATCACTATATTCAAGGATTTTATCCATAAGTTCCTCCAAGTATACCTTGATGATTGGATTGTGTATGGGCTCATGAAAGACCATTATGACAACTTGTGCCTTAAGTTTGAGAGGTGTTGATAGCTATAGATATATTTAACCTTAAAAAATGTGTCTTCATGACACCATTTGGAACCTTGCTCAAGTACATCATCTGTAAAGATGTTCTACTTGTCGACCCTGTGAAGATTGTTATTATTCTATAGCTCTAGACCCCTTCCACATAGAAATAAATTCATACTTCTCTTGGAAATTTTGGCTATTAGATAAATTTTATAAGGATATATGCAAGGATTGCAACACTGTTAGAGGATCTATTGTGCAAGAATGGCCCACTCTACTAGGGCACAATATAAGATGATGCCTTTGAAACTCTCAATCCAAGTTGGCTAGTGTGCCTATCCTTTAATTTCCCAATTGGATGACTCCATTCCACATCCATGTCAATGCATCAAGATCTAAAATTCACACCATTATGGTATAACCTATAAAAGGTAATATGCATCATCATATCTCCTTCATAAGTCATAAATTAACCTTGATAGAGAAAAATTACACTACTATCGAGCATAAGGTGTTGTTCATGGTTTACGCCCTCTTGAAATTCATGAAATACTTTTTGGTGACTCTAATCATATATTCCATTTATTGTGAGGCACTTAAGTACCTTTTGAATAAGCCCATTATCCATTCAAGAATTCTAGTTCTCAGTTGTGGTGAAACCTAGGAAGCATAACTCAAGAGTAGACCATTTATCCTACATTGACTCTAAAGATGTGGTAGTGCCTATTGAATATGATAGGCTAGATGCATAACTCTACCGATTCTATCACATTTCTAAGGACTTAGTAGATATAACTACACTTCTAACATCTGGGTTTGCACCCCTGACTATGACAATCGAAGAGAAGAAGTAGCTTATCATTCATGTTTCCCCCTTTTAGATAATTATTAGGGAGCTATATAAATTAAGTTGAGATGAAGTCCTAAATTGATGTGTTTTGGAACATGAAAGGGACTTCATTCTATGTGAGGTGCATGAGGGGATCATAGCATGCCATTGTAATGGAGACACAATGACATGCAAAGTGTTGTAATCAGGCTTGTGGTAGCCAAGCCTACTCCAAGATTCAAAGGATTGTGCTAAGGCATGTGATATATGATAGTGCATAGGGAATCCAAACCAATGGTATGAGATGCCTTTTATCCCCATTCTTGTCTAGGTGACATTTCAAAAATGGGACATTGATTTTGTTGGGACAATCACTCTCACAACAACACGCACAGGTACAAGATATATTTTAGTGACCACCAATTATTTCACAAAGTGGGCTAAGGTATTTCCTACTAAAAATTGCACTATTACCACTACCACATGATTCATATGAGAGAACATTATAATTTGCTATGGGTGCACACTCATTTTAAATAGTGATAGAGTAACACACTTCCTTAATAAAACTATAAAAATCCTACTAGCTGAGTACATGATGGCACACCATAATACCATCCCATATCATTCCTAAGAAAAGGGCACATTCAAAGTATTCAACAAGATATTGGGAATGTGCCTCACAAAAATATGTGATATTGGTCACAAATATTGGGATGATCGAGTGTCTTTAGTTATATGGGCATACCACACAACCTACAAGCACCTAAATAAGGCTACTCCATTAGAATTAGTGTTTGGCATAGAGGAAATTATACTGATGGAGTTCTTGGTGCCATCATTGTGCATTACACCAATTGGTCATTTAGATGACCAATAATTCTTGAGTGCAAGGCTAGAAGACTTGGAGCATTTAGATGAGGTGCATGCCCAAGAAAGATGGAGCTAGCAGATCGAGAAGGCATGCCAAAATTTGTGGTATGATAGGCATATTAAGTACAAGGTACTGACTAAAGAAGCATTGATCATACTATATGACTCTAAGTACCTCAATCACCTAAGAAAGCTATAAATTAGATAGATGGGCCCATATGTCATCCATTTTATATTTAAAACTATCACATTCAAGTTATGCACATTTTCTAGTGAAATTATCCCTAGGTATTTCAATGGTAACATATTGAAGCCATATAATCAATAAGATGGTGCTTGCACCATCAAACACCAACTTCTTTGTAACAATTTAGTTGTATTATGCTGACTTGAATGATGTTTGGTGTAATATAAACACTTTCTTATATTTTGTGATTATTATTCTTTTAGAGTCAATAAGTAGCACTTTCAAGGCCACAAAATAAATATTTTGGTGCTTATATGCATAACTCTAGTTGGGTGAGTCAAGCATGGATGTTTTCCAAAGCACCTGAGGCCAAAAACCTAAGTTTTTAGGTGCATGAAACTCATTAGACTTTGAAAATATGAGTACCAATTAGCAAAGAGAGGCACACAAGATGCAAATGTGCAAGAGATAGAAAGAAGATGCACACTATGTTCATGTGCAAGAGATCAAAAGTAAAGAGTGAATCATATTGGATTTATATGGGATAGGATAGACCAATGAAAAGAGATGAAAGTGCATAAAAATTGACCAAGATAGGAAAGTGTGCTTGAAATGAAAACATAATAGGAAAATAAGATGAAACCATAGAGAGTGAATCATGTGCATATGAGGCACTACACCTAAGTTACTATAAGGAAGGCAAAGGTTGTGCCAAGTGAATAAAGTGCAAGAGAAATATTGTTAGGACACACTAGCATCCACAAAAATGAGTTGGTAAGTGATGGTTTGAACTACATGTCACATCACCCAAAATACCATTAGAGGATTTATCAAGGTAATGATGGAGGCACAAAGATCCACATTGAATGCATATGTTGCAATAAATTTTCATGGATTTCATGGGATTTTTTTATTTCCAAGAACTCTAGACATTGTGACACCATTAACCACCTAAAATTACTATGATAGATGAAATTAAGGGTATAAAGTAATAATAGTCCAATTAGTTTAAGTTATAAACCTTGAGATAATTTGTACCTAAAACACAAACTAGTGAACTAGAGTCAAAACAAATAACTGCTACCAGAGTAAACCCTTAAGTACCCATAGATTCCAAAAGTGAATGATTGAATAGAGAAAAGCATTACATTTCACTTTAATATTAGCATATAGATGTATGGGGAATGAATTGTGTAAAAACTAAGCCATAGAAAACTAGAGTGACATCGAGGCCAACATTAATGGTACACAAAGCTCGAGAGCCAAATTCACAAACATAGACCTCATGACTATAAAAAGTGCCAACAAACATTAGAGGCTTCAATAAAGTAAATAAAATGCTCTTAAACACTAGCTAGTTCAAGATGGGAAAGAAGTGCATGAGTTATAATAGTAGGTGTATAAGGATGCCAAGAGGGCACTGATAGTAAAAGAGATAGTTGTTACAAAGATCAAGGTGTAGCCCATTATAGGAGTAAGCATCACAGAATTAGACACTAAGATACTTGTAAAAATGTCATACCAAGTGCTGGGGTTTCCCTCAGAGGTCTTGGTAGGGCAGAATTAGATTTATTTCATGCACACTTACTGACTAAAATAATATAACCACCATACTTCAAGCCATATGCAATATATATCACAAGATTGGATGGTGGACACAGGGGCCAAAATAAAATCAGGTGCAATGTTGTTTGATGTCTCCATCTAAGATAAACTTTCAACCTCTAGTAAAACTCATATTTATGAGTTGTCATGATTTGGGAAGCTAGAGGAACTCGTAAAATTCCTCCTCTCATGTATCCATGGAGATAAAATCTATTTTGTAGGGAGGCACATGTGGATATCATCATGCGTAATAAGTAAAATTAACTAGGCTCCTAAAATCTGATGTAGACATTTACCAGATGATGGTAGATGATGCTAAATTTGAAAGGGTCATGAAACTCCTTATGTACTATAAGGGGGGATTTGCATTCCCTATAAAATATAACAAGGACCCTGGCATGAGGGTAATGATGCACCTCATGAGTTCAAAAAATTACCTTGGTGGTCGATGGATAGACATCACCAAGACCTACCTATGCATCACCTATCACATAACACAGGGGTTTAAGTTTAACATCACAAAGTTCATTATGGAGGAAATGATAAAGAACACATTAGACTGTCACATGGCATGGGATACCTTTAAGTGGTGGGAAATATTGATTTTGATAGTCATGGAGGAGTTCATGCCTGATGGTAATGAAGATGATCTCTGGGTCTTCTCAGAGCATAAAAACTCCATAGCATAGAAGTACCAAGACTTCACTTTCTCCCTATTTCTCTGTAAAGTATAAGACCTAAGTGATAGGGTGGTGCATGTAGTATATCAAAGCATTCGAGCTAGAATGGCACATCCCTAAGGATCTTCCCCAATACATGTTTGGAATAGTGACCTTTTCTATTATGAAATGCTTTTGTGTAGTGCACTTGGCACTACTAGATGACAACCACTTGAGTTGGCTCAAGTTTCCTTATGTATTCTCCATGAAATATTTTAGGGAGGGGCTAAGAAGGATCCCCAATAAGCAGTAAGTAGACATCCTAGTGAAGGAGTTGGACTTGAAGAGGAGAAGGTTATGGCACCAATACGTATACCTAAAAGGTAAATCCACTAAGGATGAGGAGGATTACTCAGATTGTACTAACATCCATCCCCATCAAAAATAAGTGTTCTTCAAGCACATCCATATGATTTAATATGAGATAAAGCCATGGAAGAAGGGTGTAAGCATCGAAAAGGATGATGACCTCTTCCTTTAGATCGATAATGCAGGAAAGCCAATGCCATAAATGTAGAAGAAGTCTTCCCAAAAGAAAAAGGGTGAGATACTTGAGGAGGTAAAAGAGTTATTATGATTTAATATCAACTCTAATGATAAAGCCACTCCCTCTACACCAAAGAAGTGCATGGCCTTCATGCCAAGAATTACTCTTCCCAAGTCAAGAGAGAGAAAAAAAGTCCAAAGGACCAATTACAACGCCCAAAATAACCTTGGTAGAGATAGATGTGCAAGATGTGTGAGAGGAATTAGAAGCGCAAGAGGCATGTGAAGAGATGGAAGAATAATAAGGAGGGACGAAAGTTTACATCATCCAAGAAGAAGCAATAGAAGAAGAGACCAGTGCCAAAGAAGTTTAGCAGGCCCTCCAAGGTGGCACTACCATCATGTCTAGAAAGATATAAAATCCATTGAACACCCCATCAAATGATCCCTCTACACAGCCTCCATAAACTGAAGAGGAAAAGAGAAGTTGATGGAAGAAAATGAGCCTCAACAAAGAACATTTAAAGAAAGCATTGGTGCTAGAGAAGAAAAGAGTGGTCATAAAGGCATATAATGTGACCCAAGAGGAGATTGATAAGGTTGAGGCCAAAGAAATAAGGGATGAATAAGAAAAGACTATGGAAATAATAAAGAGGATAAACATAGAGAAAAAAAAGGCCTAAGAGGGAAGGACCAAGAAAGAAAAGGAAGATAAGAAGGTTACCACAAGTGCAGAACCAATAAAGGATAAAGTAGTATAGGCACCTAGCACCCCCACTATCACAACAAAGGAAGTTGCACCATAGGCATGCCAAAGTAGTGAAGGGGCACCTAGAGATAAGTAAGGTGATACTAACACCTTGAAATAGAAAATAGAGAGCATTGAAAAAACCCAACAAAAATAGGAGGGTAAAGCTAGAACCAAGGTAGAAGAAGAAATGGACCAAGGGGACAAGTTTGATGAAGAACCCCTATTATAACAATAGGAAGGAACCTTAGAGGGAAGAGTTGAAGAAATTGCTAGCGATGATGAAGAGGAAAGAGGACAGATGGAGTTAGTTGTCACTAAGGAAGAGGGCACTGAGCTAAGAATAAGAGAAAAGGCACATGAAGGGGTAGACCAATGAAGATTACTACATGTTTGAGTAAATGCCCCCCCATAACTACCACAACTATGATGCACCAATATCTATCATTTGATTTTGATAATTATATGGCTGAGCCTCATTTTAAGGTGTTGTAAAAGGCCATAATAGGCATAGAGACATTAGAAGAATGGAATGATTCCCTTCTCATAAACCCCAACATAATGAACCTAGTTAGGTTGGCTAATGCACTTATTCAGATGGCCTTTGAATTAGCATAGAAGAACATCATCAATGGTGTTAAGATTCAAAGTGGAAGAAGATCATGTTAGAATTAGAAGAAGAAAAAAAGGCCATAAAGTTTAAAATGCAACAACTACATGAGCACATAGATGAATTTGAGCCATCCCTCTTAGACAGCATTAACACTTTGAATATATTAGAGGTTGACAAAGTTTGCATGCTAGTGGAGCAGATGTTCCTAAGGTTGAAAGTAGAACTGGTGTAAGACAAGTAGGAGGAGGACCCTTGTGTTTTCCTATATAAAGAGCTATCAGATAAGATTGAAGAAGTGGAAGACCTCCTTATGTAACTAGAAGAAGGCATAAAGGTAGTCAATGCCATATTTATGAACTTCTCCAACCAATCATTTGTCATTGATGTGTGTCTCAAGTAGGCAAAGGGGGAGATAGAAGAGCTGATGGAAAAGGCATACACTATTAGCAGGACCAAATTTACACAAATCTTGGAAAAGTTCAATACCCTGAGTGCCCAAATCAAGAACTAAGATCAAAACCTAGAAGAACTCTTATGTGCCTTGCCAAAAAAGGTCACTAATCAAGGGGCAATCTTAGATAGAGGAGTGACAAGGGCAAATGAAAGGTTAGATGCCTTCAAAAAATAGTTAGATAAAATTGATGTGCTCATGCTCAGCACCACCTTAATAGATATTGATAGTGTCATTAAATAAATCAAGCTTGCCATCAAGGGCTTTGAAGAATTCAGTGCTAAATTAAAGGAGAATGTGCCAAAGTTTTGTGTGCCTAGGGAGTTGAAAGACTAGTTTGAGGATAGGCTATCAATTTTGTATGGGGTAATGTTGGGCCCCTTTTTGCCTAAGTCGAGACCCATGACAACTCAACAAACATCTTAGTGTGAGGTAATCATGTGGAGTGATTGCTAGTTTGGTATCTTTTGCACCAACTAGAGGAATCAATGCTCATCTTTCCTTAGCTCATAGGTGGTTAATTAGATCCTATATTTTGTGGGGTATCTTCATGAGTATCTTCACATGACAACTAGAGCACAAAGGGTACAAGGTGATGGAGCTAGTAGAATGATCAACCAAGGCTCCATCTCAGCACCAGACATGTGCCCTCCACCCTAGTGAGAAGATGCTCTTGAGTGCTATAATTCCAAGCTCAAACCAGTATGTAAGAGATGGGAATTTGAGATAGTAAATCTCCACATAATTGGTTCCAATAATAGTAAATCAACCACCATTGAAACATAGTTTTAGCATGGATACCTATGAAGATCCACCTTGTAGTACCTAAGCTCGCCTGTGAGCCTCTAGGTTGATAGTTGTTTAGATGAGCATGTGCTTTACTTCTATTAATATGAACTCTATTATTTGAACCTTGGTAATTAAAGAATGGCATTGTACCTATCTGTGTATTGATCTAGTTTATATGGTTATGGCAAGGTTCTTTGAATGTGACTTGAATACAATAATTATATTAGTGTAATTTTGATATATGAATGTGTTATTAAGAAAAGTTTTATTCCAATTATTTAATGGCATCTTTGTGTTAAATAATAACATCAACCTAAACTACAAAATAGCCTAATTTTAGGAAAGAGCATGCACCCAAGATTTGACACCTGCACCAGGAGTGCTAGCTTGAGCATGAACCCATTGATATAAGCAATTCCCTTATCCATCCAAGTACTTAAATGTTGCTTAGATTAGTAACACAAAGGCTTACACACTTAAGAATCTAGGACTAGCCTAATATAGGTTCATGATCCTATGTCTTGAATGAGTTCCATGATTAGGCTTTGCACCTACATATAGTTGGACCTCACCTAGAATGGCTTGCACCAATGAACTTACCAACATTTTTGTGGTAATGACCAAGCCCCTTGAATAATGAGTTGTACTATGGCACTATTATCCCAATGCAGGCCCCAATTCTTTCTATGTTGCACTTTGGGTAAGTGTATAAGGCTTGAGTCTTATGTGAATTAATGCTAGTGTAGTAGAGTGACAAATGTTGAAGCACTATAGGATTATTCCATGTTTACACCTAATTTTAATAAATCTAGAACTAACTTGGACAGCCAAATAAGCACCTGACTAAGGAAATTGATTAAGAAAAATAACTTTTCTACAACATTAGTCTATGTAAGACTAATCATAAGTGTTTTTCATCTTTAACTACATTATTAGATTAAATCATAATATCATCTAAGAATACAAGAATAAATTTATCTAGGTAATTATTGAATATATTATTCATCAATTTCATAAATATAGTCAGTGAGTTGGTTAGGCTAAAAGGCATAAAACTAAACTCGTAATGTCCATATTGATTTTGAAAAGTTATTTTATGGACATCTTCTATTGAGTTCATATCCCTTTTAGGCTATCACATGACCATGATGGTACATTTTGGGGACTTAGAGAGCTCCAAGGATGTGGGGAATGCATTTCCCATGTACTCCACATGTGAGTGGAATATTATTAAATGTTTATTTGATAATTTCCAAGTTAACTTCCATGTTATTGGAAGTGGGATTGATTTCCTTATTTTTAGGGAATTAATTTTTATCTTTATTTATTTTCATGTGACTTCCTTTTTTATTAGAAGTGGGATTGACTTCTTTATTTTTAGGGAGATTAGTTATTTATTGGAAATGGGATTGACTTCATTGTTTCAAGGAGTTGGTTGTTTTCACATGACATTGTAAGTTTTGCCCTTTGAAGGAGGAAAGATAATGATAGCATGTTCCTTCTTGATGGAGCTTGGGGATAAGCTTGAAAGGTCGATTATGGTGTGTTACCTTATGGATAGAGACTATATTAGATAAGGATGGAATTTTTTCTCCTTGTTAGGTGTATTTACTCATTTTTTGATATTACACAAGTGTGGTGTGGCTTTTGAGAGTCAAGTCAAAATGCAAATGTTTTGATTTATAGTGTGATATGTTTATTTTTAGGGTGTGGTATAGCAACTTTTGATATAGAATTGTGTAGGTGTAGGTGCAGGTGCAGCATAGCATATGTGCAAAATTGTTGATAGATTTAGATTGATAATTTTGTGAATTCATTTGTGAATTCAAGAGGAAATTTTCTATCTCTATGAGAGGTTCTTTGTAATCTTGTTTTGTTACAAATTTTATTGAGGACTTTCTTGGTGGATGTAGCCCACATTAGGTGAACCATAGTAGATCTATGTTATATGTTATTATTGGTTTTATTTTTTTTTGTTATTGATTTCATTTATTGTTATTTGAGGAATTATTTCTGTGATGCATCTAGTGCATAATTAAATCTGATTTTTACACATTTAAAATCTAGTTATGTGATTTTATGGTGAATTAAACCTAGTTTTAATTTTTTTAATTCCTAACATCTTCTTCTTTAATTATCAATTGATGGTATCCTGATATTGAGTTAATATTTTAAAATATTGACACCCCTTTCATTTTATCAAATAAATTTTCAATACTTTCCAATGTATATTAATTTTTTATTGTTACCTTGTTAATCATGAGGTAATAAATGCATAGTTTAAGAGTCCCATATTTATTCTTTACAAATAAAAATAGAGCACCCCAAGGAAACACACTTAGGCTAATGTTTCCTTTGAATAAAATTTATTTTAGTTGAACTTCTAGTTCCTTCAAATTAGACACATCATACGGTAAGTATTCATTGATGTAGAGGCAACTCTTGGCATGATATAAATGGATAATTCCATCCCTCACTTGGGAGGAAGACTAGGTAGTTTTTCATGGAAAACATTCAAAAACTCTTTCAAAAAAGGGTAATCTTGATAGGCTATTTCTTTATCCTTAGGTAATTCTTGCATTTGGATTGCATAAATCTTACAGCCCTTTTGCATAGCCTTTTTTAGATATAAATTTGAAAATACTTTTCATACTTTATGCTTTTATATGCCTTTTATTTCTACAAGATTTTTATAGTCATCAACACACTACATCTTTTTTATAAAATAATCAAGTGTTTCTTTGTGTTGTTGTAACCAATCCATATCAAAAATGAGATCATAAGACCCCAAGGGTACTGAAAATATATCTAATTTTAGCTTAAGGACACTGAAAGTTAGCTCAACTTGTTCTAAGCATTTACAAATTGGTACCCTTTTGCCTATATTTAAATTGACCTCCAAACCTACAATCTTAATAGGTTTAACATTACACTTAATTGCTACAGTATGTGAAATAAATCTATTTTTTTCACTAGGATCAATTAATATATACACATTAAGACAAGTTATAGTACCTCTAGGTTCAATTAGAGTAACTTAGAAATCAACATTTTAATTAATAACTATTGTATACACCTTATGGTTAGCTGATTGACTAAGTTTGAGGTTGGTATAGTCCTTTATTTAGTGGTTATCACCACATTCCCAATCTTAACAAGTCTGTTGTGGTGTTACAAGAATAGTGTTTTCCATTATGGCTGGTCCATGCTAACTATTTTGGGTCATGTTTTTCTTGAAAGACACTATCTTAGGTGAATTATGGGTTTTAAAGTTCTTGTTCTAACACTAAAACTTATTAAAACCACTATTTATCCTAGTGAACATATGGTTCTAATCTATTTTCTTTAATTTATTAGGCGAGAGACAAATATTCTTAACCTTAGATTGCTACCTATTTAATTTAAAATTATGTCTCACTTTTTGCTGAAACTTCTCTTTTTCTTCTACACTATGAGCAAATTCAATGGTAGCAACCAAGATTTTTTGGTTGGTCATACCGACATCATTCATAAATATATATTTTATCCCCAAATTAAAATTTTTTACCTTTGTTTACTCATAATTCATATAGTTTACATGATGCAACAAATTCAAAAACTTGTTTTCATACTAAAAAACAATCATATTCTTCTATTTTAGCAGCTAAAAATTAGTTATCTTTTGTTCCTTAAAGTTGGCACTTAAGTACCTCTTCTATAACTACCTCTCAAAAATTTCCTAGATAAGAGTCATTAGTAGATATCCTTCTAAGGTGAAAATTTGGTTCCACCATAAGGTAGTACCTCCAACTAGTTGATAAGTTGACACCCTAGCCTTCACATTAGAGGTCATGTTTTATAGATTAAAATACTTCTTAAAATGCACAAGCCCTGCATTAGTTACAACACCAGATTCCTCACCTAAAAATTTAGGTGGTGAAATTTTTTTGATCTCCTTCATGATTGTTTCAAACACCATCAAAGGTAACTCTTATAGCAAATACTCCTCCACTTTTCCATTTTCTAATCTAGATAATTCCTCATGGGAAATAACATCAAGGTTATTCAATATGCATCTATGGTTTTCAATATTGCCTCTAATGGAATTCAAAGTTTTTAAGATGACATTAAGGACTTCTTCATGCATATGAGTCTGGATAACTCTAACTACATTATCATTTTGAATTTCATTAATGATGTCAACATTGTTTATGGGTGCTTAATTCCTATTACGATTGATATTTTGGGCACCACAACCTCTACCTCTACCTCTTTTTGGGTTGTCATTTCCTTGATTTTTTTTAGTGTTAACACCACCAAATCTTGTTTTCACCATCATGATGATTCACAAAAAGAAGACTTAGATAGATCATATATTTAAAGTCTTTCCCAAAGTTCCCTAGAGTATAAAACAAAACTCTAATACCAAATGAAACAAGCCAATTTTTTTATTAAAACTAAGAACATATAGGTATTCAAGGCACCTTTCATGAATTGATTACATGATTTGGCATAATTTTCAAATTTTATAAACCATATTATGTTAACTTATGATACTTATCCAAGGTTAAAACACCCTTAAAAGGTATTATAAGGAAGAGAATTACCTTTTAGAGTTATATAGTTTAGGGTGTATCAATATGCATATGCGCACTCATAAACTTTGAAGTGATATGTATCATGTGTCTTCCTAATAGAATCATTTTAAGGCCCTTAACCTTACTTAATTATTCATTTATTCCTAATATATTCTATATTAAAAGTATAGGTGGTTAAGTAGTTTCTCTTTAATGTAATTACAATACTACACCTTACAAGGAAGTCAAGAGAACTAGGGCAAGGAACCCTATGAAATGAACTCAATGTTAAACATTAACAAGATATTAAGATGAAAATGAGAATTCATAAACCACGTGAGAAACATTTGTATACTCAATATAAAAACATCAACCATCATGTTTACTTTAGTACAAGGTAAGAGAAGCACATCTTATAAACATAATTAACATCCATACCAACCTATAATGTATTTAATAAATAAAACTTATATAGATATACCATTTCTAATTAAAGATGTATATTTAATGTAGTGTAGGAAAATAAAATAGTGCTACTTGTCAAGATTATATAAACATAATATCCAATTTTTGGATCGTGGCACCATAAAACCTTACTAAAGTTAGTTTAATAATGCTAACATCCATTAAGCTCTTGTATTATATCTAATCTTAACAAGATTTTATCTAACTCAACATTATGCAAGTAATATAATCAACATTCATATGATGGGTAACTCCATTTAAGTGAGTACCTCACTATATAGCCTCATTACCAAAAATATATAACTAATTAAGTTAATCCAGTGAGACTTATAATACTAAGCATTTATAAAATTTACATATATATCAGATAAACCTTTTTCCATTATCCCTTATCTAATTATCACAAATTTGACATTAGTATATGATCATATAATTACACCAAAGTATCCCACATCTTGCTTCATAATAAAAATGTATATACCTAATTTGAATAACTTTCATTCCAAAGTGAATGTAATTGAAAATTCGAATATTTTTTTTTGAAATCAATAATAGTGCTTATTAATCTTTCAATTTTTAACAAACTAATAAATTCTCAAGTAACTAAGTCAATACAGATCCATTCGTGGCTGCTTCCTAACAACCAATCTATTATAATTACAATAAATATCATGCATGGTTTCATAAATTCATATTAAGATTGATTTAATAGCAACATAATATTATAACTACTAGTAATAAACAAGCCATATAAGTTTACTCATTACCCAATTGAACATTATGTAACTGATAAAGATCATTCCATCAACATTCTAGTATCAACATTTTAGTTTGTTATCTTAATTTTAATCTCAAGAAGTTGATTAATCCTTAAATTCTTTCATCTTGATTCTTATTGAGAAAAAAGGATAACTTTCATATAATTTCAAAATAACCATTTTAATTAATACATGCATGACATGAAATAATAATTATGTTGACATATTACCAGTATATATAACCATGATTTACAATAATGAAATCATTCCTACAAATTTCCAAGTTAAGTTTAAATTTAAATACAACTTTGTGAACAAACTAATTATTCTATCTAAATATATCAAATTAAACATTCACATGACCTAAAACATAGGCATTCTAAATATTATGGGTTCCATAAAAACATTTGAAAAGATCATAATATAATTACTTACGAAGCATGTTAATATTTGTAAGGAAGAAATAACTAACATACTAAAATATTATAAATTAATTAATTCTAAGAACTATTGTAAACACAATCATTTTATGAAATACCTTATTGACCTTTGTAAGATGAAGCAATAATCATTAAATAATTCAAATAAATAAATGATTGATTGTTATCTTCTTCCATATTCAACTTATCCATATACAAGTTCATAATCATAACAAATAATTTATGAATGCAACATCATATAATGTCATCAATCTATAATGCATCTTTTCAACCATCCATAATTAATAGACATCTATTGTTAACATTAATGTTTGGCTTGATAATTAACCAATACATAATTGATATAAGATAACATTTAGCATCAAATAAATACAACATCAATACAGTTGTAACTAGATTAAAACAATACATTCAAAGAGGTTTGTACACCAATTAGGGTATTAATAATCAACATGCCACCACACAAATATCTAAGGGATAAATAAGCATTCTATAATAGGGATAAAAATCTAAGCCTTACATAACTATGATTTGTGTATTGGTGACCTTGTCCACCCCATCCATGATATAAATGGTGGAATAAGGTGACAGGGACATTAGGAAATGTTAAGAGTATGTGAAGAATTATGATCAATAAAAAAAATAAAGACATGCAGTCATCAAGACTAAAATGAAGTTTCTAAAAATAAAACAAAAGAGATAAAATTTCACCTTCATTTAAATGATTTCCAATCAATAAAAATAAGCATGTAGTCATTAATGACTTAATAAGCTTTGAGTAAGCCTATCAGCTTCCATTGATATTGATGGATTTAATGAACTTATATAATGAATCCATTGATCCCAAATTATACAATACTTGGAATACTAAAATACTTTAGCTTGAAAATTTAATCATTGTTATCTATAATTGAATGCCTTTAAAAAACTCAATCAATCAACTTAATATTGTAATAAGGGTTCAATCATTTTAATCATACACTGATCCTAAAAAACTCAAGTTAACATAGTCAAGTAAAGATTAATCAATTAATAATGATCTCCAAAATTGAATAATCACAATTTGACCATATATATAAATAGCACATTCATCAAAATATATTACAATCAACTATATTCTTCAATAACATCAAAACATTTAAACCAAAACACTACAATACATCAATCAAGTTAAAATCAAAACCACATAGTTAAAAGCCATCATGTTATATTGTGAAACTAACATAGTCCACCATAGTGATTATAAAAAAATTAACAAGAAATAGAACCATGTTTTTGTGGCCAACATACCCCCTTTTCATAATAAATTGGGGGACCCTCTTTGGAAAAAAATCATAACCAAAATTCCTAGAACCATTCTCATATTTTGGTTGGCTTTGATTGTGCCAAGTCTCATAAATCCCAGGTTACCCTGTTTCTTTCTTTTTCTCCACAAGAAAATTATGTGCATAATGAAATTTGGATCTAGTTAGCATGAATCATTAATTTATGAAAGAGACCAAGGAAAATAACATCTAAATTCCATGATTAGGATGGACACTCTTACCTTGAATGTTTAACATGTTAATTTTACAATCTTGCCCTCAGTTAGAGGTTCCTAGAGTCTCAATCCTATTCCTGGTGTATCTGACCCTAGATTATTACATGGTTTTATAGAGCCTAGATATCATTTAGGTAATTAGTTAATTGATAACTCATCCTTTCACTTTCACTTAGTCATTTTATATGTTTTTCACAAGGTCTTCCATGTGTCAAAATCTTGACATTACACAACTTCAGGACATTTAACTAAGGGATATTTAGAGGTTTCATAATAGTAAACCACCACAAATATTTTTTTCATATGCATCAATCTATCAGGTTTGATAGAGATGTCAGAAATAAGGGAGACTAATGCAATCAACAAGCCATCATCAGTGTTCTAACCAATCGACCCATGAAAACCAGTATGGCCAGTCTCTTAAACTTGATAGAGATGTCAAATCTTGGGAGAGCTTGATCTAATTGATTAATGCCACATCAACTAGTGATAAAGTGTTTAGTATCCCAATCCTAATAGAGATGTTAGAACCTAGGAGCTTGACTAAATCAATAGATTCCAAGTGCCCTGAAGGGTAGTAGTTCCCAAATTTGTCCAATTAAGCTCTCTATATTGTCAAACTTGTCAATTTTTTAGCCTAACAAAGATGTTATAACCTAGGAGAGCCTATCATAGTGATGGAGTGCCACATGTCTTATGGTTATAAAAATTAGTCAACTAGTATAACAAAAATGTCAAAATCTAGGAGATCCTAACATATCATGACATGACACATGACATAACTAAACTTTAGTAGGTGGGCCCCTTAAAGGCCCTGAGATGGTTAGAAAAAATTACAAGTGGAACCATAAGGGACAATCAGAGGATGCCTCATGTCACTAGCTGACATCCCATCTCTCCACCCTAAAGATATAGAAATGAAGTGTTGAGTTATGATTGGGTCTCAACCATTAGCATGAATACTAGTCAAGATGTGACAAATGGTGTGAACTTAGAGCTCCAAAGAGACTTTAAGGATAATGTGGATGTACACCTACCCCACTCTATACACTAATGAAGTGGGGAACTAAACCTCAATTGGACAAGTTAAAAATGTCACATTGCATTTACTGAATCTAGTAAATGGTGTGTAATCACATACTCTAACTTTAACTCTGGATTGGGAAATCAAGATGAGGATTGAGCCACCCACTCAAATTTGAATCCATAATGGATGAGTCACCAAATTTCATTAATGTAGGGGGGTGAATTTGAATTTTTATAAGTGTCCCAAGGAAAGATCATTAGTTGTTATATCTCCAACATACCAAATTTATCCTCCTTACTTTTTGCTCTCCAACATACCAAATTTATCCTCCTTACTTTTTGCTCCCTCCTACTACTTTCACCACCTTCTCTTTCAACCTAAATTTTTTTCCAAATTTCATCCTGAAGTAATGGCCACTTCCTCTTTATATCCCAATGTTGATCTTGAGTATAGGGATACTCTATTCCCAAATGGTTTGACTCAACTTAATCATAATAGTGAAGTTTTTAAGGCCATTGACATGGTGCCCAAATAATAAATTACCTATGAAAATTATGAAGTTGAGTTTGAATATGCCTTGAAATTATACCAAAAGTGTGTCTTGCACCAAGCCATATCCAATCTTGAAGTCCTCTCTTTCACTGACTTATTCAGTAAGTTATTCCTCATTACTAAGCAGGTGTAGGACAATGTTCACAATTGGGTCTACTCGGTTGGCTCCTGATACCACATTACCAACATCAAGAGCATGGCCTACAAATGTTACTAAAATATCCTAGACCCCACATGACTTAGTAGTGGTGAATGATTTGACTGACATCTTCCAAATATATGACAACCTCCAAGATTAGGTAGAGAACCCAAATGTTAAATAGTTTAATAAAGAGTATGTCAATGTGTACATAGTTTGCACCTTAAATGAGGGGACCTAAATTGGAATGATCTTGTTAAACTATTTATTTAGGGACTTAGATTGTCTTCATGTCAATGAATAGTGGATGCCATTTCTTTATATGATCTTGGATGACTCCCAAGTCCCTGATCTAGGAGGCATGGTTAATTTCAACATAGTTAAAACCATAGTAGATGTGCAGTCAGGGGGACATTTTTACATGATGAACTATCTCGTATACGTGGTCTATGAGACACTCACTTTTAATCCCTCAACCTTTTATACATGGGTTCCCAATGGCCATGTGTTCCATGTAGATTTTTACAAACTATATGGACACCAATATAGAAATAACATCTAATACATTTATGAATGCTTCTACCCAGTGGTATACAACATGATCAATAAGGCCCCTATGGATCATCTATAATAATAAATTAGAGATTAAGTAGCTCCCATTGGAGACTACTGGTATCTTTGAGAAGACACAATCATCTGATCCATAAGCATCTTAAAGATCTCCTTTACTTACCATATCACATCTTAGATCATTTTATAAAGGTTGAAATTGCTTATTAACTGGTGGAAGGTGTTTTTAGATGCTATATCAATCACCACCAGAAGTATTATCTATCTCCCCAATCATCATCAAGTATCATGTGTACTGATCTTTCCATCCCCTACAAAATATGGTAGCAGGATGAGACTCTTTGGCATTGGTTAGAGTCGAGCCATAGGACTAGGACCCGAAGGGCATGATCCAAGCCTATTTAGATAAGTACTTAACTTGCCTCAACATCAATTATGGCCACTATATGGAAGATGATGATAATTTATATATAAACATTATGGATGACTAGGAGATGCTTGTAAGGATAAAACCCTACAAGGAGAAGGGTAAGAAGGTATAGTACTCTAGGACCTCCCAAAACCCCCTACATTTATTCAATCCCTACACAATGCCACACTAACTCTCCTTAAAAAAATTAGAAACATCCTTCAAGGGATCCCATCACCTTCTCCCACGTAACCAATGGCTTCCCCTACCATGGCTCCACCTCTTCTTCCTCCAGCAGCTCAAGCACCTTGGACCCAACTAAGTCAAACTCAAGTGACTAGGTGGCAAGAAACCTAAGAATATGTAGCTCCATAATAGGAACCTCAACCCTAGGCCAATAAGGATCTAATTTTTGACATTAAAAATAGCCTAAAATGAGCTTAAAGTGGGATCCATAGTAGGCAATAGTACAAGTTCCTCAACTCATTCCCTCCTCTTTTTATTTGCCTTTTATAGTACCACTCCTTTTCCCTATAATTCCATTGCCTCATCTCTTCACCTAAACACCCATGGCCTCCACCATTCCTATCTTCCTACCTTCTTCATTTACATTCACCCCTTCCATTCCCCAACATAGAACTTTATCGATGCCCCTACCATCCATGCCTTAAATGCAAGTGACTGTGAAGGCCTCATCTCTACCGACTACCTCAGTGATCCCAAGAAAAAGTATACTCATATACATTATCTAATGACTATGGCCATCACTATATTCCATCCTATAACATACTAACTCTCACAATCAACCCCTATGAACCTCACTATATTAGGTCCTTCCACATCAATGTCTAGAGTTGACCTAGGTAAAAGGTTGAGGAAGAAGTGAAAGGTAGTTCATGCCTAACCCACAGTGCATATATCAAATACTCTAATTCCACCTCCCCCACTAGTCTCTTTTCCTCCTTTGGCACTCACCCCATTATCTCCTTTCATAGCTCCTTATCCCCTTTTTTCCATCACCTTGACTGATTACAACCAGTATCATACCTTATACTAAAAACCCCGCTCTTAGGGGTCATTTCCCCTCACATGGGCATGACCCAGAGTCAATGGTGGGTGTAGATGTTCTCTTGGTCCTCACCATTTATTTTTCCCCCATTCTTCCTCTACCTCCATTGATTTCATCCTTCACTCCATCCACTTCTTCCATTCCTACTCCTCCCCATCTTCTTCCTACCACTACGATCTCTACCACCCTACCAAACCTTCCAAGACTTGAGGGATGGTCCTGATATTGTAGGTGCTATAAATGATTATGAAAGGCACCCTAGAAGTATAGTGGGATTTTAACTACACCACAGGGATAATGCAAAGGATCCTCACCCAAAAGTTCATGTAAGAGGGAAACCCTATGGTCTGGTAAACCCAACATGACTTATTATCTCTTACCAAGGTGAGGAATCCTAAAGGAGAAGAGAAAATGGTAGAAGACACATTCTCAATTCTTTGGGTGATGTATGATATGTTAGAGAATCTTCTCGATGACATGCAAATCCAAGTCATAACTCTATAGGCATAGTTCAAGAATTATTTCTCTCCTGGATTAATTGGGCACATCAAAAATGCCATCCTACAACTTTTATCCACTCTGGGGAAGGTGGTAGGGACTATGGAGGATACCTAGGTGTTCATCCAGTGAACCTAAGACTATCTAGAGAGGGTCACTATAATTAATCAAAAGTGCTAAAAGTTGATTGTTATGATTAATAAAGGCATGTTCTCATAACTCAAATTGATGACCATTTCAAATTTAGGATTGTATTAAACTTACATTGGGACCATGAAGACTTTAATGGAGGAGTGTATTACCTTATCCAAAATGTTGGTGGGACCCCTAAAATATGGAAAAAGGAATATATTGGCTTATTTCAAGGAATTCAATATCTTGATGTTATTCTATATAGATAAACACTATGTTGGATAAGACTAAATTTGAGGTCCACCTGGGTCACTTTGACTAGATCATGAGGAAAAAATTAAACAAGGTGAACCAGGATGGAGTTAAGGTAGTTTTCAAGCTTTCAACACAATCTAAAATGAGTATCAACTAAGTATCAGAAGCCCAGGTGTCAATGGAGGATCCCCTCTAAGTATACCAAAGACTATAAGCCCAAGCTAAAATGATCTTTAGAGAACCCTTGATGAACCTCACTAAGCTAGATCAAGAGTTTGACCTCATGATAGCCACATTAGAAGCCAAGGATTTGAATTCAAAGTAGTTGGGAGCCAACTCTTCTAATCCACCTCCATATATCAGTGGAGTGTTTCCCATGTATCTTTTTGGGGTGGCTTATGGGGATTTTATTTGCTTTTTTGAATTATACAGTTTTAACCACCAGGAGTGGCCATCATGGCTTAAGATGGGAATATCATTCTACTTAGGGGTGAATCCCATCCTTATCTATAAAAGTTATATCATGTTGTCTTTTGAAGGTTGGTAATTTTTAGCTCAAAAGTGCTATCATAATTAAGCCAAGATTTCACTTGTGGTTTCTTTCACCCCCTTTTGAATTTTAAAGAGTTTGCCAAGATTGATCTTTGTAATATAACTGGTTATATTAATGAAAGTTATTTCAATTATTTTAAGTGATGCATGTTTTGTTTATCAAATCATCTTTCATTTCAGTTTTAAGTAAATATTAGTGCCCTGATAATTGTTTTAAGACTTTGTTACTTTATGAATGCAATGGTTATGATGTGACTACCTATCATAATCCCTTTTTCAATTTCTCTCATTTTACTCACAATACTTATAACTAGTGTGATAAACTGCAAGTTATTTTGGAATTTTATGTGTGATTTATTCTAGACTTCTAGTACTGTGATTTAGTGAGGATTTACAAATTAAATGTTCTTAAACTACTTCCCTAGATTGTTCCCATTGTGTATCATTGAAGTTAAAGCCTTTTCCAAGACTTAGCACACAATGGTATAACTATGGTGGATGTGCTCAAATCAATTGTTGAAGCATTAATTTCACTTGGTTTTGGAAACTTTCTTTATTTCCTTACCCTTCCCTCCTTTTGTGTTTATTTTATAAATTGAACTATCATTTCCCTTTTGTTTAAGAATGTTGGATAAAAGTGTCAAATACCAATAATATATTCAAATAATCCATTCATTCTCAGTTATCAAGATTGAACCACTAGTGGTTATTTTGCATCTCTTAGAGATTATTCCATGCAATCTCCATTGTGAAGCCAAATATCTATAGTTGTGCCTTGGGATAATTTCAAATTAGTCTGAAAATTAAGGATTAAAGTCAATTAGTGTTTACCACTATTCTCTTTGAAAATACTCAATCTCATGAGCATTTTTGGAATAGTATCTTAAACCACACAACTAGCACTAAAATGAGGGCACTTTTTGGAATATTTTAGACTTACCATTTTTTGTAAACTTATTTTGCTCTCCTTTATGCTTCTCATAGTTTTTTTCTTGCTTAAAACACAAAATAATATCTAGCACTAGGAGGGATCTTTTCTTTTAAGTATAATTGATAGTAGGAACCCAACCCCTAAAAGAGTATTTTATTAATTGAATCTTGTTCCCCTCCTTTACACTCTCTCCATTGTTGTGTACTTCAAACATACACAACAATAGCACATGAAAGAAAAGGCACCAATAATTTATATGTTTATTGATGACCTATTTGAAATCATGCTTATTGGTAATAATGTACTAATTATTTCTTGTATGTGAATTATCTTGGAGACTAGTTCACCTATCACCAGAGATAGGTCCTATCATGGACAACTGGTAGTTTACCCCTTGCTACTCCACATAAGACCTAGGTTTAGTAGACCTAGACCTACTATGATTCCAACTAGCTTGTCCCCTCAACCTCTTTCAAACATACTGCTCAGGATGGCTTGGTTAGTTGGCTTAGCTATTAACATCTTGATAGTTATCCATGACTTACCCAAAAACCTTGAGTATCTTCCTTATTTCACTCCTGGCATACGATGGACTACCAAAGAACATGTAACCTCCTATAAAAATTATAACCATCCCAACAATCCCCCAAAACCCTTGCCTAATAGGTTTCCAAAAATTAATATATTTGAGATAACCTTGCCTAACTTGCATTGAGTGCATAACATGACAACCCATGGGGAAATAAACTACACTAAGTTTGGTTGTGCCTTTGAGATCTTTCATAAGGAAATGGAATAATATGAGGTGGTTCCAAATCACCTAAAATCATCCAACATGGGCAAATCCCCTAGCACTTCTGGGGTACTAGAAACCATAGAATTCCCAAGTTAAGAATAAAATGAGTTTTAAGAGGGTATTAGTGAAGTTTAGGGATTTCAATAGTTCCAAAAGAGCAACTATGCCCTTAGGAATAGGAAACTACAACAACCCTTCACTACCTCAACTCCCTCAAATAATGAGGCAACCCTACCTAACCATAATGCTAAGAATGATCGGCCACCTTTGAAACCTCAAAAACCTAAAACCCCCATGGAAACCCCACATATTTAGAGTAAATGAGGCTATAATATAGTGGAGGACATGAAAAAAATCAAAGCCAACATCATGCTCCAAGAACTTATTCAAATCACAGAGTAACATGATCTTTTGCTAAAGTCCTTAATCAAGATTTTGGTTCAACCCACCCATGCAAAGTCTAAAATATCCCACACCAATGCATTCATTCATAAGAACAATATGGAAGTGCCTCCGTTCCTTTTGACCATCAGACATTTTGGGAAAAACCTACATAATTGCCTAGTAAAATAAGTAACTTCAGCCAACATAACACCAGTAGACATTCAAAAAAGTTAGGGTTGGTCCCTATCAAGTTAGATAAGGTATTGGTTCAATTAGACAAGTCCAAGGTTAAAATGGTAGGCGAGATTCTGAATGTTCACATATAGCTAGAATTAGAACCTAAGATTCAACACTTCATATACATCCAGGTGGTAGATATTTTTTAGGCTTATGGCATGTTTCTCAGTAGTGATTGGTATAAATCCCTAAATTGGTATATGGCCACTAATTTATCTCATATTTAGCTACCTTATATATGTATAGCTAATCAAATTAGAGTAGATAGAGAGCCTCACATGAAGAACATGATAAATGAGTATAATGTCATCAATGAAAAAGTGAACATGGAATCCTTAAACCTAAGAATCTATACATTGAGTATGAAACCATCCAAAGATACAACTGATAACCAACCAAACTTTTTAGGCCTACGTTCCCTCTCTATAGACTGGGCTCATTCTAAACAAGGTAGTGAGGTTGATGTTCTGTTAATAAATCCTCGAGGGAATAAGTACCTAGCATCATATAAGCTATAGTTATCAGGCACAAATAATCTGGTAAAGTAAGAAGCATTAATCCTAGGATTACAACCCATATTGAAACATAAGGCAAATGAACTTAAAGTATTCAATAACTATGAGTTGGTAGTCAACTAGATCAAGAGTAAATTTTAATGTTAATTATCATACCTTAGAAGGTATAAGCATAGAGATTTGGACTTAATAAAAATGTTTAGTGCATTCAACATCATCCCTATCCCTAGGGAAGAAACCTAAGTCATTGACTCACTCACATCTATAACAGTGAACTTAACCCCTCTAGATGATGTTGAGTTGCAGGGTTTCTCTGTGGAACTTGTCCCTTGCCCCTTTGTCCCTGATAATGTGACAAATTTTCAAATATTTGAAGATGGCCAACAATCATCTAATTCCTTAATATCTTGGGGGTATTTGAAACCCATATCATTGATGAGGCAAACAAGGGCAACCTTGATAATGAACTAGACAAGGATGGGATCCTTAATGTTCATGGGAATTGAATCCTAAAGGGCATTATTTCATTGCAGAGAGTGTTTTATATTTTATACCTCATATTCCAAGTAATGAGGCCTAAGTTAGAAGGCCAAAATGTCCATCTCCTCAACCTCGGTCTGGTATAAACCCCCTAGATGGTTAATGTGGGCCTTGACTAGATAAACTCCAAGCTAGAGCATTTACGAAAATTATTGATGAGATATAAAGATGTAATTTCTTGGGCTTATGGAGACCTTAAATTATTTGACCTGAGAATAATCACTCATAATATCCCCCTCAAGCTAGAATAGAGATTGTTTATATAGAGGTAGAGATCAATTAAATCAATTATGGAATCCTTAATACACAAAGAGGTTCATAAATTAGTTGTTACTAGTATAATTTTTTTGATTCACCATTCTACTTGGGTGGCTAAACTAGTGCTTGTGTGAAATAAAAATAGAGAAATCCACCTATGTGTAGCCTTCCAAAATTTGAACTATGCTTCAGATAAAGATAATTACCTGCTACCTTCCCTTGATGAAGTGATCCAAATGGTGAGTTGATCCCAGATGATGTTCTTTTTAGATGGCTTTTTGGGATATAACTAAGTCTCGGTTAAAAGATTGGAACAAAACTATGTTTACCATAAAATGGGGAAAATTCACCTACAAGTGAATGCCATTTAGTTTGATCAATGTTGAGACGACCTTTCAAATAGTAATGGAACTTGATTTCAAAGGACTAATTATGAAGTGGATAATAATTTATATTGGTGACTTGACCGGGTTTTCAAAGTACAGGTGATATTACATATACCACTTGGATAAAGTGTTCAAAAGGTGTAGAAGGTATGGTATCTCCTTGAATCCCAAGAAGATTGTGTTAAGTGTTACCATATGTAAGATTCTCAGTCATATCATCACAAAAGAAGGTATTGATATTAATCTATAAAGGGCTAATGTGATTTCTAAATTATCTCTACATAATAGTAAGAAAGAGTTAATATAATTCTTTAAGAAAATCCACTTTGTTCATAAATTCATTTTTGTATTTTCTAAAATTATAAAACCCCTAAATGCTATGTGGAAATAGGATGCGAAGGTGGAATGGCATGCATAATCAAAGAAGGATTTTTATAAAATCAAGGATGTAATTATGTAAGCCCCAAACCTCATCAACCTAGACTATATGCAAGATTTTTATATCTGCCCCTTTGCTTCTAAACACATCATTATTGTTTTCCTCACCCATAGATTGAATGGATAAGAACATCTAGTCACTTTCATGAAAACTAATCTCAAAGATGTATAACTAAGATATTCTACTCTCAACAAACATGCTTACACCCTGGTCAAAGTTGTGAAGACATTTAGGAACTATATTCTCAGGAATAAGATGCATGCTATCATCCTAGACCTAAACATAAAGTAAATGTTGGAACAAAGTTCCTAAATAATAATAATAGATTCAAATAATTCACTCATTTATTTTTAGGTATTAGGATTGAACCATGGGTAGTGACATTACATCTCTCAAAGATTATTCCACATAAGATCCATTGTGAAGCCAAATATCCACAGTTTTGCCTTGTGTTGATTTCAAATCATCCTTAAACTAGAGGATGAAAGTCCATCTGTGCTCCCCACTATTCTCTTTGAAAATGCTCAATTTCATGAGCATTTTTTTGATAGGGATCTTGATCTAAAAAAATATATAACCCTCAAACTCATACTACACCAAAGACAGTGTTTAATAAAATGAGTGAAAAAAACTCGACCATAAATAGGTGAAAAGGTTTAATTTTCAAACAACAAAGACCTAAGTACAATATAATTTAATTATATAAGTTAACACAATAAAGAAGAATTAGTCCAGTACTCTAAACATGAATGGCTAAGAAACCCAATTCTTTCATTAAGGTTTCAAATAAAAATAATCAAACACAGTCGATTAATAACATTACTAAAAAACAAAGTTTGAATCTCCTCAAGAAACATTCAATAAATAAAACCCTAAGCTATAACTAAGCTTCAAACAAAACTAACACATTTAAACTAACACCCATTCAAAACCAACAAAAAATAACCACATAACTTTCCAATTAAAACCAAATAGATCCAAATCAATTATAAGCAAACATAACACCATGTAGGTTCAACATGAAGTCGTATTGGCTTCAAATTTTGCACCTACAGTGCTTCCAACAAAATTTTGACTTGAATAAACGAATACCCCTAACAAAAATAAATCATTCACTAAACTTACATGATTTTCTCAAAATGTAGTTATTTGTTAGATGCATTATTCTTTCAAACCCTAATCTGCCTTCTTTCTTCAGAAAAATGAGTAGTTATTTCATTCTCCAAACCATTGTAACCTACATTCTAGTTGCAAGGGACTGAGGTCATGGGCCAACAAATTAAATCCATTTTCCCCATATTCTTACTAAGTTTTGGTCAAAATTTAACTACTTAAGTACCACTAAAAACCTCTACATACTACATCCCTAATAATTAATGGATTCTGCCTCCCAAAAACTAGCAGTATTGACCTAGGGTTAGGTTGAACCACATAAAACCACAAAAAATGCCTATTGATCCAAGAAGTTATTCAATATTGGCATTTTGGTGGTTGTTCCATCATGGCCAAAATCCAATCCCTAAATTCAACCAAATAAACTTTAACTTTGACTACTTTCCACCCCAAGTTAATAATTGCCTAGACACAACACAACATGACCCTTGGTCAAGAAAGCAATATCATAGTCCAAGCCAAAGAATGATGCAAATATAATCACAAGGAATCCAAACAAGATAGGTGGGAATATAACCAAAATAATGGCCCACTAACAACTACATGGTAAAATAAATCAATAAGTGACCAATCCATATGCAGTCAAAGACCTAGTTAATAACATACCAAGATGATCATTCATAATGAATAAGGCTAAAAACTAACCATAAAGTAGAATATGAAATCAAGACAAGTGTTAAGTAAATCGATATTCAAATTTGGCAAATTAATAAGTCAACTTAAAATAAAGCGAGAACAACAAAAATTAAAGAAAAATCATCAATAAATACATCAAGTTAGAAAAAGACTAAGCGAACAATCAAAGGCTTTGAATCTGATTATATCCAAATAATTGTTGGAATATTTTTTTGGTCCTCATTAACCTTTTATTCCCTTATTATTGGAGTACACCTTCGATCCTAGCTCATTAATCGATTCCTTCAATCAGAGAATAGGGAATCAATAGTTTCTAAGCAAAGTACAAATAATTAAGTAATAATGTAAATTTTGAATTGAGCAGAACATCCAACGTGGCATTTAATGCATCTAGTATACATATCACTAAGTTAATAATCATTTAATGCTATGGTGAATCATAGTTGGAAATTAATAATAACATAATCATAACATCTGAATCAAATCAACATTTGGAGCAATACATCAATGTTCCAACCAAAATCAAATAAAACATGATAGGTCAATGTCTCAAACAATAACTAAAAGTTGTATCACAAAATAAGGCATGATAAAATTATTTTTTATTAGATAGGATAAACGCTTTTGAAAATGGAGCTGTGAACCAAATAAGTGAGGGTTTTGATAATTGGACTCACAACCAAGAAAGAGGGTTTTTAACAATGGTTCCACAATCAAGAGCGTTTAAAGATTCTACATTATGATAGGAAATACATCAATGTTCCAACCAAAATCAAATAAAACATGATAGGTCAATGTCTCAAACAATAACTAAAAGTTGTATCACAAAATAAGGCATGATAAAATTGTTTTTTATTAGATAGGATAAACACTTTTGAAAACGAAGCTGTGAACCAGATAAGTGAGGGTTTTGATAATTGGACTCACAACCAAGAATGAGGGTTTTTAACAATGGTTCCACAATCAAGAGCGTTTAAGGATTCTACATTATGATAGGAAATACATCAATGTTTCAACCAAAATCAAATAAAACATGATAGGTCAATGTCTCAAACAATAACTAAAAGTTGCATCACAAAACAGGGCATGATAAAATTATTTTTTATTAGATAGGATAAACGTTTTTGAAACCGGAGCTGTGAACCACACAAGTGAAGGTTTTGATAGTTGGACCCATAACCAAGAAAGAGGGGTTTTAACAATGGTTCCACAACCAAGAGCGTTTAAGGATCCTACATTATGATACGAAATACATCAATGTTCCAACCAAAATCAAATAAAACATGATAGGTCAATATCTCAAACAATAATTAAAAGTTGCATCATAAAATAGGGCATGATAAAATTATTTTTTATTAGATAGGATAAATGCTTTTGAAACTGGTGCTATGAACCAGACAAATGAAGGTTTTGATAGTTGGACCCACAACCAAGAAAGAGGGTCTTTAACAATGGTCCCACAACTAAGAAGATTTGTGTATCCCATATTACGATAGAGAGCAAATAAAAGTATTACTAACATTATGATAGAATTTTATATTTTAGACCCACACGAAAAATGTATTTTGTTTAAAAAACAATTCTACTCTTTATAGATTTTTATTTTATACTTATTCATTTGATAATTTATCTATATTTTGATTGAGATAAATTTTATTTTTATTATTATTTAATTTAGTGTGATTTTATTTTACTTAAATCTCCTTTTTAATAAATTTTAAGTCTCGGGTCCGTATCTCATTTTCCCGTGTGAAAGAAGAAAATGCAATGCATAAGCATTCCATATCACGAATCCTTTTTGAATCTTAAGTTTTATCTTTGAGTATTCATTTTATTTGGTTGATGAATCAGCTCCGCGTATCCCCCCATTCTTTATCAATAATAATAATAATAATAATAATAATAATAATAATAATAATAATAATAATAATAATTTAAAAATATTGATGCTGTGTAACTTATATTGATGTTTGTGGTCATGTCGGCCGGAGGATAAACTTATCGTGTGTTCTCATCCATCATATATGATAATGCCACATTTCCACATCTCACAAAAACTAACATGTATTTTGAATTTATTTATTTATTTTTATTTTATTTTATTAATTAAAAAATATTTATTATCTAAAGACTATCGAATGGGTAAAATATGAGAGTGATGACTTTAAGTAATAAATGACATTAAAATATTGAGTGATGTATTTTAATTAAATATGTAATATCACTTCAGCTCAAAATGTCATTTCGTTTATGTAACTCTTTGAGGACTCTATAGAGGAACGCTATTAAAATTACATATAAAGGTTGAGAAAAAAAGGAAGTAAAACCATATTGTATACCATGGTAGCAAGTAAAGTATAAATAACATTCAAAATGAGATAATGGATATTATCTTTATTCCAAAATTATGTAGTAAGTTCAATTTTAATGAATTATATTATTTTATCAAATATGTTTTGAAATCTAATGATGTTATAGATGAAGAAATAAAAGATAAATAGAAATTTTAGAGTCTATATCTACATAAATCAATAACAAGATTAAAGGTGTATTTTTTTTTAAATATTGTGATGAAAGTATGTTATTATTGTTAAAATAAAGTTGGTTCGTTAAGTGCATTTAGTGGAAAAATAGTCATAAATGTCTCAAGATTTTCCATCACAAAAATGTTGTGATATAGCTATAATAATTGGTGGATAGAAAAGTGGAAATAAGAACATAAAATATATAAAGTTATGATGGAATGAAAAGCTAATCATAATTCATGGAATAATGAGATAGACATGTATTATTCATTTACACATTCTAAATTTTGGTGAAAGAAGCTATCAATTGTGTGGAAGGGATTGAACTAGGTTATTAGATGTTTTTATTAATGGTTAAAGTGAGTTTTTTTGGAAATAGGGACTCTATCTTTTACAATATAACCTACAAACATGGTCTTCAAAACTAAATATAACAAAAATATTTACAGAGAATCAACCAACAAAAACAAAAACTACAAGCACCAACTTCCACATCAATGGCACAAATAAAAATTTATCAAGACCCTTCAAAATTTAATTTTCTTTGTGATCTACGGGTCATATTAAGAGATGTTAAATCTTTCTTCCTTCTATCATTCTTTTTGTTACCTACCGTAATCCACTTCCCCCCATCATCTGGAAGGAAAGGAATGGATATATCCATTGAAGCTTCTGAATCATTCAATGGTAACTGCACCAATGAATCCCTATTTAAATATTCACCTCTAATTTGGTGATCTTTATTTTCCATCCCCAAGGGGGGAGGAATTTATGGTGCTTGTTCAACTTCATTTTGGGCCAAAATTATATCTCCATTTGGTTCCCCTAAATCACTTCCACAAACCATGAAATGTTCAGGGAGAGCTTCATTCTACCAGGGGATACTAGTAGTATGCTTAGAAAAATTACATGAAGAAGCAAGATGACCTGTTTGATAACAATTTCTACAACAGAAAGACAATGTCTCAAAGTTGAGAGATTGCTTCCAAATTCTACTTTGAACTTTCAAATCAATGGAAGATCTATGGAATTATCTAGATTAACTAAAATCTGAGCAACAGTTGTGTGGTCAATAATCTTGGGATCCGTATATAAGAATTTACCCAATGAATCACCAATAGCTTTAAAACAAAAAGGAGTCTAGAATTGTAAGGGCAAAAAGGGCAGTCTTATCCAAATCGGTTTGACATTGAAGGCCTCAAAATGAGGATCGAATGAAAGAAACCATGATTTGTAGCCCAAAACACACTAGTTCCAAGACTAGATAGAATGCTCAAATAGAAAAGTCATATCCACTTCAAAATAAAAAAGAACAATAAAAAATACTTTTGCACAGGGAAAAATGTGCAGGTTACCATCCATAAGCGGTAGCCAGTTCTCCTTCAACCAACCATTCAGATCTAAAAGAGAAGGCCACAGATTGGAAAAATATCGTAACAACCCACAATTTGATAGATCTTATTCTCTATCCAGAAGTGTTTGAAGCTACTCTCTTTCAAAAGAGATAGGGGGTATGATTTAGAAGGTGTCATAGACATGTTTTGCTTCTCCTTAGCAACCACCATCGCGTAAGAGGGACGTTTATCCCATGTCTTTCATTTCAAAACCCTCTCAGAAGTTGAGGCCTTTACCACCACATCTGCGTCCTTTGCCATTATCGCATGTGCAGAGTTGTGAACCACACCATTATTCTTATTAACCGATGACCCTGCCAATATCCTCATAGTCACACCATTCTTTGCCCAGATCTGAGTCATCATCGCTATTACCACCCTATCTTTGTTCTTATCATCAGCAACCGTAGACATCTCTTATACTTTCATGACACCACGCTTTGAGTGAGGGCCTCCCTCCTTCTCCAAAGATCCAGGCACTCCATGAATCACTTCAGTTAAAATCGCTGCAGACTTAAGGGTTTGAGTCACCCCTGGATCAAAATTGAAACAGCCTCTCAAATTTGGCAAGTTCTAAGACATAGGTCATCATCGTTTGAGTCTCCCTTGACGCATGTAGGGTCCCCAGAAGTGTCCTTGAAGTAACTGTAAAAGAATTTGACTGACTACCTAACAAACCAGAAGATATCTTTGTAGCGAACAAGGGCATAGGAGGCATTATTATTTCTTGCAACAAAAGATCAAACTTCACTGCCAAACTACTATAACCATTAAGATTAGGGTTTTCCATCACGAACCTAGTCAAACTTTGGAGGAGCCAAAGTAATTAGACTATTAGATGTTTCACAGGTTTAATTACTGTAAATAGAATAGAAACCCATTAAACAAAAGTGAATTGATTTCTTTCTTCTTAATAAAATATTTTATAATTTTAAGAAAGATGTAATTTTTTATATTAAAACTTATTTCATAAATTGAATTTATTTCTCATTATAATTTGACATTAAACTATTCCCATAAGAAATCCATTTAAATAAAAATTTCATTCACACGAATTGTAATGTGGTATACCATTACAAGCATTTTAAATATATCCTCTTATCTATAATAAATTCATTCTTATAATTTATTAATCCATTTATGAAGTATATTATCATATAATTTATTTGATTGTGAGAAGTAACATAACAAGGGCATAGAGCACCAAATTCCTGTGGGGAGCAAAGAGATAGTATAATCATGGGCAGATCTCACTCTGATTTTGATCTAGGAATCTAAGTATGCAAGTTGTTGATAGTTATTTTCAGCCAATCAAATTCCTAAAGGTGTCATGAGTCATACAATTGCTATTAAGAAACTTTTATACTGGACCATGGTCCTCACATATATAATATCATAATTGTCAAACCAAAATAACAATAAGACTTTGTATGCACTTACACAGTTGAAATGGAAAGGGTTAAAATCATGTTATTCGAAAATCATTCAGATTATCACAAACATTGTCAGCAACTTTGCATTATAGGTAAGGAAGGGATTTCTTATCATATGAATTTGCATGGCATACTTTATTACATATATGCCCACACCTTTTAAACTTCTTCATGCATTTGTACATGCACTTAAAATTCTCATGTTGTCCATAGTGGACCTTATTGGGACATTTGAGGCCCATAAATTACATTTTTATTGCATTTATTATTGAAAAGTTTTCTTTGTCCATCACTATAGTCCCTTAAATCCTTGGCTTTATAAGTAAGAGGTCCAGAATTATCTAAATGCCTAGGACAACATAGTGTTATTTCATTTCCTACACAGATCCTCAACTTTGCAAGCAAGAGGTCAAAAATTGTCTAAATGCCTAGGAAAACATAGTGTTATTTCATTTCCTACATAGCCCTGTCTGCAAGATGTTATATGATATCCCTCCATACCTCAGAATTATCTAAAGAAAACCTAGCATAACCAAATATGTACAAGCCAATTCTAGCCTTGGAAAGTGCAACACATCCTATTAGGACTTCTTAGGAATCCTATATGTGTGAGGTCTTCTCATCCATGTTTTAACTATTAAAACTGATGTTTCTATCCAAGGACAACAATATTATATTACTCTCATGTCCCTGGAATTCATCAACGCTTCTCACTATGGGCACATAGTTATCAAGATCTAGTATATTCTTACTATGAACCCACTTGGATGTACTACTTGGTAAATGGTAAAAATTGTTAATTTTTTCCATGATTTGCTCAGTTTGGGATCTATGCATACTCAGAATAGTAATATCTCATGGACTGTAATGACTACAATTGGTTAAGTACAAGCAAAATTGAACTACCATATCAACTTCCAAAGCATTACACCTACTTCCAAAATGAGCAAGGTAATCAGGGTTTTGATAATCCATGAAGAATGAATTTATCCTAATGCCTACATCTTGGAATTCATGATCAGATGGATGATCTCTTAACATGGGATAAAACCTTGAAACTAGGGGTGTTGATATAGTAGGTCTCACTCTCTGGTACACTTCTAGTATTTTGTATTCTATTCCAGCTACAACAAGCCTCTCAAACATTGACACATCCAGGTTGTGCTTCTCAGCAAGCCTTTGGGATGCCACAAATAGATTAAGCTACATATGATCACCTATAAGAATCAGATGTTTAATACAAGGGTTTAAGCATACAAGAGTTTAATTATAAGTAGGTGGTTTCTCTTGGCTATAGTTACTCATGTGATTCTAAATAGAGGTTACTTTTACATGTTTTAGAAGCCATAGTTGTACCTACACAGCAAAATATTTTGACTCTGAATCTTGGTAATGTTTTGTGTTGAATATAAATGTCTTTGTCCTTGTAACTTACAAATTATGAATAAATTTCAATTCAATGTGACTTACATAACACTTATGCACAGTACTATGATTATAGGTAAGTAATTTATATATAATTACCTATGAGAATGTTTCTAATTGGATGGTTGGTTGGATGTTTTTAGCTATAGAAAGAAATGTATCTATTCCTTTAATTTTGTATCACTAAAATAATTTACTTAGTGGTTGGTGTTTTTCTAATAATGTGGTTTGTATTTTGTATACAGGAAAGTGGATTTAGATAAATGCAATAGTTTGATAGTGAAATCTGAGATTCAAAAATTCAAATAGACTCCACAAATAAATTTAAATAGAGCCACCTTAGATTATACTATTCTAATTTGATGCCAATGTTTCACTAGTGTATACAACTGTGTTGTGATAAGCTTGTAGTTGGGACCTCTCTATTTCTTGAAAGTTGCAAGGTTTAGTCAATCTTTAAAGCATCCTGTGAAATTGTAAATTTTATTTTGTTTATTATTCTACCAACCATGAATGATTTACTAAGATCAGGATTTGTTGAAACTCTACCAAATTTAAATGTTGCATATACCAGCTAGGGTTGGTTGAATTCAAACTCACAGTTTGGGAAATTAGAACAATTATTGATTAAATGGTAGTCAATGAGCAACATTCAAAGGCAGAATAAACTTGTTTAAGCCCTGGTAAAAAACTTAAATGAAACACACATTGCATTAGACTTTAGAATCCTAGTCTAGTGATGTTGAATAATATTAGAAGGTCTTGAGTTCTTGGAAACCTTCAATCTCAAAACAAACCTTTCTTAATGGATGACATGGTTTAGGAACCTGAGAGTTGTCTCAAACCATGTACTTATCTCTTTATTACTTATTTTACCAAAAAACAAAATGTAGGAATTCTAGACAGAACCCAGGTTTCAAGAATTTAATCAAACACTTGTGATAATTGCATAATGCCTCCAAAATAGTAGCCAAAATCCTCCTTGCATTCACTCTTGGCTAGCTAGTGGAGTAAAGTTTAAAACAAACAATGAAAATACATTGTAAGCAAAGTCCATATTAGCAGATCCACCAGTAAATGGAAGAGATGAATCTCAATTTCCAATCCTTGAAAATGGATAAGAGTCCTCAAAGCAATAATAAAATACTGAACATCAATCTTAAATTCAAAGGAGAAGAGCTTTAAAATCCTGAAACACAAACTGAGAAAGTATAATAGAAAATTAATGGATTTCAAAAACATCATCAGTCCAAAATTTAAAGATCAGGAACTTGGACAAGTGCGTATCATTTCTTTTTAATTTAATGATGGAGGTAAAAACATGTAGTTTAATTCCTAGAGATTCCATTGGTAATTAAATACATTGCCAAAAAATATTCTATGGTAACAAGGTCTTGAGGCTTTCATCCTTGAGCTTGTTGTGGAGCTTCTATTGCTTCCAAAGTTATAAATTTCATACATAACTATGGCTCAGTCTAATACAAAGTACAAAAATTGACATTAGTAAAGCCTAAGAATACAAAGAATATTACTTCATCAAGCATTTGCAATAGAATACCCAAAATAAAATAGCATGAAACTCAAATCAAATACAATAAACTTAAATTTTTAAAGCTAATTGGAAACTACTCTCTATTTTAACCTAATTGTGATGGGCCACGACATAGGAAAAAACATATAAAGAATTATTGGAAAGACAATGTATTGTTTGTGCAAGAACAAGGTAATGAGAGACCCCATGTGGAGGTTCAATGCAAGAATTATTCTAGTTTTTTTATTTTTACTTTCCATCAAATTTTGAAAAAAAATTAAAAAATCATTTGATAGCAAGTTTCGTTTGGGCTCTACCCAGGACAAACAAATTTACAAAAACAAACAATGAGAACCTAATTTACCAAAAAAGGGCCGATTTTCTAGATTGGTGTCATGTAATCTTGACATGCCTTGAAAATCAAAAAGAATGGTCACCTCAAGAAGCTATGCACTACCCTACCTTGCCTTGTCCTACCATGAAAAAAATGTGTTAGTTATTCACAACCAAAAATAAATAAATAATGAATCCTTTTTATTAAGATACTATTGTTGTTGTTGGGATGGATTGTGCCCATTCCTCTGGTTTCAATGCAGCTACCAGCATCTCTGTTGATCTCAATACTAAGGTTCTGGTTTTTCACCCAGGAAGCCTAGAGAGAATCCTTCGCATGCAAACTTGTTTACCTACACAACCAAAAGAAAAAAACCTAAAACCCAATCCGCGTAGGAATTTTACCTTGTCTCCTAAATTAACAGATGAAGATGAAGAAATTAATAATGGAGTGGGGAGTTTTATAGAGACGTCTAGAGACAAAGCTTACAAGTTTGACAAAATACTCAACACAGATGCCATGACTCTTAATAAAATACCAAAAAACTAATAGTGTTCTTTAAGTGTGTGTCCACATTGCCTATTGCCATGTCTAAACTTCAAACCCTAACTAACTGGAGGGCATGTGCAGTACTCATTGTTGTTATAGTTTGAATTAATTACATCGACAAAATACATTAACACAAATAAAAAACCGACTCATGATTCACCAGTCCCTTCTAAAAAAAATAATTGCTTATTATTAAATGCATGACATATTTTTGATTGATGTGAAAAAGCTCATAACATACAATGTTGTTGAGCTAATCAAAATATTTAAAATAACATTTTTTATTTATTTCATTAAAGATCTTACGATTTCTTTTTTGAAAGTTTGAAATATATTTTTAACACGCAAATCACTATCATCTGATTGGTTACAGGAGCAAAGATTAATTCTAGGTTAGTGTCATTTGATTCCTACAATCTCCCTCCAAGACTAATAACATGAAAAATCAATACTTTTATTAAGAGGGGATACTTATAATTATTAAAAAACTAATTAAGCCTTCCCATGGATTACCATTTTATGTACTTGACCAATTAATTTTTATGGATGTTTGTTATCATTTTACTACTTGAATGGTTATAGTTCTTAAGAAGAAAAACTTGGGTATTTTTCTTAAACTTTTAATTATCATAGGGGTTCATATGTTTATTTAGTTACCTATATAAAAAAAGAAAGGAGAATAATTTTTTTAATATAACTTTTCTAAAACATATTTTTGGCAATGAGATCCTTTAATAGATGCAAGATTATTTGGATTCATTTAAACTTAAGACTAATTTGAGTTACTTACATGAACCCAATTTGGAGCATGATATATTTGTGGGTGTGGTGGACAAAAAGGATATTGTAATCATGTTCAAGGAGTTAAGAAGAGTTATGAATATTAAATTTATTAAGGAAAATAAATTTAAAATTTTGAATTTTCTAATTAATTAAAATGTTTGGGTTATGATGGTGTTATATGAAAAAAAGAGTTTTAATTCGAAACTCACCTAGGAGTTGAGGGTGCACCTTAGATGACTTGATACTTTAAATAATCATGCTTCATATTTATCTAAAACTCTTAATGTTTTTAATCAAGGTAATGCTTGATAGTTTTCAAATAATTTCATAAGGGTTTTTGGAAGAGATCATGATTAGATGCCACGAGAAGCCTTCCAAATCTATTGGAGGAAATAATTTGATTGTGGGATGAGAAAACATGAAAATATTGACATGGTTATTATTAATAATCTATATGTCTTTGTAAATTATGAGGACAAAAATATTAATAAGGTCACCAAGTAAAATAAGAAGAGAGGTATCGAAATGGTTGTAGTCCGACTGGTGAAGATGATGGTTGCTTATATCCATCTACCAAGGTACAAATCCTTCTAGGTATCTGACATAGAGAGTCAAATGATTAAGGCAAAGATCGTTCCCTAAGTAAATTTGACAGCATGAATTCCCCTTACTTGTGGCTACTTAACCAAAGGAGCTCACTGATTTAGATGTACACTTACTCATCATTGTAATCTGCTATATGTTTATTTCTGAAATATGGATTAAGATGTTGATATTCTATATAATTCAATGATTCTATGTGAATACTACTTGTTAAGACACAGATTTAAAAAAAAAAAAGAGAGGAGATGAGGAGTTTATTTCTACTTATACACAGATTATGGCATATATGTCAAAAATTAAGAAACTAATTGTCTTCTCAAATCTAAAAAGACCTATTGATGTGGATTACTATCAAATGTATAATGAGTATGCATGGTATGATTAATGATATGAAGGATCTTGAGAAGGAAATCAAGAAATAAAATGAGAATGAAGATGACTTAATCATGGTGAAGTGTGTTATAGGTAAATTTTTACATAAGATTAGCAATACCTTTAATTATTTGTTTAGTTTTCTATTTTAGTTACAAAATCAGATGTTATAAGTTAAGCTAGTTCAAATAAGTGTAAAGTAAAAGAGAAGAAAAAAATGGAATTCAAGCTAATGGATGATTTCATTGAAAATTCTAAGAAACAATTTTTGAGCAAATTATTCTAAAACTACTTTTTTCTATGTTTGAATTAGAAATGGTACAAAACTTCATCAATAATTACTCAAAAAATTTGGAAATGATTATAAATACATTAAAATAAATGATAAAATTAATATAAATCTTTATTATTAAAAATAAATATTTATTTTTTATATTTTATTTTCTATACTTGAAACACATGAAATAAATCGTTTATTAACCGAAGTATCAAAAAATGCATTAAAATCAATCCTTAAGACACTTAAAAGTATAGCTAACTAGTCTCTAAAGGTTCCTCACAAAGTTTTACTAACATTATATCACCTCTCCTACACAAAAATTGGTATGTGCTGAGGGTATTATTGAAGAATATAAGTATATTATACCAAATATGGAGATAGATCTTCTAAATGCAAAGTAAAGACTTGGTAAAAGGTGGCTAATTGATGTGAAAGCTTATTACTAAATTTGTAGGACTTTACTCGTGGGAAAATCCACTACTTAAATCATCATATGTGTTTGTTTTCGAAAACACTAATTGGTATTTGGTTTTTGTAGTTGTGTTTTTTGTTTTTTTTGTTTTTTAACTTTCTTTCTTATCATTGAGTTTTGTTTAAAGACCTTTGTAATAGTAATTGTAAGATTTTTTAACTATTCAAAAAACATACTTTTAAAATTTTTTTTTGAGATTTTCAATTTTTTTTTTCAAACTATAAATAAAGAATAAAACTTATGAAATGATTTTAAAGCTTCAAATGGTATTTTATTTAAATTACTAAGTAAATTTTTATTGATAAAATTTTTAATTTTTTAATTATGCATGATGAATATTAGTTTCATTAATTTTAAAATTTATATTGAGTTATAGATATCAGTGAATCTGATTACATTTTAATTAGTTATTATTTTAAATATTTTTATATGATCATTAATTATCAAAACTTATTTGGTTTGTGGACATTGTAAAGATATTTGAACTCATTCTTTCAATTAATAATTTTTCACAAGTAAATTTTACATTACTTTTTATGATCTTGAGTTTCTATTTTTTTTTTTTTTTAATGATTTAGAATTAAAGGGTCTTGGGCCTTTAAACCATATAGAACTTATGACAAAAAGGTGTTCTAACTTAACATTAAAGAATGTTAAAATAAATTTGATCAATCAAAAACCAGATAGAAAATTTTTCAAGAAAACCAAAGAGCCTTTAAAAACAAAAAAATGGTCAATTTCTGCCATACAACTGTCTTCCGCAACAATAGCTATACTTGACCAATTTTTGTATTAACTACATACATAAACGAAGTAGCCAAAAGAACAATTCAGAACACTATCATTCCAGGATTACAAGATCGATCAATTTACCATTACAGAGAATACCATCTTTAGAGAAGCTTGAAGGATTTCCCACTTCTACATTAGCCATGAGGGCTCCACCCAATGCAGCCATGAATTTTTTTGATTTTACTCCGTCTGCTTCTACCAACTGAGGATAGACCAACCTACACTGAGGACATGCAACTTTCTTGGATAACAAATATTTGACATGTCACTAAGGGGGAGCTTGGAAAGTCCCCCATGCCACCCCTTTTGTGAGCCACTTGATGGCCTTGATGTAGTCAGGATTTCTCCATGAAGCCCACCATTCCTTAAGCCCTGAGATGGGTTACAAAATCTCATCCAAGTCAGCCATAAAAATTCTCTTGCTACCAGCCGCTTCTTGGTTTTGAGCACAAATAACATCCACTTCCTTTACAAAATGAACTAAAGCTAAGAACTGGGATTCTAATTCATGAAAAGATGTCAAAGGAATGAATCTCAATGAATCTCATTTGGAGAAGGGCATAGTCGAAGATGGGTTGAGGGGTAGAGAAGCAATTTTAGACAATAACCCCAGTCGATACTCTGGTAAAACAAAGAACTCGACAATCTTTTAAACCTATTCTAAGTCTAATACCAAAAGATAAAGATTGTTGGAGAAGAGTGAGGCCAAGTCTGAGTTAACGCACACCTTATTATTAGCTGCCAGAGTATCCATGCTCAAAACTAGTTCAATTTCTTCCACAACTTTTGATGAAAGGATCCTAAAAACATTAAATAAGCAAGTGTTGGTTATTGATCCATAAAAGCCCATTTCTCTTATCTTGGCCTTGCCAAACACTAGAGGCCATCCAACTGACTCAGTCCAAAAATTCTCCATCACCAAAATATGCAAGCAAAAGCTAACATCCTGTCATAAGCTCAATCCAAGAAAAGGAGCCACCATGCAATCATTGTGAAGTTTGAGCCAATCTTGGACATCAATACCCTTGTTGTAGATTGAACGAATCCATACTTTCTAATAATTATGAGTCATTTCACATGGGATGGAATTTCTCTGCTATCATTAAATGTTGATTATCAAGCATGTGAGCCCAACCTAGCTCTCAATGGAAATCACTTACCACCAAACTATAGAAAGAATTTTATTTTTAATCAAAAATAAAATTATATACCTCTTTGATTATCCTTATTATTTTTAAAAATCAATTTGATCAAAATTGCTATAATCAGCCCAACAAAAATTGACATTGTCCATTCTGACTTCCATTAGTTGGTTTATTACGACATTGAACATAAAGTTTGCCACTATGTTACTTTCCCTGAAGCAGTGTGAAGCTATCCATTTAGTGAATAATTCCATTTTTGGCCAAATGATATCTAGGATATTAGCTAATTTTCATGATTTTTTTCTTTGATTAGTCAGTGCTTGAAATACAACTTGTGAATCTCCTTCGATCTCAAACACAATTATTCCATAACCAATAGCCATTTGAATCCCAACTGCCAATGCTTGAACCTCTGCTTCATTGTTAGTCCCATCAGGGAGTTTCAAAGATAAGGCTTTGATTAAAGAGCCGCTACAATCTGTAATCATGCATCCTCCTCCTGACACCCCTAGATTGCCTCTACATGCCCCATCGAAATTCAATTTAAACCAGCGAGGATTTGGTGGAGTCCAGATTGCTTCTTTCTTATTTTTCTTATTTTGTATATTTACTATTAACCCTTGAACAAGAAATATTGAGCTTTTATTATTTTTATATAAGATCGGTTTAATTTCATGAGAATAATTTTAAATCTTGATTAGTAAAAACTTATTTAAAAAGTTAAATCTTGATAAAGGAAACAATGATCTGTATAAAAAGGAGAAAAACTTGTTTATGTAGAAAAAGATGCCATTATTTATTTATTTACTCTCATATTATTAGTGTAAATAAATAGGATAGAATATATTAGTAGTATTAGAGATAATCTAAGTTAATTTATCTATTTTATATTTTTTTCAAAGGACTTGTTAACCTATAATTTGGTTTTCATTAAAAAGATTTATTAAATAATTTCTCCTTAGGAATAACATATTCCTACCTCTTTTTGTAGATAATTATTTTTTCAAAATGTCATTATTTTAAAAAAAAAACATATACTCATTGCATAATCAAATATATAAATATGGTCATCAGACTTACATCATTTATCAAAGCTTAATCAAACCTCGTATGATTAATAATAAGTAAAGAGTATATTTTGATTCATCTAACTTCAAACTCTATGAATCATCTTCTCTAATCTCAATTTGTTTGATCTAATTGAGATTTATAACTTGATCTACTTTAAAGTTTATGGGGATCTATTAATTTTTGGATCTTCTCATATCCAATGATGTGAGTTATTTTGAGAAGATATAATGATGTAATTAAGGATATTCCGTTCACACCATCAAATCATAAATTTATGATGGAGATTTCAAGTTGATCTAAATATTGTATTCAAAAACTCAAAGGTTTCATAGAATGGGATCCACATAAGTATTTAATAGTCAAAGGTACACATAAAAATTAAGATTTGAATAAATTTTCTAGCACTAATATTTCACCTTTATACTATGTCAAAAGTGTTGACCTTTGACCATTGATCTTTTAATTTATCATCATTGGTTTAGAAAAAGTAATGTGCCCATGGTTATATAAAGAAAATAAACTAAGGCACAAGCTTTAAGTCCCTTTGTACCATTTTATTTTATAACAATAAGTGGAATGAGGTGCATTTAATAGTTGAGTTCCCCTTCTTACCATCAATTTATTAAATAATCATTGGTTTAGAAAAATTAATGTGCCCATGGTTATATAAAGAAAATAAACTAAGGCACAAGCTTTAAGTCCCTTTCTACCATTTTATTTTATAACAATAAGTGGAATGAGATGCATTTAATAGTTGAGTTTCCCTTCTTACCATCAATTTATTAAATAATTAGTGATGTAAGATAATGTGTAAAATAAATGGTGTTAATTTGGAGAAGTACCTCACACATTAAATTGATATTTCATCAGGAACTTTTGATTGTTCGATAAATCAAAGTTAAAATACATTAAAATTATATGAAATAATAAAGATCTATTTATAAATTTAGATATATTAATGAATTGGTGATCCTATAAAAAAATAAGTGCAGTATAAATCTCTTAGTAAGATATCTCAAAATAAAGTCAATTAGATTAAAGAAATCAAGGTCTACATCATTATCAAAGCTTCCAAAATTATTCACAAACCTTGGATAGGTTTTTTAAGGCAAAATTAATCATTTGGTTTTATTTATTTTTTTATTAGGATGAAAGACCATCAAGCCACTTTTTTCAAAAAGAAGTTGAGATTAAAATATGAATAAACATTCATAAATATGGTACAAGATGAATTGAGCATTTGAGTTGAATACATACACCCCATTTTCAGTTTGAGATCCATCATGTTTGTAGAAGAAGATGTAGTGAATTACAAAAGAAGATGTGCAAGAAAATAATTTAATCTAATCTTATAATCATATGTCATATATTTTAATTATATTTCATTATCTTTCCTCTTATACTTCTTCTATATAATGTAATTTGTTTATATGAGGAAGGGGTGTATTTCTTAGACTTTGTAAGTCTATTGAATTTCAAGATTAAAATCTAAGCCTCTGATGGTTTTTAATGTATTAAAAATATTAAGCCCTCATTAGAATATATTGTGATTATGCATACTCCCTGCAAGATATGAATCTATTGTGGATCTTATTTGTTTTCCTTTAGGTTTTTTTTTTAACTCCATGCATAGGTTATTTCTTACCATATTCATTTTATTTTATCTATTGTGTTAATTTAACTTATTTTATATTAATATATTCATATTCATATAGATAGGATATCCTAACATTTTCTTTCAGTGCATCACCATTTAACTTTTATGAATATCTCTCCCTTTTTCCCTTATAAAATTTTTCTTTTATGAAATTAGTTTAGGTATATTGGCACTAATTTAGGGAAAAAATAGATTTTTCTAGAATTTTTATACAAAAATCATTCCCACGCTAATTAAATATTCCATGTTATCATTGATATGCATGTAGCTTTCAATCTAAAATTTTATGCCAATAACAAATCTTGACACCCCCAATGGAACATATTTGATTTATATTTTTATGAAAATTATACTAATTAATTTTCCTAAGATTAAGGTTTTTGTGAGGGTTTTAGTTACTATTTATTTTTGAAGCATTTATAATCACTTAATGACTCCAATAATTACAAAATCCCATTATTTAATCCACATACCTTTCCTTATTCAAAAATTAAAATTTTAAGATAATTTCCATCTACAAATCATTCAAAGACATTGTCTTTTTGTCTCCAAAACAATTTATATGCCTATGGACTGATACGCTTGATATAGTCTTGAAAAACAAATACCATATTTTATGGAGATGTATATATTGAATATGTGTCTAATATTTTTAGAATCCATGATACTGTCGATAAAAATGTAACCTTCAAACTACTTGCTTCTTCTCTCAAAGTAAGGAGGCAAGAATGGTTCAAGAATATGGATTCACATTCAAATCAAAATGGGATGAGATGGGATAAAGATTATATAAGGAATTAAAGTATAAGATGGATGTGTTTTCTCTTATCAATTAATTGGATGTAATCTAAAAGGTTTCTATGGAGCATGTGATTGATTTCAACATCATATTTGAGAGGACTTGGAATATGATTCTTATTGAACTATGGCCCATAATAATAACTAATTTTTATATTATCTTAGTTCCTTACATTCTGATTTTATTAGTATGGTACAATCTTGTAGGTGGGAGAACACTACCAAAGGCATATCAATTGATGTTACAACTAAGATAAAATGTATACATGTTATTTTTATTGATCCATTACCTTGTTTTATAAATTTGGGATTAAAAGATCATAAATGACAAACTAATGTGTAAAATTAGAGGGAATAATATATAAATATCAATAATTTATTGATATAAAATTATGCAATTTTGAAAACTAATTAAAAATATTAGAATATAATAGATAACAAAGACTTAGCTCTAAAATAGTGATGTTAGATGAAACAAATATTGCTACTGGTTGTGCAAAGGATATGGTGACTAGAAACAGGAATCAATAGCTGGATCTAGGCTTGGACAAAAGTTCCATGGGTAGAACACTAGAGAGGTGGTGCTTTTGTCCACTCTAGTAGCACTCATATCCACTTATAGTGAGGAAATCAAGGTTTATGGATTTTATCTTCATCTTCAGAGCCTATATATGGTATGGGAGCTTGTGATCACTTGTAGATACCATTATGTGACGGATTCTCCTTCAAAAACCCTAGTTCTTTGACATGTTGAGACCAATGGTGAAAAAGGGTTCAGTTGTTGAATTTTGGAGAGACCTCAACATCCCATGTGTTGATCATTGACTAAATACCAATACTCTAAAGAGGGATCAAACATCATATAGTTATCCCATGCTAAGATGGTGTGTGAATAACTAGTGAAATAATGATGTGATTAAGTCCCTTAATCATGAATTTTGACTTATAATATGTATTCATACTTGATCTTTGGACTACTATGGATGTATGCAATCAAAATTTGATTTTATCTCAATATGTAATTATGATTTTGGTGCTTTTAGATGTGGAAGTCTATTATGTGCAAAATAGTTTTAAATGTGTTTATATATTCATATCTTCAAAATTAATTTGAATGGGACTTTTTAGGGACATAGGCCAACCTTTCCATAACTTTTTATTTTGTAAATTATCCATTATTTGGTGGGAGGATAGGATAGGGGACACAAACACTAGAGTAGTGTGTTATAGTATTTATGGAAATGTAGTCCAACAAGTGATTTGATCATGTTGAGTGTTAGGTAGGACCTAAAATATGCCTAAGACTGATAGGCATAGAGAGGAGTACATTCAGAGGTCATTTATTAGATTATAAAAGTGTGTAAGGTGGTTTTAAGTGATTACAATGAGCCTTAAGATAGGTATAGAGATAAGTGTGTAAAAGAGTGGTCAAACATGCATAGATTTAGATTAAATATTAATTTATGTGTCTACAGTTTTCCCCTTTTATTATATTAAATTATTAATGCATAAAAGTGAAATTACTAGAGTAAAAGGAAAAGAGTACATACCTAAACTTACATGTGAAGAAGAGTCCTAAATATAGGCCACAATGTTAAAATGTGCTCCACACCAAATATGTAATATCACTCTTTACTTAAGATGAATATCAAAATAAAAAGATAATAAACTAAAGAGTGACAAGGAATGAATACACATGATTGGGTACACAAACTATTGTACTTTCTTGGTGTAAAAATATGTGTGAAAAATTGGTGACTATAGCAGGTTGTACCCTTGGAGTTTTCATTGACATTGAATAGCCTATAATAGAATATACATGCCCAAATCCTCATCAATGGGTATTTTTCTTAATAACTAAAAGTTTTGTTGAATCGATAATCACATACCAAAATTAGTGAAGTAATATGGAATCCCTATATTAATCCTAATAGATATTTATGGTGTAAATAACAAACTAACCAGTGTAAATGTAATAAGGTTCAATTCTAGTGTTAAACTAACACAAAAATGGTGCAAAACTAGTGAAAATATTGAGTATAATCTATGTATAGTGTATATGATGTGGAGAATAACACAAAATTTCCATTCCATCTATAAAATTGGTGAAAAATTGAGCAATGACAAAGTACTGTGTCGCACACATGCCCCAAAATGTATTTGGTGCATATAGATTCTTGGACTGAGTAAAATAATTGTGAATTTTGAGAAAACTTGTGTGTTAACTTGAAACAACATGTCACACTTGATTTCCCCCAAACTAAGTAACTCTGAGACAAAATTGAGTAATTTTGGAAACCTGAGAGAATGAAATTGTTGTAAATTACTCTAAACAAACTGTAGTTCTAATAAATTTTGAAAATTATTATTTTTTAGGCATTTAGACAATAATGTTGGGAAGAGCAATAGAGTAAAAATCTCTTGTATAATGTGGTGCTCCTATATAAAGTGACCTTCTATGTATTTTCTGAGCTTGAAACTATGTCAACTATGTAATCATTATTAAATCATGTTTATATATTAATTTTGGAGACTTAGTCTCTAAGATAAACCTTTGTGAATGCCACCTCTTTTGAGGTGAGTTGTTCATGTTGCACAAGAACTTTACTCAAAATAAAAATTTATGCAATAGGTTATCTTGATGTAAAAATGCAAATTTGAGTAATAGTGACAACATGTAAAAATCATGGCATTATCATGTATGTAAACTAAGCATAGTAATAATGTAAGATACATGTGAAAATAAACATTCATAGTTAGTGTGTCTATATAGATGTGATAATGAATCATGCAGATAATTGATCAACTGAGTATATAACATTGAATATAACTACTAGGTAGGAATGCATGATATCCATCATGACATTAAAATGGCTAGTTGGATGCAGGGTGTCCATCATGGCATCAAAATGTGAGAAAATAATAAGTCAAGGTGTCATGGCCATGATGCACATAATCAAAGAGTACATGCACAACACATAAAACACAAAATAGAAGGCCAAGGGGTCACATATATGGGACATGTTCAAATTTCACTCACCCAAATATAAAGCACATACAAGAACATGTTCAAATTCCCTCACATTCATAGAATCCAATAATGGAGGATTAGAACCATATATAAGGACATGTTCAAATGTCTAAAAACATAACATACACACACAAATACATGTTCAAATGTTCTCACATGCGTATAATCAAAGACATGGAGGCTTAAAGCCACTCTGAAATGGCATATTCAAATGTCCTCAAAATAAATACATAAGGCATACAATGGATGAAGCTTAAAAATCAACATGAAAATCATGCATAATTAAGTAATTTCATCAACAAAATCTAAGTTTTACCCTGAGTATATTTAGTACCGAGATAGATAATATTGTATTATAATGTTGTTGACTGATAAATAATGAAGGATGTAATGTTATGTAAATATATAAGTTGTGAGTAAGAAAATGTGGTCAAATAAGGATAAAACCTATGTATACCATGCCCTCAATGAGCTAAATTATAAATGTACATGTTATAGAATGCATGTTTATAGTCTAGAACTGAATGGTGATAATTTTTGCTCACTATGACAATAACAAGGTGAGGGATACTAAAGCAATGTGCTCCTATCCACCATGGTGCTCCTATCTAAATTTATTTTATGAGTGTGTAACAATTAAAGTACCTACAACTAAGTCTAGGACTAATATTTTAATTGTGTAATCAGTAATCACTCACGTACACTAGTGAAACATGTATGATATAAAATTGGCTAAAACAAGTATATAATATTATGCACAACTAAACTAATAAAGTACATATAAGCATGCATAGGTTCTAATTTTGTTATTTTATGGAATATTTTACTATTTTTTTAGAAACATATATGAATTTAAATATAGGAGTTGTTTGTTAAATTATAGAATTTTTAATATGGAATTGCCATAAATGCATAGTGTTCATTAGGTTCTTGAATACTTTACCTTCGAGTGAATCTAGACAATATACTTTTGGGTTCATCTTTTCTATAATCACATATGGTCCAATCCAATTGGGCTTTTGTCTCCTCTTTTTCATTCATGTTCCTCAAATTTTCCTTGACAACCAAATTATCCACTTCAAAATATTTGTTATGAACCTATTTGTTATAATATTTTTCAATGCATTTATAATATACTCTAAGATATTTGGTTGCTTGTATATGTGTATGGTCTAACTGTTTTAGGTCATGTAAGAATTTTTCTCTTTATTATTCATCTATGATGAGTCCTTTGAGATATACATGTAAATATGGAATCTCTAATTCAAGTGTAATACTACCCTAATTCCATAAACTAATGAGTACGAAGTAACCCCTATGGGTGTATAGATGCTTTTTTAGTATGCTCATAATTCATATGCTAATTTATTATTCCAATCATCCCCAAATTTCGTAATTGTTTTTATCTAAATAGTATTGATATTTGTATTAGTAACTTCTTCTTGTCCATTACCCTGGGGTAATAAGGAGTATAAAGGGTGTGTCAAATATATGTACTTAGTTAAAAATTTATTAACGGTTGTTTTTTCAAATGATAAACAATTATTTGTGACTATAGCTAAAGGAAGGGGAAAATGGGAAATGATATGTGTCATCAAGGATTGACATATGCCTTCTCCCATTATTGACTATAGGGGAATATCTTCCACCCATTTAGTGAAATTTTGTGTAGCTATAATAATAAGTGTATGTTTACCTGATGATTATGGATTGATTTTATCAATCAAATCAAATCCCCATAACATGAGTGTCCAACGAGAAATGATAGGTTATAAGCATTGTGAAGGAACATGGTGGAGATTATTATGTCATTAAAATTTCTCACATAGTTTGGCATAGTTGTGACATTTTTTTCCATGGTAGGCCAATAGTATCCTTGGCAAAGTAATTTGTGTAACATTTTTTTACAATAGAATTACCACTGCAGTCATTGTCAAACACTTGTCATATGGTTAGTTATCCTTATCTATGTTTAGGCCTCAAAGTATGTGCCCCCAAATGATCATTTAGATAGATCTCCATTGATAATCACATAAATTATGAAATCTCTTTGTAATTTATGCTTGTGATTTTTGGTGAAAGTATCTAGTGTGATTGATTTATTCAAAATTTTATAGATGTGTGTGAACGACTCTGAAATTATTAAACTACATGTAGTTGCCAAGATTGATAAGATATGAGGTCTCTAGCTAAAATAAATGGTGTTTTTAAATTTTGTATGGTGAATATGGCTTGATCATCATTGATGTCATTTGGGATTAATGATGTAGCATTGGCCATTACATCTACGTGACAATTGTCCTTTCATGGAATATTCTCAATTAAAAAAAATTCAATGTGTGTGCATAATAATTATACCATATTTTTGTATGGGACTAAATTATCTGATTTTTTTTATAAACATATATGACTTGATTAATTACCAATTATGAATTCCCATAGATCTTAATGGATTTGATTTGGATATCCCATGTTGTGTATAAATATAGGATAAGTGCCTCATATTCTATGATATGATTTGTGCATGAGAAACCCAATATGTATGTGAATATCATAGACTGTCCTTGTGGAGTGATAAAAATTTTCCTAAACCAATGCATGGTGCACATTTGGAGCCATAAAAAACATCATCCATGTATCCTCAGTAATATTTTATGTTGTGAAATCATCTCTGAAAGTATCTCTAATAGGTTTTGTATCTTATAGTGGAGTGGTAGCTAATTAGTTTTCAATGACTTGTCCTTTAATTGAATTTTAAAGTATGATATTTAGATCTAATTCCATGAGTAACATTACCCATTTGGCTATACATACTAATAAATGAGATTTTGACATGAAGAATTTCAATGAATCAAATTTTGTAATGACTTGAGTATCATTATTTATCATATAGTGTCAAAGTTTTTGTGTGGAAACGACAAGAGCCAGACATAATTTTTCCATTATATTATAATTGTGTTTATAGTATATGAGTGTGAAACTAATTTATTAAATGGATGTATTTTTTTTATCATCATCATATTATGTTATTAAATACCCAACATGATTTGTAGCATAAATATATAAAATAAATGGTCTATCTGGTATTGGAGGCATAAGAATGGGTGGATTAAAAAAATATTGATTGAGTGCCTCAAATTTTTCTTTACATTTTATACCCCATTTTCACTTTGTATCTTTTTTGAATAGTTTGGTGAAGTGTTGTGTTTTTCTACTAACTAAGGTATGAAATGATGAATTACTTGAATTTTACCTTATAGAGATTGAAGTTGATTAAATCCCTGGGGAGGAGGTATATCGATGATATCTTTTAATTTATTTAGGTCAACCTAGATTCCCCACTAATATATGATCAATCTAAATATTTTTCTTGATGTGACACTAAATACATATTTATTTAGATTTATCCAAACATTATATTGGCATAACAGCTCAAATATATAACATATATCAATCACATGATATTGTCTCTACTTAGATTTGGCTAGTATATTATCTATGTAATCCTCTAATGTCTTGTGAATGATATCATGAAATATATGCATAGTGGCTCATTGATATGTGGCTCCTATGTTTTTCAATCCAAAATGCATTATTATGTAGTAAAATGTCCCCATAGTGTAATTCAAGATGTTTTCTCTTGGTCTTATTTGGAATTTTTGATTTGATTTCAATTGATAAACCCATATATAAATGATAACATCTCATATTTTGTGGTGAAGTCTACAATCATGTCAATATTGGGTAGTGGAAAGTCATTTTTAGGGAAAGTTTTATTTAAATATAGAATTTGAATAACATCATATTTGTCTGTTAGGCTTAACCACATGAACAAAATTAGAAACCCATTCAGGGTAATCTATGGGTCAAATAAAACCTACATCGAGTAGCCTTTTAATCTCCTCTTTGAATAACAATGTAATCTTGGGATGCATCTTTTGGATTTTTTATTTAATTGGTTTGGAATCCAGGTAGAGTGTGATTCAATGTAACACAATAGAAGGATTAATGTCTAGCATATTAGAATATGCCAAGGTAAATATCTCAAGAAAATAATGTAGTTCCTTTCATATTATTTTATCTTATTCACTTTGTAGTGTTGAATCCAAAAGGACTATTCATGGATCTACATTTGTCACATTGTTAAATTCAAATGTCTCCTCATCGATAAGTGTTGACCTATCTTCAATATAAGGTGTGATATAGATGGTGTAAAAAACATTAGATGGGACATTATCATCCATATTAGTATCACCAAAATATGCGTGAGCATTTTTAGAATGATTAAACCTATTCTTATGATATAAGGAAGGGAGATCCTCATATGCTCCTAGATATTCTAAAAAAGACTCATATTTAGAGGATTCATCCATTGTTAGAATGTCCAAGGAAATAGAATCATCAATTAGCTATAGGTATACAAATTATAGTGTATATACATGAATAACTAAATTTTTGACCTATTAGGTAGATTAAAATATATCTATATATTTTGTGGTAGATGTAACTATATTAAAACCATGTGAATGATCAATATAATTGAGGCCTTATTTACCTTTCTAAATAAATGCCTTAATAGGATGGAGAAGGCTTTGTTCATTATTTACCAAACCATGTCCTTTGTATCCCATTTTTTTTAAATATTTCAAATCCAAAATCATATCATAGATCATTTATATTATTAGGAAAAGATGTTCTCAATGTATCTGCAGGAATCATACCTGAGTTATGAATAGTAGGTTGGACTCTTGTCTGAGTAGAAAGGTCCATATGAGGGACACAATTATGTGTAAATTAAATAACTTGACAATATTTGAATGGCTCATGATCCATAGGGCATGTATACATGTATCCTTGGTATCCAAACTTAAAACATGCATGTAAATTAAAAGGGATAACCTACATATCATGAATACATGGCCTCCCAAATAAAATATTGTAATTAAGATCATTGGGCATGGCTTGACATGTGTTATCAATAGTTATAATTAACAATGTGTGATTTAGTTTTATTTGACCCAATACCTTGAGAGTGAAATTATCAAACCCTATGATGTTCATGTCAGGTTCAATAATATGTTTGATCAAATTTGGGATAAAAATATCCTATAAGACAAACTATTATGTAAAATTAGAGGGACTAATATTGAAATATCAAGCATTTATTTATCTAAAACTATGTGATTTTATAAACTTACTAAAAATAGCAAAGTAAAATAGATAATAAAGACTTGGCTATAAAATAATGGTGTCTGATGAATCAAAAACTAAGACTTGTTATGCAAAGGGATCTAGTGACTGGAAAAAGGAATCAATAGTTGTATCTAAGTGTGTACAATAGCACAATGGGGAAGACACTAGAGGGGTGGCACTTTTGTCCACTTTAGAAATGTTCTTGTCCACTTATAATAAGGAAATAAGGGTTTTTAAGTTTTCTATGTCTTCATCTATAGAACTTGTATCTAGTTTGGGAGCTTGTAATCACTTATGGAGACCACTATGTCATTGATTTTCCTTCAAAAACCCTAGCTCTTTGACATGTGAAGATCAATACAAATAAATGGGGAAAAAGGGTTCAATGGTTGAATTTGGGTGAGACATCAACACACCATGTGTTGAGCACTACCTACATACCAATAACTAGTGTAAATTTTATATATGTTCATGTAAAACTAATGTGATCAAGTGTCTTAATCATGATTTGTGACTTGCAATATGTATTTAAACTTGAGATCTAGGCTACAAGGGTTATATGAAATCATAATTTGGAGAAATGGGTACTTTAATCTCAATGTGTAATTATGATTCTAGTGTTATTCAATGTGGATGCCTCTTATGTGAAAAGTGGTTTGAAATGTGTTGATATAGTCATATCTTTTAAATTTATTTGAATGGGGCTTACTATGGACATAGACCGACCTTTCCATAAATTTTGTTTTTATAAATTAGCCATTATTTGGTGTGAGGATAGGAGAGGGGGTACAAGCACTAGAGTAGTGAGTTATAGTCCCCTAGAGTGTTATATTATAGTGGTTTAGTTAATCAGGTTGAGTGTTAAGAAGGACCTAAAAATGCCTCAAAATGATATTAATATAGAGGAGTACATTTGGGTGTCATTTATTAGCTTATAAGAGTGTGTAAGGTGGTTTAAAGTGATTAAAAAGGGCCCTAAGATATACCTAGAGCTAAGTGTGTAAAGGAGTGGTCACAAGTGCATGGTTTTAGCTTATATTTTAATTTGAGTCTAAATACATATAGCTCCTTCCTTGTTTGAATTATTGATATTCCCCATTAATCCCAAAACTTTATCTATAAGATCCCACCTAACATAATAGCTAGTACATCTAGTGATCCCAATGCAATTAGCAAGATAAAAGGCCTTATAGTTAATTTTTCAAATGACTTTATGGTCTTCAAATGGAAATTTATTTTTCAAAATTTTAATAGTTATATTTTTTACTAAGGATCCCAATGTCTAATCAGATAGAAACTCATTACTGTTAACCTAAAAATATCTATAAAACTCCTCAAAGTTGTCAAGTTGAGGTGAGGAAAAATTATATTTTTAAAAATGAATCACTTCCTCTCCAATTTCCTAGTATTTTACGAGGCTACATATCAAAAAATGGTTAGAAATCAGGCATATATTAGATAAAATGAATGGGCTAATGATGTTGTCTTTTTTAGCATGATGTAAGATAAGATATTGAAGAATATGTTAATGTTCACTTAAAA